>OZ008370.1:264077391-264534562 GCA_963931995.1 Phaonia tiefii
AAAGGAAAGGAAAGGAAAGGAAAGGAAAGGAAAGGAAAGGAAAGGAAAGGAAAGGAAAGGAAAGGAAAGGAAAGGAAAGGAAAGGAAAGGAAAGGAAAGGAAAGGAAAGGAAAGGAAAGGAAAGGAAAGGAAAGGAAAGGAAAGGAAAGGAAATGAAATGAAATGAAATGAAATGAAATGAAATGAAATGAAATGAATGAAATGAAATGAAATGAAATGAAATGAAATGAAATGAAATGAAATGAAATGAAATGAAATGAAATGAAATGAAATGAAAATGAAATGAAATGAAATGAAATGAAATGAAATGAAATGAAATGAAATGAAATGAATGAAATGAAATGAAATGAAATGAAATGAATGAAATGAATGAAATGAAATGAAATGAAATGAAATGAAATGAAATGAAATGAAATGAAATGAAATGAAATGAAATGAAATGAAATGAAATGAAATGAAATGAAATGAAATGAAATGAAATGAAATGAAATGAAATGAAATGAAATGAAATGAAATGAAATGAAATGAAATGAAATGAAATGAAATGAAATGAAATGAAATGAAATGAAATGAAATGAAATGAAATGAAATGAAATGAAATGAAATGAAATGAAATGAAATGAAATGAAATGAAATGAAATGAAATGAAATGAAATGAAATGAAATGAAATGAAATGAAATGAAATGAAATGAAATGAAATGAAATGAAATGAAATGAAATGAAATGAAATGAAATGAAATGAAATGAAATGAAATGAAATGAAATGAAATGAAATGAAATGAAATGAAATGAAATGAAATGAAATGAAATGAAATGAAATGAAATGAAATGAAATGAAATGAAATGAAATGAAATGAAATGAAATGAAATGAAATGAAATGAAATGAAATGAAATGAAATGAAATGAAATGAAATGAAATGAAATGAAATGAAATGAAATGAAATGAAATGAAATGAAATGAAATGAAATGAAATGAAATGAAATGAAATGAAATGAAATGAAATGAAATGAAATGAAATGAAATGAAATGAAATGAAATGAAATGAAATGAAATGAAATGAAATGAAATGAAATGAAATGAAATGAAATGAAATGAAATGAAATGAAATGAAATGAAATGAAATGAAATGAAACGAATTGAAATGAAATGAAATGAAACGAATTGAAATAATATGAAGTGAAATACATTAAAATTAAAATAAAGGAAATGAAATAGATCACTATAAAGTTATGTGAACTGAAATTCAGTAAAATAAAAACATTAAATAAATAGACAAAATTCTGCGGTTTAATCGATACTAAGTTTAAGGTTCCATACGTCTTTGTATTGGTCAGAAGTTTAAATTGCAACTTGATTTGATATTAAAAAGATGTATGTACATATGGGATATATTTTAACAAGCACATAAAGTGAAAGTCAATTAATTTGATAAACGATCTGTTTTCGAACTTTTAGCTTCCACAATGAATTTTTTGTAAGGGTGTTAAACCATTTTGGAATCATTTGATTATAAATAGCGTGTTAAATCGGTATCTCACTATACCGACACTGGGCATAGATATAGACAAAATTTTAGATTTTCTTTAGTGCCAAAACCTAGAAGTGCATATATCATCTCAAATATTCAGATATGTTATCAGATACTCCTTGAACCCATTCTTATACCGTACATGAAATTTATTTAAGTAAATTTCTCTAACTTTAGAGAAAAATTCTACCTGTTTATAAAAATCCCCACTTTTTAACAAATAAAACTTCTGTGCAGCCTTTCGTATGTACTCCAAACTATATCCTTACATAGTGTGTGGGTACAACAGTTGTGGCCTTTTCACTACACATGTTGTAGGAGATGTTATCTTATTGCTTTGTATTATGGAAAGAGGAGAAGAGAGCCAAATCAAGGACTATTTCGTAAACGATATTAGACCCTCGACCAATATTGAATTCTGAATTACATCTATTGCTTTGGCTCTACGAATTCAATAAAAAACCACTTGAAAAGTAAACTTCCTTAGCCATGGTAGGGAAGTTTTCTAGATATCTGTATATACGTGTGATTAGGGTGATTCGAAATGTTGTTTAAATCATGGATATGAGAAATTGACATTTACGAAAACCTGGATAGAGGCAAAGCATACGTGGCCCTTCGGGAACTATTACCTGATAAAACATGCCACGCTAGTATCTACATTATCGTCACATTCATAGGCTTTATACGCTTACAAATAAACACATTTGTTTGTATTTGCTGTGAAGCGGTGTTGGTGTATAAAAGCAAAGGTTTGTGTGTTCTTAAAGGATATAAGAAGTGATTCTTGTCCATTTAATATATTTGCCAGTGAAAGCATAACAATTCCTCTATGTTACATTCAGCTTATTTAGACCTTGGACTTCGTGAGATTTCGACATTTGATTTATGGATTTTCAAGTGGTTCAAATTTAGAAACTTTTAAAAAGTGTTTCCATTTAATATGGTAGTAACATTCATTATGACCGAGTTTCATCAGATACCATTGTTCCAAATTAACGGTAATTTTTAACTACACCCAGAGAACTAATTGTTTGAAAAGAGGTTGTAGAAACCGTAAATTCGGCTGTTAAAGCCGAATTGATGTTGCCACAACCGAATTGAGATTATTACGATCGAATTTAGTCCCCACAATCGAAATTCGGTTGAAACAACCTCATTTCATAGTTGATTCGGTTGTGACAACTGAATCTTGAAATGTGTTCGTTCTGTCAACTAAATTTTCTAAAATTTCGGTTGAAACAACCGAAATTGAAATTAATACGGATGCAGGAACCAAAATTGCTACCAAATTAAGTTAGAGTAACCGAATCTGGCATTAATTCAGTTTTAGTAACCGAATTTGGCATCAATTCGGTTGTAACTATCGAATGTGGTATCAATTCGGTCGCAATAACCGAATCTAGCCTTAATTCGGCTGCAACTACCGAATTTGGCGTCAATTCGGTTGCTGTACCCGAATTTCTCATGAATTCTCTCATTTTCAATTCGGTTACTACAACATAATTCTATATATTTAACATCTGACGCTTAGAATTCTACATATAATCAAATATTATTTTAAAAAGAGCATTGTAAGTAAATGAAAATGACACACCAAAACGCCGAGACACGTCAATCTAATTTTGGATCGTAGAATCCAGTGGTGTACCCCGTTTTGAAAAGTTAGCTCGAAATCACGAGATAAATATTTCAATGAAAAAACTTTAAAAACTTGTTTAAAATCAATTTGTTTATTATTTATTTGTCAAAATTTATATCTAGAAATAATTGACGACCATTTTCAAGCGGACATGGAACTATATTTGCTCGTATTTTGATGATTTTATAATTTTTTTGGAATTTATTCAATTTTTACTCTTTGTTTGCAATCGACCCACAGAAATCAGCCAGCATTGAGTCTATTTTTTCCAGCGAAACGGTTTTCCAAATCCATTATGGTTTGATGAAATCTTTCGCCAGTTTCGTCTGTTTCTGTGGACAATTGTCGTTCGTAAAAATGCATGTGTGCATGTAACATGTGAATTTTCAACGACAAATTAACGACAAGTTTGTCGAAAGACTTCATCATGTTGTCAATATAATCAAGGTTCTCTGGTGAGCGATTTGTGCAAAGAAAGTTTTCAATTACCGCACGAATTGAGTTCGAGTTCAGTTTCATCTAACATTTCAGAAAAACTCGTATCCCTTAAAACTTTCCGTATATCAGGACCGTTAACTAAACCTGTTAAAAAAAGTTGATATAAAATATATTGCAGTCACACACTTTTAGTTACACAAAATTACCCTCTTTTAATTTATCAATTGATAATTTTGGAAAAGCGTTGTTTTTCAAGTACGGTAATGCATTTTCGTTAACGCGAACCAAACGCTTTAAAAAATTATTTACAATTCCCAGCTTGATATGAAGGTACGGAAGCATTATGTTCTGAAGGGGGATAAATGGTGGACGAATTACATTAAATTCGCCAACAACTTGCGAATGGCGTTTTGACCAATCTCGCTTTTCGTACTGGTTGCATTTTGCACGGCTGTCCAATTTACAAAAAATACGCATGTACTTTTTATAGCCAGTTTGCATTCAAGCTAATAGTGAAAGAACCTTAAGAACCTTAAAGTGTTCGTCATAACTGACGCGTTTCAGAATTAATTTCATGGTATCATACGACTCATGCATTCCAAGAGCATATATCAATGGCACTGGTTTAACGCTGCTGTTGTCAAATATCAAGACTACTGTTACGCTTCTAGTTGAAGAGTCTATGGAAAGACGCCATACAGATGGATTATAGTTGCAGATTCCCATTTCATTCATTAAACCGGGAATATCTTGACAATATGCATAAGCTGCATCCTCGGAAAGCATGAAATAAGGCTTATATGGTTCTTGTCGGTATTTGTAAGAAGTTACTTTTACACCTGGTGCCAGCACGTTGACGCTTCTTAGTTCCGAAGCCACGATCGAACGATCAGATTTCGAACGATTCTACCTATCTAAATGTTTCTGCGAAATTAATGATGGATATTGTATAACTGGCTGAAGGTAATCAGAATCAGCATGATGTAATGATGTTGCTGAAGTTTGTGATTGTACTTCATAGGACGGCAATTCATCACTGTGTGGAACTGGTACGTGAGCACTTGGCACATCTTTGTATATAGACCTGGATCGTTCTATAATAATAAATTATTGTGTATTCCATATATAGTCTATCTAAGTCAAAGATGCCCAGTAGTGGCTGATATCAGCAAATTAAACTCACACGTATACTTACGCTCTTTTGTTTGATCGTCAATCAATCAATAGGATATCAGCATGTTGAGTGGGAGAGACAAACTACACTTGCAGAACTTCTGTGTCATATTTAACACTTTAATCGTCATCGAGACTGCTGTCAGTGAACACATAAATTGAAATTATTGCGATATATTAATGATGTCAGCCGAAAAGTATTTTACGTTACAAAATGCTTTTGATGACATGCAATGTCTTATTTGTCATAAGACATTTAAAAAACTAAGAAATATAATTTTAAAAAACATTTTGGAGATGTTCACAAAGACATGAAATATTTGCAGGGGGAAGGAAGAAAAGAAAACCAATTTAAAATTTAAAAGAACATTTTTATTGAAAAGTTGAAGGAATGGGTAAATCAATTTAAAGAAATTATTGAAGATATGGTGGAGGAGAATTTAAAAATGGGGTTATCTAACTTAATAAGTTCAGATATTGTGAAAAAGGGAAGGCCGTTGTTCGAGCACAACAGTGCTGAAAATTTCACACATCTAACTCTTCGTTTTCGTGTCGTACTTATGGGAAAGTGTCACCACTCAGCTTGTCGCGCATCATCGTTAGTACTCACTGGGATGCAACAGTTTCAACAGATCAACCAACAATACATACAAACAAGGTATGTCAGTTCCATCGCTTCGTCGTTACAGTCCCTTCCAACAAAGACTGTTGGTCTTCACTCTTCGCTCCCTCAGACGATTACTCCGCCACCGTCCGCAGCATCAGCAAACCACATAGCGAAGGCGACGCATTAAGGTTGTTGTTTCTTTCGCGACCAAATTCTCTTTCTTTTTACATAGGTTTGGTCATTACGCCTGAGTTAACGGCATTCTGTTTTTGAGTCGATCACTTGCTGTTTGCAAAAGGGTTTGTCTTTGCCAGGCGGTGCGGGTTGGTGTGTGTGAGTGGCTTTCTTGTCACCAACAGAGGGCAAGTCAGCAAGAGCGAATTGGTCATCGTTAACATCAACAAATTTACGCGCGACTTCTTCGTTAGCCAGCACTCCAGAAAGTCGCAGAATTGACTTCAGCCTAATACTACACCAAGGCAGAATTTGTCAACAGATTGTAATATTATACATGCGAATAAATAAAATTTGTGCCTTGTTAACTCTACATAGTATTAGCTACTTGAACAATAAACTTCTAACAGCTATTGGACAAGAATAATAGCTCATCTACAAAGTCTTGGAAGTTCGTTCATTGCAAGCCTTGCAGCAAGCGTAAGTAATACCTACGAGCGCCAACAAATTCTTCGCGGCTGTGTGAATGGCCCAATAGCTCTTCAACCCCATAAATTTACAGTCCGCATTTTTAGTTGACCAGTGCAAAAAACGCTTTGCATTGCACATTGGTCCTTCGAACCGGATATAAGTTGTCAAATCTTTGTGTCGCGCCTTCGTAACCCAGTTGAAAATCCTTTTCGTGGCCATAATAAGTCTAGTTTGCCATCGTCAGCCATCACGGATGAAGCTACTGGATTAAACGGCACGTTCATTGACGCGGTGACCCCTCTAGGGTCAAACAACAACAGTATCCACATCAAAATGCTCCAACGGGACAAATTAAGTCGTCGCTTAGCTGCATTACGTGAGAATGTGCAGCAGTTTTCTCATCTATCGTCGTACCAACTCGAAACAAAACTCTCCCTCCTCGAACACCATTTCACGATCTTCGATAAATTACAATCGGAATTAGAATCTTTGGACGAATCGCAAATAGATCAAGATCATCGAGCGGCCTTTGAAGATTCTTTTTGCGAAGTAAAGAGTGCCATTGTCCAACGAATGGCTGAAATGCGCAGAGGTGATACCTTGAATAGCACCATATTGCCGGTTATGCAACCACCATCAACTACTCGTCATAGCTTGCCAAAATTACAGCTTACACAATTCGGTGGCGATCATACTGAGTGATTAGATTTTTACAACATGTTCGTCGCTTTGGTACACAACAATGCTGCGCTTGATGATATAGAAAAATTTCAATATCTACGCTCATGTCTGATCAACAGCGCATTTCGGCTCATTCAGTCATTAGAAGTAACCAGGGACAATTATAGTCGGGCCATTGATTTGCTAGTGAAGAGGTACGACAACAAGAGGTACATATTCCAGTCACATCTACAGGCAATATTCGATAGCAAGGGCCTCAAGACCTCATCCGCTTCGTCGCTCAGAGAGTTCATCGATTCAATAAACTCTCATCTTCGCGCATTGCAGTCAATTGCATCACGAACACAAGTGACTGATGGAATTTTGCTGCATTTTATCGTCACCAAATTAGATCTGGAACTGCAAGTAAAATGGGAAGAGTATCTAGCCGCTAAATGGGAGACTCCTTCGTCATCATCGCTTCAGTTGCCAACATGGGACGACCGGAAATCCATGGCCAAATCGTCGCTCCCATTGAAGGCTGGCACAACATATCTCTCCTCATCGAGCAACAAGTGCTTACTGTGCAACGAGGCGGCTTCGCACTCAGTGTTTAAGTGTGAAAGGTTTAATGCAATGGACCCATTGCAGCGCTACGACCTGGCAAAGCAGAATCGGCTGTGTCTTAATTGTCTTGGAACCGGTCATATGGCCAATAAGTGTCCGTCCACGAATAGGTGCCAACATTGCAAGGTAAGCCACCACACACTTCTTCATCGACACACTCAAGCTGGCTCGCCTCAGGAGGTAGAAAATGCTCAGCCCACCCCTTCGACTTCCTCTTCAACTACATTAAACGCCGGCAAGGGCAGTAGTGACGTCATCCTCGCAACAGCTCTCGTGCAGCTGATCACTAATAGTGGTGTCAAATTAACCGCACGCGCACTGCTTGATTCAGCGTCACAGCTGAATTTCATCACTGAGCGTACTGCACAATTGCTTAAATTAAGACGCAGCAAAATAAACATCGAGATTAGTGGAATTGGAGTCTTAAAGACTAAGTCGTATCAAGGCGGAATAGTTAAACTTCAATCATTACAGACTGGTTTTTCCTCTGTTTTAGAAACAGTAATATTACCAGCGATTTCTTCGCACCAACCCCAAAATACTATCGATATAGCCAATTGGAGAATACCCAAAAATATAAACTTAGCTGATTGTGCTTTCAACCGACCTGCACCCATTGACATTCTCATCGGAGCTGGTATGTTCTTCGACATACTTTCGGTGGGTCAGTTCAAATTGGAGAAAACCCTACCAACACTGCAAAAAACTCAGTTGGGTTGGATTGTCGCTGGCAACTCCAATTCACGTCCTTTGGTGTCAACTTCGTCGTTAATAACGTCATCATCGCCTATCGTTCCCTCGAGCACTCTTCCTTCATCATCGCAACCATCATTAGATTCACTTCTGGAAAACTTCTGGAAAATAGAGGACACCTATCACTCTCGAAACGTCGAACGCATGCTGGAAGAGAATGAATGTGAGACTCATTTCCAAGAAACAACTACTCGCTGCCCTATAACGAATAAATTTGTTGTTCGCCTGCCATTCTCGTCAAGTCCCAGCAATCTAGGGCCTTCATTTGAAATCGCATGTCGTCGATTCTTCTCGTTAGAGAAAAAATTAGTTACACACCATGCTCTAAGGGACGAGTGTGAGAGCTTTATGCAAGAATATATTGACATGAAGCATATGGTTTTGTTACAACCCAACGAATTGTCATCGAAGGCTCATACATACATTCCCCACCATTGCGTTGTGAAGTTAGATAGCTCAACAACAAGGTTACGGGTGGTCTTCGATGCCTCATGCCGTACAGCGAATGGTGTTTCCCTGAATAGTTTACTTCGAACGGGTCCAACCGTGCAAGACGACATATTTACCATTCTCCTTCGCTTTCGAACACATCGCTTCGTTTTAATGGCCGACATAACAAAGATCTATCGGCAAATTATCGTCGACGAGAGAGATGCAAGGTATCAATGCATTTTGTGGAGGAACTCTCCAGATGAGCACCTTCGCACATATCAGTTGCAGACGGTAACTTACGGAACCAGTTGTGCGCCCTTTTTGGCAATTAGATGTCTCCAGCAGCTAGCGCATGAAAATCTGCTGACTCATCCAATTGGAGCTGCAGTTACACTACGCGATTTTTATGTCGACAACCTCATGACTGGCGCTGCAACTGTTGAAGAAGTGGGAACCATCAAAAAGCAAGTCATCGACCTACTCACCAAGGGCGGCTTCCCCCTCCGGAAATTTGCATCGAATAACGACAACATCATAGCTGATATACCAGTAGCAGATAAGGAATCTACGGTGAACATTGGTGACGTTTCATATATAAAGGCGTTAGGGCTTAAATGGTCACCTCAAGACGATTTCTTTTTATTCTCGTACACACCCATGGAACAATCAACCTCAAGGACCAGCAAACGCACGATACTATCAAAAATCGCGAGCTTCTTTGATCCGCTGGGCCTACTAAATCCAGTCATCGTGACCTGCAAATTGTTGATGCAGGAGCAATGGAAACTAAAACTATCGTGGGACGAGAGCATGCCAATGTCAATCTACACCCAATGGACGGACATCTGCAATCAACTTATGACCATTAGCCAACTACGAGTGCCAAGGTTCGTACTTTTCGATATTAACACTAATCTTCACGCTTTTGCAGATGCGAGTACGAAGGCATATGGCGCGTGCGTTTACGCAGTTTCATATTCGGAGGGCACAACGCACGCAATGCTTATATGCGCTAAATCAAGGGTAGCGCCAACTAAGGAGATGACTCTCCCCAAATTGGAACTGTGCGCTGCCGTTCTTTCAGCAGAGCTGCTGAAATCGGTAACAAGTGCTTTTGTTGTCAATCCTCACAACATACACTGCTGGTCAGACTCCACCATTGTGCTGTCGTGGTTACAGGGTGAACCCGAACGAGGGACAACGTTCGTTTCTAATAGAGTGACGAAAATCCACCAACTTACATCTACCTACACTTGGCATCATGTCCCTTCCACTGAAAATCCCGCCGATCTGGTATCACGCGGGGCAAGAGTGCAGGATCTCATCGCTAACACTCTCTGGTTTCACGGGCCATGTTTCTTGCAGCTGGCTGAATGCAATTGGCCACCTAATCCCATTAATAATGTCGAACAGTTACCCGAACAGCGTAAAAGCCATCAAGCTCTACTAGCAGTTGAGGCAGAAGATATAATCGCACAACACAAACATGCTAACAATTATCATAAAATCCTTCGTATATTTTCTTATGTTCAGCGATTCATATTGAGACTTCGTCGTTCACCAAATGTTCATTCGGGTCCGATCATCGCAGAGGAATTGGACGACACTCTAATGCTGATTTGTCGCTACATTCAAAAGCAATCGTTTGCTGCTGAGTACAATAATTTGCAGAATGAAAGGGTAAATCTGCAACCTCATCTCAACCAACTTTCACCATTTCTCCACAACGACTTAATTCGCGTTGGCGGAAGAATATCAAACTCAATGTTACCCTTCGACACAAAGCACCCTATTTTGCTGCCAAGGACACATCCTTTTACACGTACTACTCTCATCGATCACCTTCATCGTCGTCATTTACATGCTGGCTGCCAAACCTTGCTTAGCATTCTGCGTGACAGATTTTGGGTGATTAATGCTAGAAGCATTATAAGGCAAGTTGTACATAAGTGCATAATGTGCTATCGCAACAAACCTCGTCTACAAGAGCAAATAATGGGGTCCTTACCAATAGAACGAGTTAATGCCTCATTTCCGTTCGCAACTACTGGGATTGACTACTGCGGACCTTTTTCGATCACGCAGCAAATTAGAGGAAGGGGACCGATCAAGACGTATTTAGCTGTCTTCATCTGTTTTACAACCAAGGCAGTGCACCTGGAACTGGTGTCAGATCTGAGTACAAGGGCATTCATTGCTGCGCTCAAGCGGTTCATCTCTCGTCGAGGCAAGTGCAACACAATTTACTCTGACAACGCAACGAACTTTGTTGGTGCCAACCGTGAGCTCAAGGAACTATTGGTGTCATTTGCCTCGCAGCAACATATTGCTTCAGTGGAAACGTTTATGGCTGAGGAAGGAATAAAATGGAATTTTATTCCCCCAAGGTCACCTCATTTTGGGGGGCTTTGGGAGAGCGCAGTAAAGAGGGCAAAATACTACCTATGTCGCACCATCGGATCCCACCTTTTGAATTTTGAGGAGCTGTCAACGGTATGCTGTCAAGTAGAGGCTATGATTAACAGTCGCCCGCTAACACCGATTTCGAGCAATCCTGACGATCTTCGAGCTATCACTCCAGCACATTTTTTAATTGGTCGAAGCCTTAACACCATTCCAGAACCATCAATTACTCACATAACAAGAGGTGCCCTACAGAGATTTCAAATTATTCAATCTATCCAGCAGCAGTTTTGGGAGCGATGGCACTCAGAATACTTGAAGGAGCTTCAGCATCGAGTCAAATGGCGATCTATTCGGGACAATTTGAAAGAAAATGATTTGGTTATCATCAAAGCCGAAAACACACCACCACGTAAATGGACGCTTGGTCGAATCATCGAAACCAGGGCTGGGCGTGATGGCCTAGTGCGATCTGTCACAGTGAAAACAGCTGACGGCATAACCAAACGAGCCATTACAAAAATTTTTAAGTTACCCATTGAACCGTCGACATAAAGCTTTAAACCAAACGACAATATCCTCGTCAACTATCTCCTCCACATCATCGTCGTCATCGCCATCAATTACCAACAATCGTCGTAGAATTCCCTCAACACTTGGTCAACTCATCGTAACGTTCAACATTAATCAATCTTTCGATAGTATCATGATTGAAAGCACCGCTTTCAAAGGGGGAGGATGTTCGAGCACAACAGGGCTGAAAATTTCACACATCTAACTCTTCGTTTTCGTGTCGTACTTATGGGAAAGTGTCACCACTCAGCTTGTCGCGCATCATCGTTAGTACTCACTGGGATGCAACAGTTTCAACAGATCAACCAACAATACATACAAACAAGGTATGTCAGTTCCATCGCTTCGTCGTTACAGTCCCTTCCAACAAAGACTGTTGGTCTTCACTCTTCGCTCCCTCAGACGATTACTCCGCCACCGTCCGCAGCATCAGCAAACCACATAGCGAAGGCGACGCATTAAGGTTGTTGTTTCTTTCGCGACCAAATTCTCTTTCTTTTTACATAGGTTTGGTCATTACGCCTGAGTTAACGGCATTCTGTTTTTGAGTCGATCACTTGCTGTTTGCAAAAGGGTTTGTCTTTGCCAGGCGGTGCGGGTTGGTGTGTGTGAGTGGCTTTCTTGTCACCAACAGAGGGCAAGTCAGCAAGAGCGAATTGGTCATCGTTAACATCAACAAATTTACGCGCGACTTCTTCGTTAGCCAGCACTCCAGAAAGTCGCAGAATTGACTTCAGCCTAATACTACACCAAGGCAGAATTTGTCAACAGATTGTAATATTATACATGCGAATAAATAAAATTTGTGCCTTGTTAACTCTACATAGTATTAGCTACTTGAACAATAAACTTCTAACAGCTATTGGACAAGAATAATAGCTCATCTACAAAGTCTTGGAAGTTCGTTCATTGCAAGCCCTGCAGCAAGCGTAAGTAATACCTACGAGCGCCAACAAATTCTTCGCGGCTGTGTGAATGGCCCAATAGCTCTTCAACCCCATAAATTTACAGTCCGCTTTTTTAGTTGACCAGTGCAAAAAACGCTTTGCATTGCACAGCCGTTTTCAGATGGGGCCATTTGTCAAAAATATATTGAGTAAAATTTTTGGAAAACTTCATTATAAAACTAACTTTATTGAAAATTACCTTTGTCCAGCAATAGTATAACCCGGCGTTCTCTTTATTTGGGTACTATTGTGGAATTGGCATTAAGGGAAAAATTAAAAAATTGCGAATTTTTTTCATTCTGTATTGATGAGAGCACCGATATTAATGACCTTTGTCAACTTGTAATCTGCATTCGATGCGTTGATTCAGATTACAATGTTGTCGAGTCACTATATTCTGTTGAAAAATTTTATGGCAATGTAACCAGCAAATTATTGTTCGATGTCGTCAACGAAAAACTTCCTTCCGTTGTTGATTCTAACAAATTAGCCGGAGTTTGTAGGGATGGTGCGAACACTATGACAGGCAAACGTGGTGGATTTGTAGACCAGATGAAAAAAAATGAAATTGAGGTTTATACCTTGCATTGTATAATACACCAGGCTGCTCTTGCTTCTAAATTTATATCCAAGCATCCGGTCATGAAGGCTACTGAGCGGCCATAACTCACTGACTCATAGAAAATTAGTGACATTTCTAAAAAACTTCAAATGCTTCTCACCACGATCTATTAATGTTTATTGAGGTACGTTGGTTAAGCCAAAGTAACAGTATTAATAGATTGTTTGAGCTTACAAATTAAGTATTTGAATTTTTAGAAGCTGAAAATATCGAAATAACCGAAAAAGAATATTTAAAAGATTATCAATTTATTTTAGACATGTCGTTTTTAACAGACATTTGTAACATGTTGAATGAGTTGAATTTGAAGATGCAGGGAAAAGATAATAATATTTCCGATATGTTTAAAATTCATTCAGATTTTAAAACTCAGCTATTTTTACTTGCAGCTCAAATTGATTCTGAAGACTTTTCGGACATTCCGAAAACTTCTGTTATTTACGACAAGGAGAAAATCTTGAAAAAGTTTGAACTTTTGGAAATATTAGAAACGCTTTTTAAAAACTTTAATGACAGGTTTAAGGATTTTGAAAATATTCAGCATTTACTGGATATTTTTCAGAACCCTTTTAAATGCGATATATTAAAGTACGAATTTCCATTCCAAACAGAACTTATTATACTTCGAAGTGAATTAGATTTCCCGGATAATTTTATCAATATAGAATTCTGGAAAAATCTGGATGGTACAATATATCCTGAAATAAAGAAGACTTCATTGAAGTGTTTATCTTTGTTTCCCTCAACGTATCTTTGCGAACAAATATTTTCAGATTTGAATTATATTTGCTCAAAAAAAACCAAAAAGCTGAATTCTTCTAGTTTGAGAAATATAGTTTTATTGCGTAACTACAATAAGAGTATCAACAGAGAAGATTTCATTACTTTTTAATTGCAAATTGAACAATGATTAATTGAGGGAAAATTTATAAACACTTCGAAGAATCTTTTTATATCGAAATATATCATACTAACCAGATGTCCGTATATATAAATTATATATGTATGTATTATAGATATATATATCTATCAATACATCCATCAAGAGTATTACTAAAATAAATACATTCATCAAGAGTATTACTAAAATATGTACATTCATTAATTTTACATTCCCTTTTGTTAAACAAAGAAACAGAAAAAAAATTACAGCACCCGCCGCACATGTGCTTTCGTCGCAAACTCGTTGACGACTAAATAAAATGAATAGCAAATTGTTTTCTTCCAGTGCTATTTCGTAACTCTCACCAATACTACTACCTTGGGCATCTATGATCTAAGTGAACTTAATGTTTCGATTGAGACCATTTACATCGTTTTTGCACGCGTAGCAATTTTCTGTATCATGTTCCCCTGGATCGGTCCATATCATTGGAAGTCCAAATGCCATCGAATATCACCGTAATTAATGTGAGGCACGTAAATTCAGGTGCATGATCAACAATTCGCATTTCTTCAGCGGGGGTAGCAAAAAAATACGGATTGTAAGCTTTGAGAGCATCTTCAACCAAATGTCGTCGATGATTTTTCGGTGTAAATTTTCCACACACAAAACAAAACATATTTAATTTTTCGCAATGTGATCTGCATTTTTCGTCACTCATTTTTCCATTTTTTCAAAATGGTCAAGAAAATGCTCATATTTTTGATGTGTTAACATCTATAGCGGCGGGTAGGGACTAATCTGTCAAAGTGAGCACTTTGATATATATGTTGTAGCATCTGTTTGTAACAGGGATGCTAATCCCAAAATCCCGAATCCCAAAATCCCGAATCCCAAAATTATTATAATTATTATGGCCCCAAATTGTAAGAGGTAAACTAATTCTGCTTCCAAATAAATGCCTATTATTTCAACGGTTACATTTTGTCAAAAAAAAAAACGTAATTTCATTTAACAAGAGCTTTTGCAGGTTTTTCCCTCAAATAAAATCAAAAATCACCTTAAGTCTACTACAACATTAAAATCGAAATATCTCGTTATTTTGAGCTAACTTTTTAAAACGGAGTATACCACTGGATTCAATGATCCAAAAATTAGTTGGGAGTCTCGGTCTATGTGTGTGTCATTTCAAAATTTAAAATTTTACTTACAGTGGAATTAAAGAATATCATGTTATCAATTAAATACATCATATCATATTTATGGTTATTGCGAAAGGAAAATAAAATAGGTTCTGTATTAAAACGTCTTATTTTGCAGAAATTATTCAAGCAGACATTAACAGTTTTCAAGTTTTTCAAGATATTTGCAATCGTCTGTATACAACACGGTTTAGGTCCAAAGTCAACCGATACAACATGTCAGAATTATTGCGGTGTCCTATGATGGCCGGGACTTGATAGAGGGTCGGAAGAGGCATGTAAAACAAATGTATTAGTCTATAGATTACCCCATATTAGGGCGGGTCAAATTGTATGGAACGATTTTTGTTGATGAAGCGTATAGCAAAAACGTAATCTATAGGTGATTTTGAGAAATTTTGTTCAAGAGACCATAGCTCTAAGTCGGATTTGGAGCCCCCAAAATTTCAAAACAGATATTTTTCCATTTCAAAAAAAAAAATGAACCCGCCCTACCCCATATATATTTGACTTTATTTTCTCGCATTTTAATTTTTTTTATAAGAATACAGGAAAATAAATCATCATTTAATAATAAAAAAAACTTTAATAATTCATTTGTGACACTATCTAAATTCGGTTATAACAACCTGTAATGAGGTTGTGATAACATCTAATTCCGCTTTGACAACCTCTAATGAGGTTGGGTCAACCACTAACGAGAACCTCTTAATTCGATTACGGCTAATTCGGCTGTCTCAACTGAATTTTTCTGTGAATGCACTAAATTTCATTAAGATGATTTGTGTTTTGCGGTAGTAATCTGAACTGAGTTAGCCAAACATTTGTACGGAAGCTATGTACAAGAAAAACATCATCTGGAAAATCACATTTCGAGCGGTATCGATTTACAGGAGTTATAATTTAAAGATGGACATAAGGATTCATCTACTTTCTTTGTAAAAAATTTTGTTAGAAAATTTCAAGGCTTTTGATCTAAGTAGCCGTGAAATTTCTAACACCAATTTGGTCTAAAGATAGTCTATGAACGACACACTTAGTCTTATTAGTCTTTGCGATATCACTGGACAACGAGATCAAAAAATAGCTGCATCGAAGTGCCATTTAAATTTATTCAAGAAGCTGAAGATCCCGTCTACACTTATTTGAGATAATTCTTTAGGCCTTTAAATAGGTAGCATTCCATAGTACGAGGACGAATCAATAAGTCCGTGTCTTTTTGAATGAAACACAGTTTTTTTTTTTTTTTTTTTTTTTTTTTTGGGAAAAAAATATTTTTCAACACAATCACCTTTTACCTTCACCTGGGGTAACAACCTTGTCGCGATGTGGGGGCTTAAGTGTGGCCGAGGCTGCCTAAGTGTGGCCTTGGCTGCGCGAACTAAAGGTTACTCCGGGGGGAAGTTGAGTCTCGTTGTAGGTCTATCTGTTGATCAGGCCTACTTAAATAACGAATGTCAATGAAGCTTCCCCCGACATGGCGATTCTTGCGATTTTGGCGCCATTAAAATATCCAACGTTGAATGCAAAAACACTTTTAAGGTCAAAGTGGTTGGAAGCAGTGCCGAGGACCTAGAATGGCCAGTTAGTGTTTAAACAAAGTGGTTCCTAACAGCTCCCTCCGACGCCAGGGCACGGGTCGGTAGTAATGAAATATGTCGCCCGGTCCAACTCACGCCGTCACTGGGGTGGACTGTATTATATTTACTGGCATACTCGTGGGACTAACATGAACAAAAAAGAACTAATGAAAAAACTAAAAACAGGAAAACAAAACAATGATAACAACACTGCAAACGAAACTGATACACGAAACGATACTAATACGACATTTGAAACGGAACACAGGCTAATCCACGATAGCATTGTGAAACAACACCATGAGATCGCTTCGATGATGATGAAAACGCAGAGTCGGGTTCATCATACTCATGGTTCTACAGGGGGTGGTGTCTTGACCCCTGTAGTAGAGTCTGTGGCAAGCACACAAAAAGCCAATGGCAACCAAAACAAGGATGATGACGCGGACGAAACCAAGCGGGGCTGCATGAGCCCTCAGCCTTCAATGACAGGTGGTGACTCCAACTCTGATTCCCAAAGTGATAATAATGATAACAACATTACCATTTTAGCAACTCCAAAAAATGACGAGGTAAATAGAATGGTCGATGAAGTAAGCGAGAGCATAGCGAAGCTATCAACACAAAAGAAACGACTCTCGGGGGCTCAACGCAGGGAGATTGCAAAGAGGAACCGTTCAGCCAAACAAGCCGAAAAACAGGATGTTCCTAAGGACCTGTCGGTGCCTCCCTCGACCTCAACAGAGGCTGAGAAGAGAAACCGATCACCGGAAGAACAGAACACTGTCAAATTAATGGCAAAGAGGAAAAAGTGTTCCCCGTCATCTGGTAATTCGGAGACGCCCAAACCCCATATTACCCAGGGGATGCAACAGAGCTCCAGGGACAATAGGAGCAAAGCCGATGCGATTACCGGAAAGACGAGCACATCAGCCAAATCAACCGACAAGGAAAGGGCGCGTAAACACGAACCCTATCCAACTCGGAAGAGGAAGCTGAATGCGAACACGGGCAAGGAACCGCCATCCTACGCAAAGGTAGCGAGAAGGTAACAACTGGACGATCTCTGCTGTGCAGTAATTGACAGCGGTAACCCAACTGGCTCAATACCGGATAACCAACACCAAATCGTGGAGGACCTCGTCAACACGAAGGTAATGGACCACATAATGAAGGCCGAAAGTGGACCTCCCATAGAAGTTGTCAGTAGCGGCTTCAAAGGGGAGGTACTCACTTTACAGCTGGCCTCACAACGCTGTGCGGAGACTTTAAAGAAGCTGGTGGATGAAATCTCTGCCCCCTGGGAAGGCGGTAAGCTAGCCCTCGTAAGGAAGAAGGACATCCCAAGGCTGACGAAGGCTACTGTATATATTAAAGGATGGGGCAGCAAGTTTGCATCGGACGCCATACTTAAAGTCATTGGCAAGCAAAACGCAGGACTATCCGTGGATAAATGGGTCGTTTTCCACAGGGAGGAGGGGCAGGAGGGCACACTCCTTGTGATCGGAATAGACCCGGCATCCATGGCTGGTCTTGCCAAGACTAAAGGTATGGTGTTCTTTGTGACCAAAGCTGTCTACATCAAAGTTGGCAAAGTGCCAATCGGCATGACGACCGGAGGAACACAGCCGGAGGATGCGAAGCATGGCGAAGCGAGTGGAGGCTCGGCGGAGCAGACACCGCAAACTAAGAAGGAGGAAGTGGCCGAAGGCATCACAAACTCCCAAGAAGACCGGTTACTGGAGGACCAATGTTAGAGGTCATCCAGATTAACCTCCACCGGAGCAAGACGGCAACCCACGCTCTGTTGGATAAAATTAATAAAGGTAAAATACACATTGCTTTAATACAAGAACCTTGGACCACTAAAGACAAGGTTATTGGATTAAATCATATTAATTACCAACTATTCTATACGAAGACGGATTCCCGTCCGAGAACATGTATCTTATGCCATAAAAACCTTTGTTTTCTCTTCTCCCCAGAGTTGTCAACATCGGATGCAACAGTACTGAAACAGGGAGATGGGAATATATACCTGGCATCAGTATACTTGCCATATGATTCGCCGACACCACCACCTTCGTCGGAATTACAGCGACTGGTAGAGAGGGCCAAACAGACAGGTAACGAAGTATTAATAGGTAGTGACTCTAACTCTCACCACACGTCGTGGGGTAGTACTAACTGTAACCGTAGGGGGCATGCCCTAGTAGAATATTTGAATACTAACGACCTTTTCACACTGAATATTGGGAACAAAGCAAGTTTTGTCAACAAGATTAGGGAGGAGGTGTTAGATATAACAATCTGTTCTGAACACCTTATAGATGAAATTCAAGAATGGAGGGTTTTAAATGAGCACTCATTCTCGGATCACAGATATATTAGATTCAGGATAACACGGCCACCACCGAAACCGATATGCTTCCGAAATAGGACCAAGACAGACTGGACAAAGTTCGGAAGCCTACTTAAGAATCGACTAGTCCACCCTCAACTCGAATACTCTAGCAGGGACGAACTAGACGACATAGTGACAAAGACAACGCAAGCACTAGTAAAGTCTTTCGAGGACAGCTGCCCACTTCGGGAAAGAAAATCGGCCCAAGAAAAACCCTGGATAACAGGGGAAATACGAAATCTAGGGAAGAACGTCCGTAGACTTTACAACAGGGCCACGCGTAAGAAATCACCAGTATACTGGGAGGACTACAAGAGAAGTCTCAGTGAATACAACGCAATATTGAGAAAAGCGAGACGCAACTCCTGGAGACTATTCAGTGAACAGGTGGATAGCGTCAACGATATGTCGAAGATGAAAAAATTCCTCTCTAAGACCCACGTACAGGCGGAAACGCTAGTAGATGACACGGGAAAGAGAATGGATACAATGGAACAAACACTTAGGCACCTGATGGATACGCACTTTCCAAATGGGAACGCGGAACCCACAGGGGAGTGGTCACAAGATGAGAATGTGGTACATCAGTCGCCAATCATTACGGACCAAATGGTCCAAAAAGCTATAAAGAGTTTCTCCCCATATAAAGCGGCGGGACCGGATGGTATTTTCCCGGCTATCCTACAGCAT
This sequence comes from Phaonia tiefii, assembly GCA_963931995.1. Lineage (NCBI taxonomy): Eukaryota > Metazoa > Arthropoda > Insecta > Diptera > Muscidae > Phaonia > Phaonia tiefii. Next base: position 264,097,204 of record OZ008370.1, read on the forward strand.
GGGGTTGACCAAATAACAACCCATCTGGCAGGAATTTTTTCCGCATGCTTAAAATACGCCTACACACCGAGAAACTGGCAAGAGGCCAGGGTAGTATTTATACCCAAACCTGGAAAAGCAAGCTATGCAACGGCAAAGGCTTATAGACCAATTAGCCTCACCTCGTTTCTACTCAAAACCTTGGAGAGAATAGTGGACGACATGGTAAAAAGTGGAATACCGAGCGATATGCTGAAGTTTAGACAACACGCCTATGTCAAAGGCAGATCAGTGGACACCGCACTTCATGAGGTAACCTACTACATAGAGCAATCTCTCAATGACAAACTATACACACTCGCTGTATGCATAGACATTGAGGGAGCGTTCAATAATGTCCGGACCGAAACACTTATCCAATCCTTAGACCAGTTTATGGTGGACCGGGCATTAAAAGACTGGATCAACCATATGCTAAGGAATAGATGGATAAGCTGTGGTTCCCATGATGTAAATATTAGAGACAGAGTACAACGTGGAACCCCACAGGGAGGGATTATATCACCACTCCTATGGGTCCTCACTATACACAGTCTCCTAAGGAAACTTACCGACGAGGGACTTAAACCAATCTGCTACGCAGATGACGTTATAATACTTCTTAAGGGAAAGAACCCAAACCAATTATGCAGAGAGGCCGAGAGGGCACTGAGTATAGCGTATGAATGGGCACAGCCAAGGGGCTTAAATGTAAACCCGGACAAAACGGAAATATGTCTATTCACAAGGAAGACGAAAATCTCAGATTATGAAGAGCCACGATTCTTGGGAAGGACGATTAAAATATCCGATAAGGTTAAATACTTAGGAGTAATCCTAGATCGGAAACTGAATTGGAAGCACCACATAGAGGAAAGGGCTAATAAGGCCTACAGATGCTGGTCGCTATGCAGAAGGGCTATAGGGTCCAAATGGGGCCTCAAACCGACTATGACACACTGGCTCTACAGAAGCGTAATCAGGCCTGTACTAACATATGCTTCTGTAGTATGGTGGACGGCAGTTGAGAGGAAATATAACATCGCAACACTGCAGAGGGTTCAGAGAATGTGCTGCATTGGTATCAGCGGTGCAATAAGGACAACCTCGACAAGAGCCATGGAGACTATTTTATGTATCCAGCCAATCGAGATTAGAATCAAATACGAGGCTGCCCTTGCGGCAAAACGCCTACAAGCTACAGGTGAATGGATCAACAGGGATCTCACGTCAAAACACCAACGGATAAATGGGGCCTTAGTCGGGTACACTCAGGATACGTGTGAATCTGACCGAATACCCGAGATAAGGGTTAAGGCGAACTGCGTGACCCTAACGCCAACTAGAGACGCCTGGCAGAATGGGACCCTGACACCAATGCCAAATGGGACTTACTGCTACACGGATGGCTCAAAGCTAGGAGAAAAAACGGGTCTAGGATTCTTTATTGAAAATCCAGCAACCGAATCCCACCTACGGCTCCCGGATCATAATACGAACTTTCAGGCGGAAGTTCGGGCGATTACGGAGTGTATCAAATGGCTCGGCGATAATACAATCCCAGCCGAGGCAAATATATTCACGGATAGCCAAATGGCAATAAAGGCAATATCATCAGAAACGGTAAAATCTAGAACGGTCCTTGACTGTAAGAAGGTGATAAACGACTACTCTATGCACGGCAGACTCAACATCATCTGGGTGCCGGGGCACAGCGGGGTATTCGGCAACGAGAAAGCGAACCTCCTGGCAAAGAAAGCCAGGGAACTCCAAACGGTAAGCCTAGATGGAGCGAAACCCTTTGGGGTGACGAAGGCTGAGTTAAATAAATGGGCGGAGTCGGCACATATAGCCCAGTGGAACCGGGAATCAGTAGGCAGGATGACAAAGATCCTATGGGGAGACCCAGATGAATCGAGAACAAAAGGTTTGCTGAAACTGGGAAAAGCCGAAATGGGCAAAATGATGGGAGTCTTAACGGGGCATTCGGGATTACGAGCCCACCTGTACCGTATTGGACTAGTGGCGAACAGTGAGTGCAGGGCATGCATGGAGGACGATGAGACGTTGGAGCACTTCTTATGCCACTGCCCGGCCTTCACACAAGCTAGATCCAGATATCTTTCGGATAGTACGATACCGGACATGACCAAACTTATGGGTATGGACTGGAATAAACTAAGGAATTTCGTGAATAGCACCGAATTCCTATAAGGGACATAGTGAAGTGAAGTAGTAGGATAATCTTAGAGCGCACAACAGGTCGAACTTAGCGGCTTAAGTGTATGTCTTTACTGACATGGGAAGGTTTAGAGTGCTCCTTCTGAACACTCAACACCACGCCCCTCTTTTCGAACTAACTAACTAACTAACATCACCTTTTAGCTCAATACACTTAGTCAAACGTTTCTCCAATTTTTGCATCCCTTCCAATAAATAGGATTTTTCGAGGTCCATAAAATAGGCATTTGTTTTATCAATAATTTAATCGTTGGAGCTAAATCTCTTTCCACCGAGCCATTTGTGCAGGTTTGGAAATAGGAAATAGTCACTGTGGGCTAAATCCGGAGAATATGGCGGAAGAAGTAACCAATTCGTAGCCCAATTCATGGAATTTTGCCATTCGGACTACACGCGTATGCACCCGTACGTTTATGGTCAGTTGAGGGCAAACGCGGCACCCATCTTCTTAAACCCAACTGATCATTTAAAATCGACACCAAACTGCCACATGAAATGCCTATGGCATCAACAATCTCACGCACTTTTACTTTTCGATCGGCCAACACCAAATTGTTGATTTTTTCGTCATTTTCGGGTGAATTGACCTCAATTGGCCGTCAAGATCGTTCAAAGTCATTTGTACTTGTGCAACCACAACGAAAGTCAGTAAAGCACATTTTTGCCATTAAAATCGATTGTGCAGGGTCCTCTTAGTATTTGTTAAGCTTTTCCTTGGTTCGATTGACTGTTTTTTTTCGCAAAAAATATTGCTTACCGAGCAATCGAAATTCACTTTTTTCCATTTTTAAAAAATTGCACGAGGTTGTATGTTTTGAACAGCTGTTAAACGCAAAGTAAATTGCGGAACGTGCTCAAAATTTGACAATGGTCTATTAACAGGTGGTACTTGATGGGAGCAGTGTTGCATTTTATATAACTACGAGGGAAGTCGAAAAGTCACGGACGTATTGATCCGACCTCGTGCGCACCCTCCTGTAAGCTAGCGTTGATACGCTCAGATAATATGTTCAGTGGATCCTTCCAAGTCCTTATCGTTACACCTTCTACAGAAGTTATGCGCCCTGACCTTTAATCTTGCCGCTTGACTACCTGTCTACCAATCAGACAGTGTTCCGTCAAATCTGAAACAGGCATTGATACCTTGGGCCTGGCTAGAAACAGAAGGTGCACGCTTCTTTTGCTATCCACTTTCGAGCACATTTGTATTGCGCGTACACAATCCATGCCCCTCATCCACCAACCATCTCCAGCGTCTTCAAATAGTAACGTTCTTGCAGGATATGGTTACGAATCGCCAGGGTTATGTCAATGCGTTCCAGTTCCTGTGGAACCTATAAGGTAGTCCCTAATCTGGCCAGCTCATGCGATCTGCAGTTCCCTGGAATGTGCTCGTGCCCGGGGAGCCTTATGAGGTTATTATGGCACTGCTGGATCATCTCGTTTAGAGATCAACTGCAATCCTGGGGAGCAGATGTTGACTTCAGGAATACTGATGCCAAGGACTTTAATACCGCCTAACTATCAGTGAAAAAATTCATCGCAACATCTGCTGGACTATTGTCTCTCAACCAGCCTGTTCCTTCTCTAATAGCTAAAACGTACGCTTGATATACGCTACAATGATTAAGTAATCAACGAGAATGGGACAATCCCAGTTCCCTACAGTAGACTCCCTACCCTACCCGATCAGTCATTTTCGACCTATTCGTATAGAAATGCACTTACATATCTGTCTATACCAGGAATCTCTTTCCGCCTTGATAGTGTGGTATGTCCGATCATATATTGCTACAGCTTTGGAGTTGTCGACAAATACATGAATGTTGGGAGTGACTTCCGACCACCTCCGACCATTCTCCAATGTGAGAGTTGTCTTAATCTGATAGCAGACGTAGAAGCAATCTGCTTACCTATAGGGATCCAAAATATAACCATACATTCTTGGCATCAGTAGGCATGCCTCTGGTACTCGCACAGCTCGGTATTCCCAATTCGGCCGTGAGCATTTCATATGCAAGTTCCATAAGATACACGACCTCATTAAGAATCTATAGTGTACTAGGTCTTCTATTGCACTAGGTGTCATATTGTTGACCGCACCCTCAACGTCAAGAAAGGCTGCACACTTAACAACTTAGCTGCAAACTTAAACTTAACAAAAAATTTAAAAACTCCTTAGCAGCCGTGTATATTAAGGCGGATCGATTTAGCAATCGATATTGTACAATTTAGATTTAGCAATCGATATTTCAATTGCAATCTTAAGCAATCTGAATCTCAAACAAACTCACCCAAACTCTTGAAAACAGGCTGAAAAACGGTTTGCGTACCTTTGCGCACTTATAAGCCTGCAAGTTAGTTGATTATCAACCGATTTTCATTTTCTCCCCGGATTTAAAAAGAAGAAACTTAGACGATACATACATACATCGTTCAAGAAAATAGGAGAAGTCTGTTTGTATTAGGCCAGCAAACAAATATTTTTATAATTTTTTTCGCCGTTTTTCAAATTTGGCTATGATTTCACACATTATTTTATAAAGAAACCATAAAACTCTTGAACTTATTCAAAAGGCACGTTTTCCAATGAGTAAAGCGCAACCTTGTTGTTAACAATCCGGTATTAATTGACTGAGTTATTGCAAAAATGCCTGCTCTACGTTTTTCGTGTTCTTTTTATGCACTTTCTCTTTACTCGAGCTTCATGATGCTGGTAAAATTTAATAAAAACAAAGAATAATTCATTTTTGTTTTAATAGAATCCTCAATAACTCAGTTAATTAATACCGAATTTTTAAAACCAAAGTTGCGTTTTACTTATTAGAAATCGTTCCTTTTGAATAAATTCAAGAGAATTATGGTTTCGTTTTTAATATTTATTCGGTTCAAGATCAATATCTATTAAAATTTACTTTTTCATAGAAAACTATTACTAAACAAATGTGTGAAATTTATTATTATGGTGGATTGTTGGGAATGTAGCTATTTCAATGCCCACCAAGGCATATCATCAGCTTCCTTCTCCACAGGTATTTAGGTATTTCATCACACATTATAGGTATAAACAAATCTCAACTAAGCGAGAATAGCCTAAACTCCTACTTTTGCAAAAAAATCCACAACAATACTTTGCGATAACCATCAATGTTCACAACATTTCTTAATGGTTTCTTTATAAAATAATGTGTAAAATCATCGCCAAAGTTGGAAAATGGCGAAAAAAATTAAAAAAATATATATGTTTGCTGGACAAATACACACAGACTTCGCCTTTTTTCTTAAATCCGGTGAGAATATGAAATTCGGTTAATAATCAATTAACTTACAGGCTTATAAGTGCGCAAAGGTACGCAAAACCGGGTTTCAAGATTTTGGGGGTGTTTGGAAAATATGCCAAGCTGATTCTTTTTTCACGCGACAGCACGTATAGGAAAAAAACTATTACTTGCCAGATATTTTGGACTGTCGCACCGTGTTACCTACTAAAAAAAAACCCTTAAAGATAAAAGTTGAGAAAAGTCAAAAAATTTAAATCTGGACGCCTCGAAAATTCGATGGCACAAAACCGACAAACTTTTGTCCTTACAAATTGGCCCATCCAAATATATATGGCTTTCCTAGTAGTTAATGTCTTGTTGTAGCTGCATATACATATACTCTTGCAGTACGCTTAAAAGTGTCCATCCATCAGTCCATCCAAAGTCTCTAGTAGGAAAAAAATAATATATGAAACCATCATTACAGGTATAAAAATTACTATGGGCCAAAGTCTCAAAGTCTGAATAAAGAGCCGGTCAAGAACGGGCTTTTTTGTTTTCGCAGCAGATAATTCATAGAATTTTAATCTGGGAAAACTAAAGGTTAGACAATTTGATGCAACACTATGAAGGGATTGGGTAGAGCTTCTCACAACCAGTCAGCGGTGCGTTTTCTAATTTTTCACTCACTGATTGATTGGGACCTACAGTTTCACACCGGTTCCGAATGGTATTTTGAGAAGCATTTTTCGTCGTCGAAGGGAATGTAGGTTGGTTAGAGCAGGATCGACACCACGTTCTCATGCACACTAGCCATTGCACCACCGATGGCCTCAAATGCAAACTGCTAAGTACCAAACAAAATCAACCATAATAAAAACATGGACAAAAAATTAACTGTTTGACCGATGGATGCCGTTCGTTCGAAATTTTTCAGACTCGTCACCGTCACCAAATATTTTTCTAAACTCACGCCAGATTAATTGTGTCTCATCGACCATTGAATTTTTTTGTTGTGCCGCCGTGTTCGATAATTTGATCTCTGCACCTATTTCAAATTGGGTGGGGTAAACGGCATAGATTAGAGAACAAGGTTATCGCTAATCTGTACCTCGTTTCTGTACTTCTCGAATCGAAAAAGTTTTCACATTAAACATGAAACAAAAAATTCATTATTTTCTCGATTTGTGAGTAAAAATTGTTTCTGCATATCAATGCGAAAAGTGGCAATGCTGATGACATTTCTATTGGAATATTCCAAGAAAGCTGTCAAGTAATAAAAATATATAAACAAACAAAATAAGCTAGTGTGAAAAATAACAACAAACAGAAGTTGTTTTACGGGATTCCCACTGCTCCTTACAATTTGTGTTGGAATTTAACCCTTAAAACTGTCTCTTGCAAATTCCAAATTAGTTGACATACAAATATTCAACTTTATTTTCTTGATGTTTTTTGATTTTTGAAAAATTAGTTGAAATACATAACAAAAAAGATATAATTCTTATCTTTCCCACTTAAAATATCAATTCTTAATTTCTTAAAAACTCTGTTTGTAGAAAAAATACCAAAATCTCGCACCGTTTCAATTTGTGAGTATTTTTGACATTTCAAATTTTAAACAGTTTTTCTCGCATTTTTCCAATAAGCGTGAAAAACCAGTACGTCACAGAAAGTTCTTGCAAAACAAATGTTGTCTAAACAGTCACATGTGAGAAGCGAGTTTTTGTAACCAGTTTTTGTACCATACGTTTTTGTTCACTTCACATGTTTCATGTGAAAACTTTTTCGATTCGAGAACTACAGAAACGAGTTACTGGCCGCGATAAACTGCGATCTAAATACGATATAAGGGAAACTACATACAAATATATTCATTATTAAGAAGTAGAAGGCAGGCCTGTACCGCACTCAGCTGTTATAGCTATTATTGTTTGTGCAGAAATGAACTTTAAATCAAATTTAAATTACGGAAGACAAGAACGAAAATAATAGTATTCACACGAAACTGACTGTTTTCAAACTTATATCCCGTCGAAGGGATTTCAAAAGCTCTGTTGTTCATAGTGAATTAAATTTGAATTTCAATGCCAAAACCCAAACAATTTTAATCATCACAACAACAGTATATTATCGGCTGTTATCAGCTGCTCGCGGTTTTCATTACGGCGAACAAGTGTCAATTACCGTTTATCGATAAGGTAATCGCTAAGTGTACACCGGGAAAATACATCTATAACGGGTTTTTCCATAAGAGCGCTACACAAGTTTTTTTAAATAAAACAAAACCGGTTGTAGATACCAATGGAGTTCTTTCCTGTGAAAGTACGTTCGATGCCATTATATATGGAACTCGATTTCTTTTGCATGTCCACCACGGGCACGCTTGCAGAAGTCCAGATGCTGAACCCAATTTGCGACGGATTTCAAGCACAAATCGGCCGCTACTGCTGCAATTTCACGTTCGATATTCGTACGAAGTTCATCAATCGTCGCTAGACCATAGACTTGACGTAGCCCCACAGGAAATAATCTAATGGCGTCAAATCGCACGACCGAGGCGGCCAATCGACTGGGCAATTCCGTGAGATAACACGTTCACCAAACTTGGTTTCCAATAAATTGATTGTGACATTCGCTGTGTGGCTTGTGGCGCCGTCCTATTGAAACCACATGTCCTCCAAGTCCATATTATCCAATTGGAGCCAAAAATATGCGGTTATCATTGAACGGTAGCGATTCGCATTCACAGTAATGTGCCGGTCTTGATCATCACGGAAGAAGTACGGCCCAATGACGCCGCAAGCCCATAAACCCCACCAAACCGTAATTTTTCGGGATGAAATGATGACTCACGGATTACGTGTGGATTGCTGTCTGACCAATAACGCATATTGTGCTTATTGACGAAGCAATTCAGCCAGAAATGAGCCTCATCGCTGAAGATGATTTTCCGATGAAAATCCGAATCAGTTCAAGTTGTTGCTCAGCCCAATTCACGAACATACGACGCTTCTGGTGGTCAAGCGGCTTCAGTTCTTGCGTCAATTTGATTTTGTAAGGATGTAGGCCAAGATCTTTTCGCAAAATTCGCCACAACGACGTCACAGAGATGCCCAACGCTTGAGAACGACGTGTGAGAGCCACATTTGGGCTTTCTTGAACTGAAGCCTCAGCGGCAGCAATATTCTCGACACTACGGGCACTTCTTTGTCTCACTGGCACGGGAACATTTTGTACTGTGCCTGTGGATTCAAATTTTTCCACTAGACGCTCAATTGTTGATCTGGTAGGATGATTATGACGACCATAAATTGGACGTAGCGCTCTTAAATTTGAGGCCACTGACTCCAAATTTCGGTAGTAAATTTTAATAATTTCGACTCGTTGTTGGCTCGTATATCTTTCCATGATGAAATGGCAAACCTTGCTGAAGAGAACTGTCAAAAGAGCGGGAAAAAATATGTCGTCGTTTGCTGTCCCTATCGATTTACTTTTGTAGCGTCTCTGTAGTAAAACCCTTTATTAACCTGTACTATATTGTACCGATGCGTTGTAATCGGACATTTAGATAACGACACTAAAAGAGATACACTTAGTCAGGCCACTCGTAATCGCTACAGTTGCAGTAAATTTATCCGATTAACTTTAATCTTCTGTGTGAATTTCTGGCCACTAATTAAATGTATAACAAAGGTAGACACGCCATGCAAAATTACCAAGAACGACACAATAGCAAATACATTTTCGTTAAGCGACACAGGAAATTGTGACACTGAAACATATTCAATTACGTATTTCATATTACCAGCATACGTCATGATAATTGTGAGTGGCGGTCCCTTGAAAAGGTTTTATTGAAACAGTTAAGTAACACAGTTACTCGACATTACAAATATTTATTCGTATTGTTCCTTTAAAATTTAAGCAAATATCCTGATGAAATATTTACGAGACTGGGTAAAAAAGTAAACAACAAACAGTTTAAGCAGCCGGCATCAGTGGTTTCTTTGTTGGAATACCGAGTGGTACTCACTTTACCTATCATCCGAACCAGTTTTTCGTATTTGAATGGTTGTGTGGTTAAGATAAATAAGTACATTTTAAATGGACTCACCATGTTAACATTATGTTGGGCTGTCCTTAATGTTTTGGGTTATAGTGTTGCCGCTGTTTATGATGGCTCGTTTGAAAATATTTCGAATGGTTTTGGATCTTTAAATTTTTCGGAGAACCTTCGTAGTTATCTCATTGTACAACTTCTACATTGTTTATAGTTTATTTTTGTCATAAACTAAATAATTTTTTATTTTCTGGCAATACAAGCGAAGTAAAAAGTGGAGATAGAGTAATAGAGTTAAGTTAGTTAATTTATGACATTTTTGTGTGTTGCAGATGGGCGGTTGGATGTTGGAAAATATTGCTTTAATAATACCAGATAGAGGCAATGGCTCAAGCCTTTACTTTTACGTTTACTGAATATTTTACAACCTCATGAGGTTAGACGTCTTACACATATTAATTAAACAAACAAATTAAAAAAATTTCAACATACTCTTCCAACTGGCCATCCATGGCTTTTTCTCGCCAGTTTGTAACACCAAGGATACGGATTGATACTTCTGCCTGGTCTTTCCAGCTGAGTCTTGGTCGTCCCCTTTTCCTGCTTCCACCGGGTACGTTATCGAAAACCTTTCACGCCGATCTTCATCCCTTCTGATAGCATGGACTAGCCAACGCAATTGACCTAAATTGATTCGTCTAACAATGTCCACGTCCGAATATAGATTATAGAGGTATTGGTTCCAGCGACGTCGGTATTCGCCATTTCTCTAACAGGACCATATATTTTACGGAGAACACTCCCAGGTGTTTTTCATCCGCTTGCCATGTGACTCAAGTTTCGGAGCCATATGTCAAGCAAGGTAAAATGAGAGTCTGACATATCTGAACTTTTGTCTGTCGAGAGCGGGCTTTGATCTTAAGCTGCTTGTTTACCTCAAAATAGCATATATTTGCCAGCACAATTCTCCCATTTATCTCCAGGCTGACGTTGTTGTCCTTGTTCGCGGCGGATCCAAGGCAGAAAAATTCATCTACCACTTCAAAATTAAAACGGTTGTCAACGTTCAAGGGCTGACCAAGTCTAGAGGTTTCTCTAGTCGTTGACACATTGAAGTTTGTCTTGCCCTCTTTTACAGCAAGACCCACCTTCTCTGATTCCTTTTCGATTCTTGAAAATACTACCGTAACCTCTCGCAAATTTCGCACAATGATGTCTATGCAGTCAGCATACGCCAGCAACATTCAGCTTTTCATATTAATGGTCTTGTTAGTATTTACTGTAGCTTTTCTCATTATTATCTCGCCTGGTCTCAGTCCTCGCTTGGTACAGAATGGTTCATTGAAGTTCATTTGCACTATCTTCCACTATCATTACCTCCTGATCTTTCTCTCCACATTTTGGGCACACACTGCTTATCAGTCACCAGATTCCCATTCTCGTCCATGCAGGGGGGCAGCCCATTATTAGGTCCGTTATTCGGTCTCTGGAAAAACTTTTGGGATTCACCGGTCATCCTGCACATTTCGGTTTTTTTACTCCCACTGCAATTTTTCCTCCTAAATAGTTGATTTTGCATCCAAAAATAAATCAGCAACGGCATTTCGATTTGTGTGTTAAAATTTTTGTGTAAATACAATACAAATATATACTAACAATAAAATATATCAAACAAAATCTGAAATACGTTTAGATTTCACAGTTTTTCATCAAACCGACATCAACATTTTTTGTAATTCCACCTGGTGTAATTCCAATTTACGTCAAATAACTCTCTATCGCACCGACCGCACCACCAATAGTGTGCCACGGAGTGTCAGATGAGAAAAATGGCAGCTCTATACGTCATTACTCTATGGGAGATACACTCATTTGCTCCCACTAAACTACAGTGCACAAAACATGTTAATTTAATAATTGTTCATGTTATTGTATGGGGTTGGAATGTTAGATTTGGCAAAATGGTTCCTTTCTGGGGTGGTAAAATTTTGTTCTGCTCATAAACAAGAGGTTCAAGCACTTTGCTTAGACTCAGTAGAACAACTTCCAAGTAAATAACCGAAATCGTTAGATTTATTGCTATCGCATCATTTAACTTCACAAAAAGTTATACAATGACACACAACTATGGGTCGGTCGAAAAAAAACCATTAAATTGTTAAAAGCATCGTTTGGTTGCAAGGTAGAGAAAATCTTGGACCAATTTTGTCAGCAATAAGCAAAAATGATCACAAAGTAAAAACAAAGTATCATCTGAATGCAAAAGACTAGAAACACGAGTCATCCCATTCTGCAGTAATCAAGTGTACAATTTACATTAATTACAATAAATATTGTTTAACTTTCAGCACCTCATCGTCATCACCTTCATCACATCAGATACTATTTGCCGACTAATTTCCCATTTATTCAAACAAGTCACTTTTCTGCTTTCATCCCTTTATCGTTAAGTCAATCGATGAGAAAGCACAGTTGCTATGCCTCAGCATTGTGGAGGAGTGTATTTAATTTCAAGTTAAAGCTGTATTTGAATTTGATTGGATTTAACTGCTGTTGTTTCGCTATTTACATCATCTGGAACAGATACTATATAGTAGGGTGTGCTGAAAACCGAGATATTTGGTGAATGGGCGGAGGAGTGGCTCAAAATATGCGTATTTAAGAGAGGACTACGGAAAAGCACACGTTTTTTGACGTAGAATACGTCTTACCTTACGGTATGAGGAGTCATGTCAGGTTTATATTGTTGTAATATTTATTTCAGTGAATTTGAGGAAACGGCTAGATGAATTTTTTTAAAATTTTTTTTGTAGGTAAATGAAGATGTTATGTTTCGTTTGATATACATTTCATATTGGTTGATATATTTCTAGTATTTTAATTTCTCAAATGAAAATTCTTTAAACACATACACTCAAACATATGTGTGGTGTTTGGTTGAGTGTTTTTGGTTGCTCAACATTGCTTAGGAACACGTATCTAGTAAAAAGTGAAACGAACAGCAAGCTAATGTTGCTTGGCAACATGTATCTAGTAAAAAGTGCAACAAACAGTAAGCTAACGTAATAAAGCTTTTTTGCGAAAGCTTCAATAAAGCTGTTGTAACATTAATTTTGAATTGTAAAGCGTAAAGCTTTCACACAACGCTCGAATGCTAATGCGAAGACTCGATAAGGTAAACCGTTTTCAATATTAGGGCGGCCCTCTCAACATTCGCAGAACTTATTTCAATAAAAATATTAATTAAAATACATAAATTAAATTAAGTTTAAAAAAATTGAACATAATATTTTTTTTTTAAACGGACTTGAATCAAATGCCGTTGGTAAATATAAAAATTACAGCAGACAGTTGACCGAGGCCTTCGGCCACGGACTGTCCCTGCAGGCTGTGTCAGAGACACGGCCATTAAGTTTAACGTAGAATACGCCATCCGATAAGACAGAAAACATATATAACAATAAATGATAAATAATATAAGCAAATGAATTTATTGTTATATATGTTTTCTGTCTTATCGGATAGCGTATTCTACGTTAAACTTAATGGCCGTGTCTCTGAAACAGCCTGCAGGGACAGTCCGTGGCCGAAGGCCTCGGACAACTGTCTGCTGTAATTTTTAATACGAGGGTACTTATAGTCCCCTACCAACCGTTGACGTTTCAATCCTAGGAGTATATAGGAAAAAACATTTTTGCAATGCGATACGAAAGTAAACCGTCATGACACTTTTGTTATAGTACGTTAGCACGCTCTCTCTCTCTTCTTTTCACCAAGATTCACTAGGAATTGGAACTTGAACGCCCGGTAGGTGACTATAAGTACCCTTGTATAAAAAAAATCCAATGAGTATTCGAACTCACGAGTGATGTGTTACACGGTACCTGTTCGATTTCTATGAACACATTCGTAAATGTTACATTGGAAAATAAAAAACAGCGTTCAATCATATGATGACGTTACATTTATATAATATTAATACTTAAAATTGTTTAAACACCAGTGCAAGCACATGTGTCATTATTTTCCTGCTTAATACTTTTTGTTTTATTCCCACAAAAAACAAAGAGAGTGCAAAGCAACAGGCACATGTAAATAGATACATACATTGTTATGTTCGTACATACGGTACACAAGTTCACACAATTTTCGTTGTTCTCTTGCTATTTCATTTTTATATACTTATAATACGTCATTATTCTCTTTGCTCTGAGAGTGTTCCACACCCACACAATATAACTATTCGCTGCCGCTAAATCAGTGTGTGTGTTTTTTTCGCAGTTTGACAATCTGTGTTTCGCAGTCGGACAAATCTGTTTTCTATATGGGATTGGGTCACCCTTATCATTTAAAAAATAAATAAATGGTTTCCCATTACATCCCATGAAGGGACCGGGGAGAACTTCTCACAATCACTGAGCTGTGCGCTTTCCAGTTTTCACTCACTGATTGGGACCTGCAGTTTTACACCGATTCCGAACGGTATTTTGAGAAGCTTTTTCATGGCTATATACTCGATAGTGTCGCCGTCACTATGCGAGGTGACCGCCGCCGAAAGAATTTTTTTTTTAAGGTGGTCAGAGCAGGGATCGAACCCAGGATCTCATGTACAAGAGCCGCGCACACTAACCATTGCACCACCGGCGGCCACACCCTTATCATTTAGGGGTAGGAAAAATAGATGTTGGCCGATTCTGAGACCTACCCGATATACACGCAAAATTTCATACAAATCGGTCCAGCCGTTTCGAAGGAGTTTAACGGCAAACAATGTGTGATCGCTGTCGGACAATCTGTGTGAGCGCAGTCGGACAAATTTTGTTTGGATGTATTCACTTTGTGAATTGAGGACGTACCCGCGCATATAGATGTTAACACATCAAAAATGTTTGACTTAACGTAATCTTTATATATACTATATAATTCTACTGCACGTGTGTTTGTGACTGAACTCCTCCTAAACTTCTGGACCTATTTGAATAAATTTTTTTGTATGCGTTTGGGTGGCGCCCTGGGTGGTTTAGATTTACTATTGGCTTGAAATATTATGCAGGACAACGTCTGCCGGGTCAGCTAGTAACTAATTTATAAATATCGAGCCATTAACTCGTCTGATGTTGAGGGTTAAATTCGCGTGTCCGTTGTTTTCTCAATCATTTTCTGAATAAGATTAGTTCTCAAAACCCAAGGGTAATTTTTAAAAATTTCAGTAACGAAAATTTTGTTTCTAAGATGTATTTCCGACCAAAAGTACAATTTAAACAATGTGGGTGTTGCCAATTCTGTTGCAATAAAAAGCAATACAACCTGTGGCAGCACTATATATTTTTATACTACATTTTCATACTAATAGAAGTAGGTTTGCTCAGAAAATTACAACGGAGTAGTTTGAATACAAATTTATAATTAAAAATTTGTAAAAATGTGGAAATGGATAAAAGTATTATTTTTTTTAATAATATATGAAATAAAGAGTTACGCTCATCGCTGACTCACTGATTAACTGACTTTGTCATACTTTTGTGTCGCACTTTTTGAACACTTATATACAAGGTGGCGCAAAAGTAAACTTCCGATGTTTTTTGGCTGTAATTTAAAAAAAAATTAAAAACTTTGATTCTTCTGGTGGATTATTCTTATTTTGTCTTTAAATTTTTTTTACATCAAGTCGAGAATATGATGTCATGTAAATGGCCGCCGCCACAGTTGATTGTCATTTGAGCCCTTTTTAAGGCATTTTGACTCCTCCAGCGAAAACAGCACACCATACAGTGACTTTGAGCGGGTGTAATGGCTCTTCGTGGGTTACACGCGGATTTTCAGTGCCCCAGAAGCGTAAATTTTGCTTATTTACGTACCCGCTAAGATGGAAATGGGCCTCATCACTCATGATTATTTTTGATGAAAAATCATATTCCTCTTGGTGGTGATTAAGGAGGGCTTGAGCGTATGTTAGACGCGATTGGCGGTCAGCAGCTAACAGCTGATGCACCGTCTGGACTTTGTACGGAAACATCTTCAAATCTTGTACCAAAATTTGTTGTAAATATGTACATATACTAACCTACCCATAACTCCAGGATTGTACTTTATCATCCCTACTTTATAAATATCAAGCAATTGTCAATTATTCTCTCGCTTTGTTCTTATACGAGAATAAAAACTTCACTTCTTCTTTGTCACACGATAAGTAACAACGCGTTTTATTTTAACAGGTTATGGGCCCAGGCCATAATCTTAATTAAATTTTAATAGTTTTTTTTGCATTAGTGGATTTGTTGCGCGCTAGTCGTATTAATTACGTTTGTCGTATTAATTGCGTTTGTCGCGGTCATTAAATTCGGTTTTCTTGCATACATACATAGAGAACAACAAACAATGGCTAATGCAACGAAATCGGACTTTGGGATTGAGAAGCTGAAAGGTGGTGAAAATTTCCACAATTGGGCATTTGCAATGGAAAATTTCTTGGAGTTAAAGAAATTAGGTGATTGCATTCTGCCATCTTCTGACGATCCACGCGTTTGCAAAGAGAAGTTGCCGGACAAATTAAACACAGCAAAAAACATGTTAGCGCTGAGTGTGGAGCCGGGGTTGTTTGTTCACATAAGAACATGTAAAACGGCATTTGAAATTTGGACTAAACTTCAAAACATTTATGAAGATCGCGGGTTGATGAGAAAAATTGGGTTGCTGCGCACATTAATTTCAATTCGTCTTGAAGAAAGTGAAAGTATGCAAACATACATCGATCAAATTATGACAACGGCAAGTAAACTAAATTGCATCGGTTTTAATATTGAAGATGATTGGCTGGCAGCCATTATGCTTGCAGGATTAACGGAAGAATACAAGCCGTTAATTCTGAGCTTCGAAGCAAGTGAAAAAATTAATGCTGATGACATAAAGATGAAACTGTTAGACACACAGTACTCTTGTGAGAACAAAAACAATAGTGCGTTTCTTGGGAAGCGTCGGAATAAGCAAAACACAAGAAAACCAAATAACCGTCGTTCTATCAAATGTTACTCATGCGGGGGCCGGGGTCATGTCAGTGCAGAATGCAAGAAAAAGGAGCATAAAGAACATAGCAAAACGCAAGGCAACAACAACAAGTCCGAATTTGCTAACAGAGCATTTACAGTGAGAGCGGCAACAAATACACACAGAGACGAATGGTATATAGACAGTGGCGCGTCGAGTCATATGACGCCAAATGAAAAATTGCTCTTTGCTCGCAGTGCTTCAAGTGTTAAAGAGATTTTGACGGCAAATGATGCAAAAATGAAAGTGACTTGTGAAGGCAGATCAAAATTGTTGTTGGGCGATGACGAAGTAGATGTCTCAAACGTATTGCATGTACCTGAATTGTCGGCGAATTTATTATCAGTTTTCAAAACAGTACAAAAAGGCAATACGCTGGTTTTTAATAAAAGTGGGTGCTCAATCTATGATCAAAATTTGATTGAAGTGGCACACTGTAAACCAGAAAATGGAATTTACAAGCTGAAAACATCTGGTGGTGCGTGTATGTTATCCCGAAAAGAAGAAAGCGACGCCATTATATGGCATCGAAGATTTGGTCATCTGAATTATGGCAGCTTATGCAGGATGCGTGATGGAATTGTGACAGGGATGAATTTTTCAAATCAGAAAATTGGATTGCAAAATTGTGAGGTGTGTGCTGAAGGAAAGCAATCTCGGGAGACATTTAAAACAAGCCAGAGTTACACAAAGGAGTTGCTGGAACTTATACATTCCGATTTAGTTGGACCGATGGAGACGAAATCGATTGGGGGCGCAAAATATCTGTTGACATTTATTGATGATTACTCAAAAAAGGTGTTTGTCTACTTTTTAAAAGAAAAATCTTCCGTCTTGGATATTTTTATGGAATTTCAAGCCTTTGTTGAAAAGCAAACAGGCAAGTCAATTAAAATCTTTCGCACTGACAATGGCAGTGAGTATTGTTCGCGCCAATTTGATAGATTTTGTCGTGCCAAGGGCATTCAACACCAACTAACGAATGTGTACACATGTGTACAAAATGGCACAGCAGAACGCATGAATCGCACTATTATTGAACGCGCAAAATGCATGTTATTTGATGCTGGGCTTAGCGATGAATATTGGGCGGAAGCAGTTAACATGGCGTCATATTTAATAAATCGATCAGCTTGCTCAGCATTAAAAGATATGACACCGGAGGAGGCATGGACTGGCACCAAAATTGATGTTGGACATCTTAGAATTTTTGGATCCCCAATTATGGTTCACATTCCGAAACAACGTCGCAAGAAGCTGGATCGAAAAGCTAAGAAGATGATTTTCGTCGGATATGATGCAAATAAAAAAGGCATTCGTTGCATCGATCCCAGTACTAAAAAGTTAGTAGTAAGCCGTGACGTCATTTTTCACGAGAAAACGGAGCCAGCAGTAATCAATGTTGATTTTGAAGGAGAAATACCAGATCAAGTGAGGGCAATTGACCAACAGAGCGAAATAGAGCCTATGAAACTATCGCCAGTAACAACATTCCAGCATGAGCAGAGCAACAGTGAAGAGGAGTTGTGTGAAGAGTCTGATGTCAATGATCCAACATATGTTCCCGATGAGTCAGTAATGGTTGAACAACATGGACTTCATCGACGAACAGCCAGAATACAAAAACCATTTTTACGTGATGGGTATGTGAGCTATCTAACTTATAAAGCTAACGATTTAGATCCTATTACAGTTGAAGAAGCCATGAGTAAAGCTGATGCTGTAAAATGGAAAGAGGCAATGGAAAGCGAAATGAATTCGTTGAAGGAGAATAATACATGGGATCTAATGGAATTGCCAAAGGGACGAAAAGTTATCAAGTCAAAATGGGTTTTTACCACAAAACGTGACATGGACAACAATATAATAAAACACAAAGCTCGTTTAGTCGCAAAGGGCTGTAGCCAAGTCTATGGAATGGACTACAAAGAGACATTTTCACCCGTGGTACGGTACTCAACTATTCGTTTCTTGATTGCATTGGCTGTGAAAAATAAACTTAAAATTGACCAGATGGACGCGGTGACAGCATTTCTGCAAGGAGAACTCGAAGAAGAAATATATATTGTTCAACCAGAAGGATTCCACGATGGCTCTAATTTAGTGTGCAAATTGAATCGAGCAATGTATGGTCTAAAACAAGCTGGAAGACAGTGGAACTTGAAGCTAGAAGCAGTGCTGAAGTCATTTGGATTGTCAAAGTCGCAACTAGATCCATGTGTGTATTTTAATGAGAATAGTTCACTTATATTGGCTATCTACGTAGATGACATACTTCTTTTTTGGAAGGATCCGAAGGTGTTAAAGCAAATCAAAGAGGCACTCAGTGGATCATTCAAAATGAAAGATATGGGGCCGATAAAAAGTTGTATTGGTATTCGAATCACACAAAATGCTGATGGTGTCGAACTAGACCAGAGTAAATATATTAACGATATTTTATTGCGTTTCAATATGGAAGATTGTAAACCAATTTCAACTCCGAGTGACTATAACCAAAAACTTTCGATTAGCATGATGTCAGAAAGCGTCGAAGAGAGTGAGCTGGCAAAGATTCCTTATCAAGAAGCGGTGGGCAGTTTGCTATATCTCGCACAATGCACGCGGCCAGATATTGCTTTTGCAGTTAACGATGTAAGCAGATTCAATACAAATTACAATATCGCTCATTGGAAGGCTGTTAAGCGAATCATGCGTTATCTCAAGGGCACAATCAACTTTAAATTGAAGTATTCATCAGATGGTTCGTCACAACTGCATGGATATTCTGATGCTGATTGGGCATCCGACATCGATAAGCGTCGTTCGTGTACAGGGTATGTGTTTAAAATGTCAAATGCGGCAATTACTTGGGCAAGTAAACGTCAACCTACCATTGCCTTATCTAGCACCGAGGCCGAGTATATGGCCATGTCGTCAGCTATCCAGGAAGCAATATGGCTGAAGCAGCTGTCAGATGAACTAGATTGCAGTGATACATCGTCCATTAATTTACACTGCGACAACCAAGGCGCTATAAAATTAGCAGAATCTGATGGATTTCGACCGAGATCCAAACACATAGACATAAAATATCACCATTTGCGAGAGACAGTTGAAAAGGGGATTGTTTCTATTAGGTATGTGCCTACATCTGAAATGGTTGCAGATAGTTTGACGAAGGCAGTGACCAAAGAAAAGAATCATTTCTGTTCGCAGCATATGGGTTTATGTTGAATTTTAATTTATTTTTATTATTGAGTTGATTTATTTTAAAACTTGAATTTTGAATTTGAAATTTATTTTAGTCATTAGTTTTATATAATGAATTAAATTAATTAAAGATCCAACAAGTGAGGGTGTTGTAAATATGTACATATACTAACCTACCCATAACTCCAGGATTGTACTTTATCATCCCTACTTTATAAATATCAAGCAATTGTCAATTATTCTCTCGCTTTGTTCTTATACGAGAATAAAAACTTCACTTCTTCTTTGTCACACGATAAGTAACAACGCGTTTTATTTTAACAAAATTCGCTATAAAGACCGTCGACTGATACCCATTTGCGTGGCACGTCGTCTGGTCGATGTCGACGGCGCATCCATGACATCCTCGGCTACAGCAGCAATATTCTCTGCAGAACGGCTTATCCGGGGTCTGCCACGCCTGGCAGCATCTCGTGTTGTGCCAGTCTCTTCGATGCGAGCGGCTAAACGTTGCAGTTGGACGGCCAGAAAATCTGCGACGAAATTCACGTTGTGCCCAAAGTCACCGACCGATTATTGGTCAAATAAATAGTCAGCAATATTCCGCGTTCTGGAGCAGTGTGGCGTAACATTGTTTATTAACGTGTATTTCGCATGTGTTTACTACACAAATGTCAAAAGAGAACTGACATTAGGGGCCAATCGCAAAATTTATAGCATTTTCTGATAGGAGGATTACTTTTGCGTAAAAACAAAGAAAACACGAAAAAAGAAAAAAAAAACGAAAATAAACGAAAAAAACGAAAGAAACCGAAAAAAACCGAAATAGACTAAAAATAAAAGCAAAGATAAAACGAAACAAAAAATTTATAGATTGTTGTAGCACAACTTAGTTGGACGATCCGTTTTCCATTTGCTATGGATTTGCTATGCTATACATACATATATTCACTATACATACATAATTCAGTATTCATATACTTGCAAGTCAAGTGAAGGTGTATATTGAATCGAACCCACAGCAGGGAAGATTATTGAATGACCAGAGACAGTAGTTTTCAAAGAAGTTCTTCAATAAACATAGCAAATCTTTTCTTAAAATAAGTACCATTTCTTAAAAAAGGGAAATTTTTTAAAAAGAATAAAAATCTTAATAAAGTACCTTTTTTTTAAAAAAAAATTATATTCTCTTTAGTTTTCTTTAAAAATGTAAAATTTTCTTTAAAAAATTATTCTTCTTAACAAAAAAGAATCTTTTCTAAAAAAAAAATCCAATGAGTGTTCGAACTCACGGGCGATGTGTTAACACCTTTTTGCTACACGGTACCTGTTCGATTTCTATGAACACATTCGTAAATGTTTCATTGGAAAATAAACAACAGCGTTCAATCATATGATGACGTTACAGTTAAATAATATTAATACTTAAAATTAATTAAAGACCCAGTGCAAGCACATGTGTCATTATTTTCTTGCTCAATACTTTTTGTTTTATTCCCACAAAAGTCAAAGAATGCAAAGCAACAGACACTACATACATACATTGTTATATTCGTACGATATAACCGAAGATCAACATAAAATACTTTTTTAATATTACTCCAAATTAATACTACAAATTAAAACACTTCAATCTCGGCTCGCCGATATCGGATCGCCTTAATTTTTGGCCTAAACTCTTCGTCGAAACCCGCACTAGCTTTTTAATCCAAAAATTAATAAAATCGGCTATGAATTTCCGGAGAAAATCGCGTGGGAAAATTATATGAAAATCGCCCAATAATCACTTTCAATACCGACTGCCAAGCAACGAACAAACAAACGATGATTTACTCTTACAAACCTAACACTTGCGTATGTATTAAATTTATAGTTTACTGCCCTAGAGGCGGGCGTATAGATGTTAACACATCAAAAAGACATCTTACAGAATTACCTTTTATTAAAAATCGATTAAAATTATAAAATTAAAGCATGTTTCGACGGGCGCCATAGGCGCGTTCCAATCCACTAGTATAAAATATCAACAGTAAGATATCTACAAACTTTAACACAAACATTGTTAAAAAATTATAATTTTAAAAATGTTCAAAAAAAATTAAACATTTACATTTCCTTTGAAATAAACAAATTTTTTGCAATATTCTATACGTTAGATTTCCCAGTACTATACACAACATTTAGGCACCGGGTTTGTAAGGGAGATACGCTGAATCGCCGCTTACCTACTCCATTACCGAAGGCATGTGTTGAGTTTCCACTTAAATTCAATACTTTTTGATAAAAGGAGACGCATCACTCATAGAAGCTATTAAGCGCAGACTTCAGAGCTTAAACTAAGCCCAGCCTGGTCACACTTATTAAGCTATGGATTCATGTTATCCAGAACAATATGCAGGGCCCATCTACATGTTTGGGACATCCATAAAAACGCTGTCTCAGAAAGATTGAGCATTTAAAGTTTAGTGTATTTTTTGCGAATTTGGCAGGCGTCACATATATTTATTTCGATTGTTAAGGGTGGAGAGCCATACGAAAGAACAACGCGTTGTAATTGTGAAAACTAATCACACAAATTTGGAAAGATATGCTGAGACAGCTCACAAACTTTGAAGAATTTTCTGTCGAGAATGTGCGTAATCGAAGAGTGATCAACAAATTTGAAGAACCTGAATCGGTTATGGACAGTAAGACTACTGTGCGTCAGAATACCAAGTGCGGCGTGATTGGTCCTTACTTTTTTAAAGATGAGGCAGAAATTACAGTGACTGTGAACGGCATCCGTTACATGAACATGATAACCAAGTTCTTGTGGCCTCAACCGGACGGCATGGATCTGGACGGCATGTAGTTTCAGCAAGATGGCGCAATCTGCCACATCGCGCATGAAACAGTTGATTTATTGCAGCAGCGATTTCCAGAATAAATTACGTAATGGCCATCAAGATCATGCGATTCAACGATGCCCCTTCTTGGGATTTTCTGAAATATCGTGTTTATGCGAATAAACCAGAAATAATTCTTCTGCTCAAATCCGTGATCCAAGGCGTCATCGGTAAGTTACAGCCACATATCCATGTAAACGTCAAGGAAAATTGATTGAAAAGAGTAACGAGCTATCAGCAGAGCCGTTTGATGGATAATTTGTTTCATACTTAGTCGGAACGTGTCTTCAAAAAATACTTACTTTTAAACTGAAAAAGTACATACTTACTGAGTCACCCTTCAATTACGTGCAAGCATCGTTGTCATGAATAGAAAAGCTATTACTTTTTTCTTTCTTTGTTGTCTGTCACATATTTGTATAAGAATATTATTACTTATTAATCATAGTGTGTTTGGACTGGGAGGTCAGCCGTAGCATATCACATCACTTATGGATTTATCAAGGGAAAACTCAGTCACATACAGGGTGTCTGGTTAAGATCTACTAAATGTCTCCGAATTATAACATTATACCCCCTCCCAATGTTTCATGATATAGCTCGAAAACTTAGTTATATTGGTTCCTGAAAAAAACAGATTTTGTCAATCCCAGGTTTCGAATACTTTTAACATAATTCACATTTCATCCCTGAAGAATAAGAGATGGGTACCGCTATTGTCAACGTTTCAAACCTACATATAAGTATATATAATAATGTACAAAACCTGTAAAACAGGCTAAAACCAATCATCACAGCAAAAAGTATAGAAATATCTTGTTACAAAGTGAATATTGTAACATCTTGTTTGCCGAGGTATACTCAGCTTTATGTTCAAATTTCGTTATAAGAAAAAAATAGAACAAAATGGGTTCTCAAATTTCTTTAATCTTAATTGACTCTGTTCCCTACTTCGGCTGTTGGACAGATTTTTGTAGTTTTAGTCCACATCTAACGGGTTTTTCAATAAGAGCGTAACAAAAGTTTTTTTTTAAATAAAACAAAACCTGTTTTAGATACCAATGAAATTCTTTATTCCTGTGAAAGTACGTTCGATGCCATTATGTATGGAACTCGATTTCTTTTGCATGGCCACCACGGGCACGCTTGCAGAAGCCCAGACGCTGAACCCAATTTTCGACGGTTTTCAAGCATAAATCGGCCGCTACTGCTGCAATTTTACGTTCGATATTCGTACGAAGTTCATCAATCGTCACTGGCTTGTTAGCATAGACCATAGACTTGACGTAGCCCCACAGGAAATAATCTAACGGCGTCATATCGCACGACCGAGGCGGCCAATCGACTGAGCTATTTCGTGAGATAACACGTTCACCAAACTTGCTTTCCAATAAATTGATTGTGGCATTCGCGGTCCATATTATCCCATTGGGGCCAAAAATATTCGGTTATCATTGAACGGTAGCAATTCGCATTCACAGTAATTTTCCGGTCTTGATCATCACGGAAGAAGTACGGCCCAATGACGCCGGCGGCCCATAAACCGCACCAAACCGTAATTTTTTCGGGAAGCAATGATGACTCATGGATTACGTGTGGATTGCTATCTGACCAATAACGCATATTTTGCTTATTGACGAAGTCATTCAGCCAGAAATGAAATTAAGAATTCACAATTCAGAAATTGGACGTAGCGCTCTTAAAGTTGATTCCACTGACTCCAAACTTCGGTAGTAAATTTGAATAATTTCGACTCGTTGTTGGCTCGTATATCTTTCCATGATGAAATGGCAAACCTTACTAAAGATAAATGTCAAAAGAGCAGGAAAAAATATGGCGTCGTTTGCTGTCCCTATCGATTTACTTTTGTAGCGTCTCTGTTGAAAAACTCATTATCTGGTCCACGTCGTTTTCTCCTGCGTTTGGTAGGATGTCACTGAGCCGACGACGATGAATTGAGTTGATAGTGGTCTGGTCCACACTTAGTTTTACAGCAGAAATAATTTTGGTCCAATGACCTGTACGAAGACGCACGAGTGTAGTCGCGTTTGCTCCGACCCAGTTTCTTCGAAGTTCAGCACTAAGTAGCTGAGTTTTGACTCAGATAGCGAAATACTCTTCCAGCAGAACGACCATTTTCATATAAGGTGGGATCACTTTTCCCATTGGTCGACAGAGTATCGCTCCATGAATAAGTTTGCCGATGACTGTAGTTCCAATTGTCTGGAAAAGAATTTACATATCACAAATAATTGCTTCTCCAAATCTGAACTACAATTGAGCCACCCTGTAAATCTTCGATGTTTGTTGTATTCGAAAGCCGTTGTACAGTCTGAAAACAAATTTAATCGTTGTAGTCATCAGTTTTCTGTCCCTCTGACTGTTTATGACGCGACGTTGTCAAATGTTATACCAATACTTTCTCATGAGATTTAAAAATCACTTAAATTTGTAAGCACCAGACAGTCACCGTAATATGTTAAGTATTAAAAACAAATTTTTATGATAAATGGATTTTTACAACTGCTCTTAACTTCGTTAAACCCAGTTATTTTATAAATAAAAAATCTAATACTGATATTTATATGATACTGCACTTTTATACAATTTATCTGTTATAACTTTGAAATTTCGTTTTATAACCTTAATGGAGAATTTATGATTTTCGGAATGACACATCCTTAAATGAACCGTTAAAATGAAAAATAAGTTATCATGACGAAGAGGATGTCGTCAAGGAGTATTGATTGCTTTTCATGGTGTGTAATATTTGTGCTCAAGAATCACTCGCTGGGTGAAAAGTAAGGATGCAAGTTGAAAATTGTTGAATTTCCTGACAATGCAGAATATTTTAAATATGATGAATGCTGTACTGAGGTTTCAAATTTCAAATATAATGTATTCAGATTGGATGCCATCAGTAATTCCAAGAATATGTTAGCTTACATCCTGTATTACGATCTGCTGTACTTCCTTTGATGTCCTTCGACTTTACACACCAATGCACAATCAACTTAGTTGATTGACATATAAAATGTGCACATGTGAAGTAGATGCATTCAACCAGTCGCCCATTTTATATCCATTGTCCATTATACTAAATCCCAATGAATATTAGTACTATCATACAGATTTTATGAAATTGAAACAAAAACCAACGTTTTACTCTTCTGACTTTCTACTTTTTTTACTGCACCGTATGGCGGTCACGTACGAGAATGTTACATGTTTTTTGCTTTACATGCAATACCAGTCAGTTCATATCAAAAAAACTGTAAGTTTGAGATTCTCAACCTTTGTGTTGTTACCAGGGGCATGTCACACAATCATTTCTTTTTCGTTTATATAAAATTCTTTATATTACACCCGACAGGATGTGCAGCGAAAGTGCAAAAAGTGTTGCGATTGTGAATAGAGGATAATATTAAATTATTTCCAAGTCATACCTTGATGATACTTTAGTTGATATTGTAGATCCATAAGAAATTTAATAAAATTCCATAAAAATATTTTACAGTAGTGAGAAACAAGTTTCTAAGATGTCCCAGAGAGCAGAAAGAATCTGACGAGGAAACGACGAAACGCCTTCTCTTGGATTGCCCTGCTTTGGCAGGACTGAGAAGTAGGATATTCGGAACACATCTAGTTAGCACCGTAGCCCTACAGAATATTCCTGTAGGTCTCATAGACAAATTTATTGAAAGGGAAAATTGGCTAGACGACTAGTCAATAGTTGCTATGGAGGAAACTGCAGGTATCACAATGGGCTTCTTTAGCCTAGGAGTGCTAGACAGCGTGCTGTTTTGCAGCCTTTTCCAACAACCAAGATGTCCCAAAATTTAAGCAAATTTTTTTATAATTGAATTGTTTTGAGGGATGTATGTATGGCACCGTATTTATTATACCACATGTCATCTACTAACATATCATTAAATTTAGGAACAAAAGAAACTGGGGTTTCATATCGAGACTTAGCACCATTAACTGTTATTCAAAGACGACGGGTTCGATGATGGCCCTAGTCCAAATTCTACACCAACTCGAGACACGTTGTTTTCATCTACAATCACTCTTGAATTTTGTGAACCCCAAATGTGACAATTTGACGATTAGCTGAGCCATCAATGAAATGAGCCTCATCGCTGAAGATAAATTGATTTGAAAGCCCTAGAAAATTTTTAAAATATTTCTCAACTATGGAAGTTAAGTTTATTTGAATTTGAATTTTATGACTGTTTTTTTTTTGTTAAGGTTAGGTTAGGTAGCCTGCATGTCAGGCTCACTTAGAATGTGTAGTCCATTGTGATGCCACAGACATAAAAGGAAAATATAATATTTTCCTAGTACCTTCCGTTGAACAAGTGTGATTGCTTAAAAAACCCGAAGAGATGCCGGACACCAACATCAATCAAATTTGCTAAATGTACTAAGAAATATGAGCTCAGTGTTGTCCGCCACCTACCGTAAAGTGCGGGGCTTAAACACAGTAGATGATATAGTGGCCTCACATTCTCCTTCTTATCAGCACAGCTCCTGTTAGACTAATATCACAAGATTCTCAGTATCTCTGTTGTATGGTTCAATGAGACAGCGACTCGTCATGATAGACACGTTAAGTGAGGCAGTCGGCCTCGATAACTATAGCAGGGTATTAGCGCGTATCAAGTTTATGCGAGGCCACATAAGAATCGACTGGACATTGCTCCCTACTAGTGACCACCTGCCATTAGTTGCCGTTTGGGCACAATTCCTCAAGAAGAGCTTGCAAGTTACTAGAGGCATGCATGCATGTTCCAGCAATTCTGCAGCATTTAAGATAGTTCCCAGACCGGCATGTTCAACTGCCTTGCAGTTCTCTGGTATGCGCCTATGACCCGGCACCCAATTAAGGTGAATATTAAACTATTCAGCCAACACGACAAAAGATCTGCGACAGTCGAAGACAGTTCTCAATTTCAAGAGATGGTTTTCAATGACTTAATGGCAGCTTGTCAATCAGTGACATTATTAATTCCGACTTTACTCAGAACATTACTTCTCAGCCATTACTCTACCTCTCGAAAAATAAAAATAAATGGTTTCCCATTACCGGGGAAAACTTCTCACAATCACTGAGCTGTACGCTTTCCAGTTTTCACTCACTGATTGGGACCTACAGTTTTACGCCGATTCCGAACGGTATTTTTAGAAGCTTCTTCATGGCTATATACTCGATAGTGTCGCCGTCACTATGCGAGGTGACAGCCGCCGAAAAAATTTTTTTTTGAAGGTGGTAAGAGCAAGGTTCGAACCCAGGATCTCATGTACAAGAGCCGCGCACACTAACCATTGCACCACCGACGGGCTCTCTACCTCTCTAGTAGGGAATATTTCTGTCTGGCGGATACTACGGTGATTAGGCAGTCCTTTCGCAGTGGATACCCCAAGGACTTTAGAAAAGACACAAAAGCCTACAACTACTTCATCTGTATCATCTGTATAGACGTTCACGAATCTCATATGTACAGAAGTTCATTCAGCATCGCGCAGTAGGTGGACATATGCCAGACTATATCGCCCTACAGCATTATCGGTCGAACTAATTCCGTATATCTTCAGTAAACTAAAACGGTTTGAAAATAACGGTTTGTGACATATTCTCTCACACACATTCTGCAGGAATAATTTCTATGTTGGGATCACACTCCAAACATACATATGTTTATAAGTCTTAAACTCAATTCTATTTGATTGCAACCATCAGCATGTTTACATCCACAGATGAATTCTTTTATGTGGAGCCATATGCGTGTTTCATACAAATCATTCTCGTGTTTCCTCCCAAACGAATGATTGACGACTGAATACATGGAACAGACATGAAACAAATCACTCAACATAAGAAACATTTAATTCGTTTACACACGGATTCAGGAATACTTATGAATCTCTGACTGAAAGGGTAATGCAAAAATTATGCACAAATTAATTAAACTGAATCGCATTTTTGTTGTTACTTCAACTAATGCCTAAAGTTTGGGTAGTGAATATAATATAAAAACAGACCTATAACAAATTTTGTTACTTTTGTTGGTCGTTAACTTGAATAATTTGTGTTAACCTCTGTCGACTTGTTTGAGTTTCTCTAAATGACTGT
The DNA here is from genome assembly GCA_963931995.1 of Phaonia tiefii. Lineage (NCBI taxonomy): Eukaryota > Metazoa > Arthropoda > Insecta > Diptera > Muscidae > Phaonia > Phaonia tiefii. The sequence goes on from OZ008370.1 coordinate 264,126,043, forward strand.
CTGAAAGTTAAACATGGACAACAACCTTAATGATTAATGATTACAAGAACGAACTTTTTTTTTTTGATTTGTGGAAAAGTTTTAAAATTTGTTGTTTATACTACATGTAATACTTTAATTTGTTAAGGAATTTTGGTACAAACTGTGATATTTTCAAACTAATTCGCTTAAATTGAGCACAAATTAAATAAGAATTACAGTTAGTCTCAGTTTTTAATCATTCTTGTATATGATTAGATTTAATTTTGTCATTTCTATTGTCTTATATTCCTACAAGTCAAGGACATTCTGTGTCTTGTTGTTGTTTGTTTACGAAATAATCAAAAATAAATAAAATAATTGTTTTCACCTAATCTTGCAAAAAAAGAAATTTATACCAAAAATAATGCCAAATATATATATGCATATTAATCGAATTATTATTATAAAATTAAAGCGCTGTTTAAACACATAAGCTATTTTGACAACTAGCTACTGCACTATTGTTTTAATAAACTGACACTATTGTAATCTTTTTGGACGCTGACGACCAGTTTTGTTTCCAAATATAAAAACATTACAGAAACCCCAATATGTTGGAATCGGAATAACCCAACAGTTAAGAGTATATCAAGTACGACTAATGCCCTCTATATAGCGATTTAGTATAAAAATATATCACAGTATACAAAACAGTTTAAAGCTGAACTGAACTCAGCCCTTTACCTGACATCAACTGTTAAACTGAAATGAGTAAACCAACTGAACTTGTGAACTATATGTACTAACTAGTTCATCTGCTGAGCTTCACTAAAAAGAGCCCTCACTTTAATGAAATTAAATTTTGCAAATAGTAGATGCGCCATAGCAAATGCGCCATCGCATCTATATCTGTGCTGAAAAGGAAACACGACTTATGTGAATTTACAATTTTTTTAGGTTGTTTGGATCACTCATCAGTGGTTGTCACTCGACTTACTTGAGGATCTCCTTTGCATCCACGGGTCACTTCCTTGACCGCTAATTGTTTCGCCAGCCCTCGTTCCTTTATTTGCCGTTCACACATACATTTATTTGAGCCCAGGCGGCAGTTAATAGGTCCAAATAATAACACATAACTTTCTATATTTTATGAAACTTATATTTAGTAGTGGCCGTCGGTGGTGCAATAGTTAGTGTGCGCGGCTCTTGTACATGAGATCCTGGGTTCGAACCCGACTCTGACCACCTTAAAATTTCTTTCGGCGGCGGTCACCTCGCATAGTGACGGCGACACTATCGAGTATCTAGCCATGAAAAAGCTTCTCAAATTACCGTTCGAATCGGTGTAAAACTGTAGGTCCCAATCAGTGAGTGAAAAGTGGAAAGCGCACAGCTCAGTGATTGTGAGGAGTTCTCCCCAGTCCCTTCATGGGATGTAATGGGAAACCATTTATTTATTTTTTTATATTTATTCCACTGCACAATGGGCTAAATGAAATATAAATATCTAATAAAACATTATTTGGTGACAGCCTCACCAAGACAAAGCGAGACTTACTTTTCCCTTATGGGGACACAAATTGACTTAAATACGTTACAAATTATAACGACCAAAGAAACAAGGGATAAACAAAAGGTAAACAAACAAATCCAGAGACGTACGTATGTGGAATTTGGTACGTTTGCATATGTAGGTCAGGGTTGTAGTTCACTGGCACTGCACCAGGGATGAGCAAAACCATTGGGCCCAAAAACCACCAATTTGGGCAAGAGCTACATATGTAAACATAGGTGATCATCTTTAAGACGAATTTTCCATGTGGAGTCCTAACATTTAATCAGTGAAGTCAAAAATCTCTGGTGCGTACATTCCCGAAATATCAGTCGAGATATACAAAAACTGCATCAGGCGGTAACTGTGACCAAATGTTCTTCGTAGTGTGATTAGTGGTTGTTTTCCTAAAAGCTCTTAAGTCGTTTTTCGTTATCAGCATAGATATATTACCTGAATATCATTTTAAAGCGGTCATTTGAAATTTCTTAGTATGTGTCACCCTAGAATATATTTGATTAATTTTAAATTTAATTCGCAGCTTCCTAAGGACTTTTCGATAATATAAAAATTTTGGTTTAAATTTTCTTCTTTATAAAATATTAACTTTCTTTGTCTCTTTCTGCTCTTTTATCGTGAACTTGTTTTAGTTGAAACAATAATCTCGAATGAGTGATGATGAAAGCCACGATGTGGTGCTTATTCATTTATGTCCGCATTTTAGTTTTAAATTGGCTACATTTTAAACCTGGAAATGTTCTGTGGTGCTGCTACAGATTGGCTTGAACTTGCCAGCAATACAAATTATCTACATGACCCACCAGACGAAACCAGATGGTGGTTCTGTGCAGCATGACGTTACGACGGTCCGAGGCGTTAACGGAGCTCTGACGAGTACAAAGGCGAACTATAAATTGAATGGTTTATTTTTTCGTATCGCCACAACTTGGTTCTGACCAATATACAATGAAGATAAGAATCCTAGTCCAACTAGACCATTAAGTAAATTGAACGAATTTAGTGTGAAACGAAGAAGAAGAAAACAACAGAATTTTAGAAACAAAGTGTAGCTACAAATTTGTTTATTTTTTTATTTAACAAAGAAAAAAGGAAACAACCCAGCAAAAAATAAACGGGGTTTTGGAAGCAGACCTACCATAAATGCGCATGAAGTAGAACACCGAATGCATCCAATATATTGTTCCCTTACAAAAATGAAATAAAAAGAAGGGAATTATTTAATTTTTTTTGACCCAAATTACTTTTATTCCCTTCCAAAATATGCAATTAAAAAGAAGGGAATGATTTTAATTATTCGCTTACGAAGACGCAATACAGGGTGATTCAGGAAGTTCCGGACAAATTTCTCCAATGTATTCCTTGGCTCATTTCATGAAGAAAAGTCCACTAGGACCATGTCCAAAAATACAAGGGTGCGAAATGGCAGCGGGTTCAACATTTTTGGATTGGCTGTCGGAGGGTAGTAGGGTAAAGTAGCTAACTTCTGAGCCAGTGGTCGGATTTTTTGTGTTTGGGCTTGTTGGAAAGGTCTTTAAGAGGTCTTCCTTATGTCAAAAATTTCAATAAGATAAAATCTTAAACGTGTTAATTTGCTAAAACAAATAAATGTGTGCTGTTAGACCTCTGGGCTTCGTTTAGGTCATTTTGGAAAGGTAAGAGGTATGGCTATCTTACTCAAGATGTCTGTATATATATGTTATATCTCAAGATGTGTAGCTTCCATTTCCATTTTAAAATTCTGCAATCGGTTACAAATTGCAAAAGATACAGGCTGCTGAATATGGAATTTTTAGTGCCTTGAAATAAGTAAACCGGAGTGTATGACCGATATTGAAAATCTATTTAATGTATGATAGGTGGATGTCAGTGGTGCAATAGTTAGTGTGCGCGCCTCTTGTACATGAGATCTTGGGTTCGAACCTTGCTCTTACCACCTTAAATTCGCCGGCAGTCACCACGCATAGTGACGGCGACACTATCCAGTATTTAGCCATGAAAAACTACTCTAAATACCGTTAGGAAATGGTGTAGAACTGTCAATCAGTCAAGTATAAAATTAGAAAGCGCACAGCTCACTTTATTCTGAGAAACTCTCCACAATTCCTTCATGGGATGTAATGGGAAACCATTTATTTTATTTTTATTATGACAAGTTCATACTACAGGCTTACAAGGTCAGGAATATTTTTCTAATTGCAAAATGGTTGATATTTGTAAGAATAATAGACAATTCAGTATGGCACACTTACTGGTAAGACTAGTTTCGAACTCGGTTTCGAACTGCCTGAATTGACCCCATTTTGCCGTGAGATGTTGCAACGTGATGTACACGCATTTATGTTTTTACATTCGATTGTGTGGACCGACGAAGCGCAATTCACGAGAAACGGCATAGCTAATTTCCATAATTTCCACGAATGGGCCCATGACAATCCCCACAACAAGAAAGAAACAGCATTTCAACACCAATTTGCCGTCAACTTTTGGGCTGGCATCATCGACAACACCTTGATTAGGCCTAGGTTAAATTCGCAAAATTATTTAGCTTTTTTGCAAGAAGTCATGACATAAATCCTAGGGCTACAAGATCCTGGCGCTACATGAAAGATTGAGTGTGCAGTTACTTTCACGCATTGAGGAAGCTGCGGTGAGAGTTCGTGAAAAGATGAGTGAACTAAACGTGGCGGATGTGGTTCGCAAACGGCTGCAATTCTGTTTCGTAGAAAACGGGAACCACATTGAAAACTTCCTTTAACATCAAATGGTTTTTTTCATTATGTGTTTCATTCTTCATCCAAAAATTTCAATAAAATAAAATCTTAAACATGTTAATTTACAAAATCAGATAAATGTGAGCTGTTATTTCGCTTCCAAAAACAAAAACAAACATTTTTGCATTTCAGTAAAATGGTCATAACTTTGGAACAGTAAGACGTCTGGGCTTCGTTTAGACCATTTTGGAAAGGTAAGAGGTGTGGCTATCTATCACAGAAACATAAGTTACCTGCCATTTGGCTGAGAAAATTGAGGTTATGTGAATTTTTTTTCCATTTTTTTCCGAAATCTCTGTATCTCGGCGATTTGATTTTTTTCTGTTTTTTTTATTGATTCTGAAAGGCCTCTTAAAGACCTTTCCAACAAGAAGTTAGCATCTTTACCCTACTACCCTCCGACCACCAATCCGAAAATTTTGAACCCCCTGCCATTTCGCACCCTTGCAGTGGACTTTTCTTCATGAAATGAGCCAAGGAATACACTGGATAAATTTGTCAGGAACTACCTGAATCACCCTGTATAAGAAGGCAGAGATCAAATAAAACAGGGAGAGATTTTAATGTAGCAATCTCTCTTCTATATTGTAGTAAACAACAAAATTTACAAAAAAAATATTACTCACTTACTCACAGAAGTTTGGATGACGCAATAAAAAAAAATCCGTTGATCTCCTGCTTTCGAAACAAGAAGTTTTTCTTTTGATTTCTGATTGAAAAAAATAATAAATATTTAATAATTGAAGGTGGAAAAAAATTTAATAAATAAGTAATACTTATTTCGCAGGTTGAACTTCCTCATAAATGAAAACACTTTTGCTATTCAAAGGTTTCCAATATGTTTGGATTTTTATTATTTCTTTCCGAGAAGTTAACGTCTGGTACTTTATAAAAGTCTAGACAATGTAACTTGCTGGCGGTAGGCAGAAAGCTAACTGATCCGATAGCACAAGGGTTCTCTCTTTTATACACATATTATATTAGACAAATCAAGTAACATTAGAATTAAACAAGTGAATAAATATCAACAGGCAGTTAGAATTTGTGTATTGTTTATATGTAGTAAATATCAGCATGTGGTTATTTATATAATTTCATACTGTGTTCAAATAAAACAGGCACATATATGTATATGTATAATAGTATATATAATTGTGAACTGCTTCATTCTCCCCCTCTGATGCTGATAGCGTCCCGATGAGGCAGCAGCAAGAGTTTACTTTCTAGGGCGTCCTCTTCTTCGTAGCATTCGCACAGGTTGCACTGATCCCTTATTTCACCTGCACTTTTCCTAGGCATTTCAATTGCAAAGGCACAAATTTCACATAAGTTTCTGGCATCATGAATATTTTCACAGGGTGGTCGGGATAATGTATCCGCGATGATGTTGGTTTTACCAGGTTTTTATTCAATTTCGATATTGAAAGGCTGCAATAAGAGCGCCCACCGAGCTAATCGACAAGTTGGTGACCTTATACCCATTAACCATTTCAGCGGCTGATGATCGGTGACTAGCTTTACAGGGGCTCCTGCAATGTAGCCTCGAAACTTCTGAACAGCCCACACAATTGCGAGGGCTTCTCTCTCGATGGTGGAATAATTGCGTTCCGCGTTAGAAAGGAGTCTGCTTGCATACTCGATAGGGTGTTCGTTGGAACCCTCCCCCTGGAGTAAAACTGCCCCAAGAGCGTATCCACTAGCATCTGTTTTAATAATAAAGGGCTCGTTGTCTGCAGCTTGTCTCAATATAGGTGCCGAGGTAAGCAATAGTTTCAGTTGATCGAAAGCTTGTTGTTGACTTGCAGTCCATGACCACACAGCATTCTTCTTAGACAAGGCTGATAATGGCTTTGACACATTAGCGAAGGATGGTATGAAACGGCGATACCAGGAACAGGTTTGCAGGAAGGAAAGCATTTCCTTCACATTATTGGGTTCTTTGCCATTTCGCAAAGCTGCAACCTTTTCTGGATCAGTCATAATTCCCTTCTGCGTCAATACATGGCCCAGATACTTGACCTCATTGCATGCGAATCGACATTTATCTCTGTTAACCTTAAGTCCAAATTGTCGCCGTCGTTGAAAAATTAATCGTAAATCGTCGAAATGTTGTGCAAAACCTGATGAACAAGATATAATGTCATCCAGATACGCTAGCAATACAGTAATTCATCCAACTCTCTTCGCTGAAGATCATTAAGGCCAACTCCATCCGAATCTTTCAATACTTTGATATCTACTGAAAAGATTGGCAAAAATATAGAATCGAAATACTCGTCCTGTTCTGTTCGACGGCATTTTGCTGGCGGTGCAAATAGAGTGGAAGTTTCACGCGGTGTCATTTGACCTGACGGCAATGCATCCTTGAAAATCGATTGAACTGAATGAGGAGAGTAATCGATGGTTTGTTTTGATGTTGAGGGCTTCATAAGGGCTGCATCTTCTGATGACTTTCCCACTGGCAAAGGCGAAGCAAACAGTGTTGAACGTTGTTCCGGAGTTTTACTTCCAATTGGCAGGGATCCTGCAAAAACTTCTTGGATTGAGTGCGGTGAATAAACATCTCCATTGTGACGTAATGTACGCATTTTCGAAGTTAGTGGTATTGGTGAGACGATGTGGTCACCTTCCATGAACTTTACAAAGCTAGACACTTCGTTAACCATTTTTGTGCATGGAGAATCTACGTGTCAACTTATATCCAGAGTGTGTAATGCCATCTCTAACGGATTCGTAAAATTAAACCTGGTTTTTGGTTCATCATCAAAGTACCAATACCGTTGAGGTATGTTAAGTACGATTCCAGCCCGCTCGAGAAAGTCCATTCCTAGTAGCGTGCGATTGTTTTTGGATTTTGGCAAATAAATGAATCGGATTTTCCGAATTCTATTGCCAATACGTATTTCACAAATGGTCGACATAACGGTTCCAGTTGTAATCGAATCATCAGCAAGTACGACGTCCGCCATAACGTCTTGAAACACACATCCGTTTCTAGTCAGAATTGTTTTAAGATTTTTGCTGGCAATACTTGTTTTCGCACCAGAGTCAAATACAGCTTCTCCTGATAGTCCACATATTCCAATAGTAGTCATCGGTAGAGGATGGCCAATTACCGAGGAAAGAGTATTAAATGAAAGGTATTGCGGACTCTCTTTCGAATGGGCACTACACGTTGAACAATTTGCTCGGTATACCCCTGGAGTACCACAACCATAACAAGAAAACGTAGGCCTTTTAATCACATGCTGTAGTGCTATTGGTTGACTAGCATGTTCGTTTCGGTTTAAATTTGAATTCTCACGTTGTTGATTGTTTTGTTGAAGTTGTTCATCACGCTTCTTCTTCTTAAGACATTTGTCGATGGTGTGTCCCTTGATGCGACAGAAACAGCAGCGGATAGAACTTGTGGTTTCATCTTTTATTACATGGACGTTCATTGTTGCCGGTGCCCGTTCTGTTAAACACATTTCGACTTCTCTGCTTGCGGTAATGAGTTCCCCAAATGTTGTCAACTTGTCACGAAAGTCCATAAATCATATTTATTTGAACTTTTTCGTTTATCGGTAGTTTTAATTGTGAAAAAATAAGTCTTTTTTTGCATATAAAGCTATCCGTTGGTTCTTTCTTCTGTTGCTTCCCTTCGTATATGGTAGCAAAAGTACTCCAATCAGGTACAGTTGGAGAAAAAGTGGCACATATGAGGGTTTTCGCATCTTCAAAAGTTTACACCGTGTCTTTTACCCCAATCCACCATGTAGCGGCATAGTCTTCTAGTAATAGAGGCATACCTCGCAGTGCGTCAGCGTCAGAAATTTTCTCTATATCCTTATAGACGCTTATCGCAGCCAAAAACTCGTCTACTGCTGCGGGATCCCTTTGACCTTTATAACGAGCAGTGCATCGTGTAAATGAGCCACCTCTGTGGCTACCACCCATTGCTGTGAGAATTTGACGAAATTGTTCCTCTGAAAATGTCGCCATTTCGTCCTCAGTTTCCGATATTAATTCGTTGGCTTCAGAATAAATTTCGTTGTCTTCAGAATAAATTTCGTTGGATTCATCCAATGCTGGTAGGTTGATTCGGTCGGTTTTGAACTCTTCCTCAGAATTGTCCGTGACCACTTAGTTGGGCGCCAATGTAACAACCTTATTTCGCAGGTTAAACTTCCTCATATGTGAAAACAATTTTGCTATTCAAAGGTTTCCAATATGTTTGGATTTTTATTATTTCTTTCCGAAATCGTCAGAAGTTAACGTCTGGTACTTTATAAAAGTCTAGACAATGTAACTTGCTGGCGGAAGGCAGAAAGCTAACTGATCCGATAGCACAAGGGTTCTCTCTTTTATACACAAATTATATTAGACAAATCAAGTAACATTAGAATTAAACAAGTGAATAAATATCAATAGGTAGTTAGAATTTGTGGCTCCATGAAATAACCCCCCCACGAAATGACTCCCCAAAACAAAAATGAAATAAGTCCCCAAATTTGGGGATTTGTTTCATTCGCGCGAATTTTTAATTTTCAACCAATTTATTACACTGTTAAATTTAGTTTTCCGCACAACAATTTTTCATTCATTGGCTCCACATTCTTGTAGTACAAAACGTTGTTTCGTTTTTTTGTTTTCAGTGTAGTAAATCCAAACAACTTCATTCAAGCCAACAATGTACTATTCGTATCCAGCTGATTTACACTGAAAACATATTGTAGTACCAACCAGCATCCCACAGTTTTTACTCGTGGAAAAACGAAATTGATTGTTGCTCTCATGCCTTGCTCGTAGTCCGTTACAAACACAGCTGGCTCCATATCAAAAATATTTCCTTTTATATATTCCAACAGGGCGTTATATATTTCATTTGTTTTTCTATCCATCAAAATGAAAAACATAGGAAAAATCTAAACTAAAAAATGTTGTTATTACTTTCCAAAACAATAAATTATTTAACATTACTTACCTCTTCAAAGTATTCAATATATATCACTAATAATTGTTTGAAACACCCTTGTGGAACAATTTTAAAAGTCGCATCCATTAAATACGTTCGTTGAGATGGATGAATATTTTCCTTCACCATGTCAATTATTATTAATGATGAAAACAAGCAAAACGAGTAATTCTCCTCTATTACGCAAGCAGTGAAAAAATGCCTTGGGTTTGCTTCATCTTTACTTAAACCAAACGTTGTCCAAACACTCTCCAAATTAAATGCCTCTATTACCTGAACTGCGCTTTTGGGCGATGTGACCAAGCTTTTGCTCACAATGTACACAATCCTCTTTGAATTTGTGGAAATGAAATATTTTTGGTGTCATCTTGATTGCTGAATTAAAATGTGTATCAAAGAATGTTCAGCGCATAATTAAAATGTTCCAAAATTATATGTTTCTTACCTTTCACAAGTCTTGCGAAATGATGCTCTTATGGAGCTCATCGCAGTCCTATCTCCTCCTAGAGCTCCAGTGAGGTCTCGACAATCACGTTTTATCTGATTTAAAGCATTAATTTCTTTATAGGCGGCTTCCTCGTCGTTATGGTTGTGTTCAACATAATTTTTTGCTAAAACACAACTTCCATCTGGAAGAACTTTTGTTCTTGCTTTGCAAGTTCTATTTCTGCACTCGTATTTTATGACGTTGTTATAAACCGATTGTCTTTGGAACAAAATTTTTTGATCAATTAAGTACAATAATTGACTACCTGTTCTTTTGCCGGTTATAATTTCAAAATTCATTCCTTTAATTTATCAATTGATGTTCACTGGCCGAAGTAATCTCACAAACTGAACTAGTGAGTAAACAATGAATGAGCTCGTAGTTAATGCAACGGGATTTTTTGAACATTTGTTTCAAGTAATACGAATTTAAAGAAAATGAAATAAGTCCCCAAAAATAAAAATTGGGGACCTGGTTAATTTCAGGTTTTTGGGGACTTATTTCTTAACGAAATAAGTCCCCAATTAAAAAAATGAAATAATACCCCAAAAAGTGAAATAACCCCCCAAAATCCACCAAAAATAGTTGTTGTAGCTCTCTGTGCTAATTTTTGGGGACTTATTTCATTTTTGTTTTGGGGAGTTATTTCGTGGGGGGTTATTTCATGGAGTCAGAATTTGTGTGTTGTTTATAAGTAGTAAATATCAACATGTGGTTATTTATATAATTTCATACTGTGTTCAAATAAAACAGGAACATATATGTATATGTATAATAGTATATATAATTGTGAACTGCTTCATACTAAAATTAAAATTAATAAATAATAATTAAATATTAATAATCTATAGTGTTTAAATGTGTGTAATTTGGTCACGCGGTTTTATATTTTTTTTCTTCAAAGAATATTGTGTGTATACATGATTTTTTTCCGTATTTGCTTTGTGTATATTTTTCTTCAGTAAAGAAATTTGTGTTGTGGCGAGAATATTTGTCTTCTTTCCTGTTCTTTGTATTGTCAGAGTAATAAACTTCAAATATTTCCAAGCACTAGTGAAATTATATTCACAACGTAAATGTCAAATTTTTACTATCCAGTGGAAAGACTTTCGCTTTGGCACAGGGTCTTAGAAATACAAAAAATTCTTGTTTTCTTCCAGTTTTTTTTGTGTTAACGCTTAAGCATTTTTGTGTTTCTTTTTTATTTAACAAAAAAATAATAAAAGTCACATCAAATTAAAATAATAATTTTATTTAAATAGTCCTTTTGGAAATAATAAACAAAGGTCGGTAAAGGCAATTATAGAAGTTAGTTAAAATCGAAAAAGAAAATAATCTTTTAATGCTGGCAATTTGCTCAAGATCATCCAGAACAGATAATCTTTCTAACATCGCGTTGAATTAATCTTATTTGATGTATTTATCTCTTAGTTATTTATTTATTATTAAAAGTAATTTTTTTTTTAATTTTTGTTTATTACTTAAATGGAAAAATGCTTAAATAAAATTTGTGGTTAAAATAAAAACTACTACCTTTTTATTGCATTTTATTTCATAATAGATTGCGCTTCCAAAAAATTCATGAAAGGAATGCATTAATTGGGCGCTACCTGAAGCGATAATTCTTTAACATAAACGAGGGCAACTAAAAGCAGATCAAAAAAGGCATGCTTTTATTGCAACTTCTCTGCAATTAAAAAGGCGCTACGTGAGAGCGCTACAAAATGCACAAAAAGTATTCATGATTTAATTGAATCCTATATTGAGTTAAAAATGTGAAACTACCGAGACCTACTTTTTGTGAACTCGCAAACAAAAATCATGCCTTTCGTAAGGGAAAGAGAAAGCGATTAAAATTTATTTTTCCTTTACGAATTTGCCTCCAGCGAAGCATTATTTTTTACTGGGAACTATCCCAGCCCACATTCTGAGACCGGAAAGAGTCTCAGAAACTTCCGAAAACATATCACTAATTCTTTTATGATTCCAAAAATAATAATAGATGAGCTACTCGGAGGCGAACTGAAATAACTGCGCAAAATTAAACCTGGAGAAAATTGGATAAGAAGTTTGGAATTTTTGTATACTCTCATAAGAAACTAGTGCTAGAACTAGTCTTAAAACCCAATACCGAAAACCGAGAAACTCTGTTTTTAATGCAAAACCTATTGCCGGTTTTAAAAAAATTAAAATTTTATATCCGTTTTTTTTTGACTTATTGAAACCGGGTTTTCGGTTTTATTTTAAATTTATTAATTGAAATATAATTAATATATTCAACTTTCTTACAGCGTGTACTGAAACCAGTATCAATTCTGAACCAAAGCTGCAACAAAGTTGCCATAAATTTCAATTGACGTTTGTTAAACTTCAATCGATGCCATTTAAATTTTTATTAATGTGTCCTAAATGACAATTAATGTGTTAAATTTCAATTGATGCGATCTAAATTTAATTTGAGGTCCTTTAAGTCTAACATTTTAATTGTATGGTTTAAATTGCAATTGATGTCATAAATTTTAAGTCACATGTTTATAATTTTATTTGGTGTCTTTTATATTTCAATATTCTCTAATATTTCCATTAAAGTTTGAAATTTTAAATTTTAAGTTTTAGATTGTACATTTTACAGTTAAAATTATATGTTAGATTTCACTGGGAAATGGTATCAAACATTTGAAACCAATAATTTCTCTTTTCAATAAATTTTATCTAGAAGGGAATAAAAGGACATGTGAGCATTTAATATACAGATTCTCGTATTTATTGTTAGGGACCATGAAACAGTAAAATCGTAGTGCTTTCTGGATAACAGTTTTTTTTAAGTTGTGTCATGGTGTTACACAAGGAGTTGCTGCCATTTTTATGTGCAAATTTCGGTATTTATTTTAGTTTGGAAATATTTTTAAAAATTTTAAAGAAATTAAATTATTCGAAATGTCCTTTGTTCCTTAAAGTCTTGAGTTGCAGAAACTCCTCGCCATAAGCCTTCATCAATAACCTATAGAGTCCTGAAATCGAAATTGAAAAAAATGTATCCATTATCAACGTCATAGAAAGCAGAATCTAGTCCTCTGCGAAAGTATAGAAAAATAATGTTTGCTGAATTGAGCAAAATTGTTTAAGTTTGTCTGAAGCGGGAAGTTTGGTCAAATGGTGTAACTCTGCAAGAGTAACCGTGAACTCAACATTTTTTCAAAAAAAAGTTATAAAGCCTTATTTGCAAAATAAATGCAAAGTTTAGGAAAAAGCGGAAAGCGGAAATGTGGTACCTTTTTGAGCAAAATCATTACCAAAACTGGTGGTTCATGCACATACAAGTGAAGTCTGTACGATTTTCTTCAACAATGTTGACTTATATTTGGGCTTGCAATTCGATCAGTTCCATGCAAATAAAACAAAAGGCCGGCTAAAAAAAAATCGAAAATCGAGTAAAATGTGGCAGTTTCAGAAGCCAACAATTTGCCCTTGTGGTCGAAAAAGGGTCCCGAAAACGGCCTGAAACATTCCTCCCGAAAACAATTCAGAAATCCAGCAAAATAAGAGAAAAAAAAACCCAAAAATTTTTGAATATCGGACTTATTCCGCCCTCTGGGTCCAAAAAAAGGGATCGAAAAGAAAAAAAAAATAGTGCGTTTTAGTTGATTTAAAAGCGGATTTAAAAAAAAAGGTTTTTCAAAAAGTATTTTCTTTAAAAAAAGGGGAAAATTAATTTTTTTCTTAAATAAAATTAAAATTGTTTTCTTTTTTAAAGTCTCCGTCGAGGTTTCAACATAATCATTTGTGGCCGTTTTTCACGCTTCAAAATTGTGTTTTTCCTACGATTTTCGATAATTTGCAGGTAATGATTTTCCTGAACGTAGTTTTGTTTATACCTAAGGTAATTGAATGACTTCATTCATGCATCGTCCGTTAAGTAGAGAAGATGTCGCACATAACAATTTTTGATATTCACGATTGGGAGCGTGAGGAGCCCCTCGTTTTAATCGCAAAATTGATGGACTTTGGGCTTATACCTAGGCATGGGAGTTTGTTTTTTCCCAAACAGCATCCAACCCCAATGGCCTTGAGGCAAGACGGGTACAATACATTCGCCTGGTGCGCGATTTAAAAAAAAAAATTTGTATTTCCTTTATTTTGGTGGAGTTAGAAAAATGTTGTTGTGAACCGCGCAATTTTTTTAAAAAAAATTTTTATTTTTTTTAATTGAATCTTATCCCTTTGTAAATACAAGTAATCGGGTAAATTTTGCGAACAAATTTACGATTTTTTTAAATTTCTTATTTGAAGTTTTTATTTTTGTAATTTCACCAGACCCGGTGTAATATCTTAAAATAGGGTTAGCTCGGTCCACAGACACCGCACAGATAAAATATATATATATACGACTAAATTCGTGAGGAGAATACCTTTAATATGAGTACACATACTTGCTTGTTCGTAGATGTACCTGGGTGCACCCACTTTTTGGACCCTAGAGGCTCCATGGGTCCGATCGTTAACAAATTTTTTGGTTTCTGAAATTGGCATATTTTGCTCGTTTTTCGGGGTTTTCTGTTTTGTTTTTGAGCTGGGCCCGGGCTCAAAATTATTGTCAACTGAATAATTAAAAATATATATATAAAACTTTTCAAATAATTACAACATAAAAACTGACTTCACCAAGTAATCCTAATGTCACATAACTTACTATTATAAAATCACAGAATAGACAAAATTTAAATTTTTTACTGTGTTATGTCCTTTTTGAGAATGTTCTTTTTTCTGAGTTTTCTCTGTCAAAAAAGTTTATATTTTCAGTGGCAACAATTTGACATATTCATTAAAATGTTTTAGAAATGTGATTTTTATAACTCCAGATTAAGAGCATTCGGAAACCGCTCGTATGTCTGACTCTTTCATGACTTTCATGAGCATGGTTGAAATGTGAGGTTGTGTTATACGAACAACTGAGCGAAGTTTTTCATATCGGTATACGGAGTTCTGTCAAACATTATCTAAGTTGTTCGTTTATTTCATAAATACTTAACAGATTTCAAGAAATTCGATATAAATCCAGTTTGACCACATACTAATATAGCTAATTAAATAAAAAGTTGTTTGTAAAATTAAAGAAAGAAAGAAAAAAATAGAAAATTCAACTGAGTTTGACAGTACTCTATATTACTAAAACATACACAATTCTCCTGCTATCACCTGATCATAACTCCGAGCATCTGAGTGTTTAACGAATTGTTGCCTGGGTAGTTAAATTATCACTTGTGTATGTTTTAAAAGACAGTGACCTTGTATGACGACGATGGGAGATTGAATTTCATTTGCCAGAGCTAAACTGGAATAAGATTTAGTTTATAATTCCATTGTTGAAGAATGCTGGAAAAAAACACAATTAAAATGCGACAAAACAACCGAACACAGCAGGAAGATAATAGAGCTGAATATAGTGGTAACGCAGATAGTATAAAGGTAACAACAGACGATTGGTTTTTCTTTCGTATTTATTTTAGGTCACATTTCATACATTTCTGTGTCTACAAAAAAGTAAACAAAAAAGCCGAAAAACAAAATACGTTCTTGTGTACTCGGCGCTGAAGCTATAGAGAAGTATCTGTATTCTTCAGCCGTCTGTAAGATTTAAACTATAGAATTAGTTTTATCCTATAGATTTACAAATTATTGCATAGAAAATGTAGAAAGTAGTAATATCTGAAATGAAGAAGTCGTGGAATCATTTCGGTAACTCAATTGAGAACTCATCCAAAACATCAGGATTGCACAAAGTTTTCTCGATGACTACCCCTTGTCTGGGATATCTGAAACAACAAACAGAGCCGTTGACTACATCGAATGTTCAATCGTTAGGTCTCTTGCTTAACACAAGCTTTTCAGGCAACTGGTCCGAAGACACATGGCCATGTCGCGCGTAGCAGGAAATATCGTGACTTAAGAAGATCTAAACTGGACAATGGCAAGATTTAAACTCTATAAATCACCTGGCCCTGCCGGTATATCGCCAGTGGAGTAACAAAGTGGACTACACATTTTGGCTCAATGGCTCATGAACTTTTCTCCAAGGTGCATTAATAAGCTGTCCTAGTATATTACAGGGTGACTCAATTGTAATGCAGGTATTTGACGGAAATTATTTATGGTATCTTAGTGCTCTATTTGTACTTTTTTTTTCAAAATGCAAAACCACGTAACTACAACTTCAACTTCTATTTCCAAGAGATGAAACAATCCTCGTAAAAAGCTGAGGAATTAATTGTTCAACTCAAATTTTCAAACCTTTGCTAAAGTAAAGTCATACCTTCAGTAAGATTCGAAAATATACTGGCAAACTGAATTTTTTTATAAGGGTTTTTTCAACTCCTTTGAACAAAATGGAAATTGTAGTTACGTTCTTTTGCATTTTAGCTGACGAATTTTTACTCCCAGCTTTGGCAAACTTTGTCATGGAGCGATACTTTATTCAAAAATGCGTGAAAATTAACCAAATGTTTTATGAAAATGGTCGTTCTGCAAGAAGTACATTTCGCGTATTTCGTAACACTTTCGGAAAACATAGCCGGCCATCTGTATTGGTAATCAGCCTTTTGGTGCAGAAGTTTGAAGAACCGGGTCGGTGCAAAACCTGGCAACATTCGTGCAACTTCAGATAGGTCGCTCAGCAGAAAATTTTGCGGCTGTGGAACAAAGTGTGAACCAGACCGCGACAACCTCAATTCGTCGTCGTGCACAACAATTGAACATTTCCTACAGCACCGTTCTGGGGATTCAACAAAAGACTTGTTTTCACACGCCTACAAAATTCAGTTCACATAGCAACTGAAATCTAGAGAGAACTTTCAGCGCAGTATGTTTACCGATTGTCGATGCCGATTTTCAAAAAAAACAAACAATCATGAGCGATGATGCACATTTTCAACTAAATACATAAGTTAACTAGCAAAACTGCCGAATTTGGGGTATTGAAAATCCACATGTCGTCCAGCAAATAACTGTCCACCCATAGCGAGACACTGTTTGGTGTTGCTTTTGGTCTGGCGTAGACATCAGACCGTACTTCTTCGAAAATGATACTGGTAACTCTGTTACCGTGACGTAGTAACAGACTTCTTATCGCCTGGATTAGATGACATGGACTTGCACAATATGTGGTTTCAACACAACGGTGCGACTTGCCACATATCACATGAAACAAATTGCGAACGACGTTGCCAGGACTCATTACCTCTCGCCACAATGAGGTCAAATGGCCGGAGACATCTTGCGATTTGATGCCATTGGACTTATTTCTCTGGGGCTACATACAAATAATAGCCTATACTGATAAGCCCAAACCGATTCCAGAGCTGAGGAATGAAATTATACGCGTCATAAATGATATACAGTCCGAACTATGCCAAAATTTGTTGTCAGAGGAGTCGTGGTAGGCATTTTACGGGTATTTTATTTCATGCATAGGTGCCGTAGACTAGAAAGTGTGATGCAATAAATGGAAATAATTTCGAAATATGTTGGAGTGTGTTGTGTCTATAAAAGAAAACCTGCGGTCGTGTTCAATCACCCTATACAATTAGATAGAGAGAATTAAGGCGGATTTCATTTCAAAAGTGGGAAACTAGCAAATGTTAGTCCAGCGGACTTTATACCAATCAGTGACTTATATTTTCTTCTGAATTCATTGGAAAGGATGATTGACAGAAATTTGGGAATATTCACAAATACATACATACGTCTCAGCTGGCCACCCCAGCGATGGAAATCAGGAGCTGGAAGGCCTCAAGTCATGACCCAGAGGGCATTCTATAGAATACCTCGGACCTTCCCTACACATTACCTCCTCCTCTCTTTTTAACATTGTGTGAGATTGGGAGGCAAGGCCTTTCATCCCTCTCTACCAGAAGGCCTACAAAAAGAGTATTTTCAGAAGGACTTAAGTAAAGATAAAAAAATATATATGCAAATTAGTTTCATATTTCACATTTATACTTTAACCAATTGTAAGTCTTATAAATAATTTTTTTTTAAAATTCTGCAGCCATAGGAATCGAACGCACGATCTTAGAACTTACAGTGGGAAGCTTTATCTACTGGGCTATCGGATGTTATGATTTTGCAACGACGAATTGCGAACATGTGGAAAGACAGGTTTTCATGTACAACAGCGACTTCTGACAGTTTTTTAAAAGGCCTGTGGAAGCCTTATAAAATCATGCATTTCGCAGGCTTTATTAAAGTAGGCATTACAAAAGAAGCATTCCGCATGCCTTATTCATGGAAGGCCTCGCAAATTCCGCCGCTGGGACGTGTCAGCACGCATACAGCTTTAATAACGTTTTAAGGGGATATACAAAATCTGTTCTATCGCCACTATCTGTTGACAGGGAAGCATTCATTTGATCTATGAACTAGTTACACGCATGTTCATAATTTCGCCCTTTGGTCACGTCATTTTAAATAGATATGCGAATAGAGGAATCCGTTAGTAGGGAGTTATATCTCAAGTTCTATTGAATATAGGATAGGATAGTATTTTGCTAGAGCTAGAGGGATCAGCACCGGAATTCCGCAAATTTTTAACGATAATTTTAACGATTAAAATGTTAAAATTCAAAAAATTTCGAAACAAAATGTTATCATTAAAAAGTCATAGAATTCGGGTCTAGCCTGTAAAGTCGTAGCACACACCGACGACCTGGCAATTGTGGTACAGTGGAAATACCCCTCCGTATGCAGAGATGTGTGCCAGGAATTTATCTGGCTACTGTCTAAGTGGGCCACAGATAATGGATTGGGTGTAAATCCGGTGAAATGAGAGCTCCTACTACAGGGTGGCCCAAAAAAGACTGAAGGATTAAAAATAAATCTTGGGGAAGCAGTTGCTGTACCATTTGAATTTTATATGGAAACATTTTAAGATCCCGCTTCAAAATTCTTTGCAGGGATGTTCTGGAGATTCCCAATTGAGTAGAACGACGACGAGTAGAGACAGATGGATCTTCGTTTACACTCTGCCGTACATCCTCCACAACTGCTTCATTGCGCACAGATCGACCTCTTCCTCTTCCTGGAAGATCTGTCACTCTTCCATGTTCCTCAAAACGGGAGACTAAGTTCCTAAGTTCCTAGTCACTGGGTGCTGTTCGGACATTAAAATGACGACGATAATTTCGTTGAGTTGTAATAATTGACCTTCCAGAAGAATAAAAAAATTCAATGATTTTGACGCGTTTCTGCACATCATATGTAGCCATGATTTATCTCCAAAAACCAGTAAATAACCTGCAAAAGACAAAAAAAAAATTATTAAAAACAAAAAAGATATAACTATTTTTAATCCTTCAGTCTTTTTTGGGCCACCCTGTATGTACTAGGAACCAGAAGGGTTTGTTTGTTGAGATATTGTCTATAAGTAGTATGAACATATCGAGCCTAACCGCGAAAAAAACTTAAGCGACAAAAACTGAATTTTTCCCAGTACTCAGTGCAGGTATTAGCATGAAACTTTCAATTTATGCTTTTCTTTGCGTAATTAACTAATCTTAATCGTTACATTCGTCATTTTTAAAAAAGAAGTAGGATTTTTGTGACTTAACTCTTCTGCACAAATTGGGTCAAAATGACCCAATTTTGAAGAAAAAATGGCTCAAATCATGTCTTAGGATGGCTACACGTTTATACAGCTTTTTCATATCCTAAGTCAGGGCCTTCTGATGGATTTTACGTAAAAAAGATATTTTCGGGACTAGCCAATTTTTTTTATTACATTTTAAATACTTTACCTACGCGTATACAATTTGTGGGTCATTTTGACCACCAATGCTCGCGAATGCCCTATGGGCCTTCTGGGAAAAATTTTTTGGCAAAGATCCAGGAAGCTGTAGTAGCCGACACTCCCAGTTCATCGAAGATCATTCAATTTCAAGATTCTACCTCCTGCTTTTTGGGTAATTGGGAAAAAGACAAAGACGCTTTTGTTTGTCCACATACCAAAAACTCAAACAACCACTCAATCCGTTGCAATACATGCAAAAATTGTTTATGCAAACAACATTATGTGTAAAAGTATACACAGCCAGAACTAATCTACTTGTCTTAAAATGTTCTTTTTATGTACAAATAATAAAAAAAAATTTAGTTTACCGTTATACGGGTGTGTTTTTGATATTGGGTCAAATTGACCCACAAATTGTTTATGAGGGGTATAATTTGAATTTTTGCAGAAGGGTTAAGTTTTTTTCGCTGTCATTGTAGCAAGCTAAAGTGATGTATTTGTGTCGGTTAAGTTTTTTTTTAAATTTATTTTCGAAATGTGGACAACTTAAAAAAAAGGAAATTCACATAGGATTAACGTAACGTTTAATGTAATAAAAAAAAATTAAATTCATGGTAATACAAGGTTTATTCTTTAGTGTTTTCTTCATCTGTTTCTGGTAATGTATCTTTAATAGAATTTGCGTGTTTTAGGCTTAAATATTCGTTGTGGAATTTTTATTAATTGTATTTTTATCGCAAAGCTTTTTTAAATCATTGTATTTAGCAGATGAAATTTTTAAGCAATCATTATATGCAGGAATTGGTCCATTTTTTGTTATGGGCAAATTTCGTTTTGAGCGTGATATCGTACTGAGATCGATTTTTGTTGTTTCGGAATTTTCAAAATAACCATACTTAAGTATGATAATGGAACTGTCTTTTACAAATATGGCAGAGCGTATAGTTTTAAATGATATTTTTATTGAACTAGGAAACAGTACACGCGAAAAAGCTTTCCAGTCTCTAAAATCTCCATTATTCATCAAAACACATTCATAACCAGCTGGTCGAGTTCTTGGTTGGATATCACAGTATACCATTCACTTGGAGCCCAAACACTTCTGTCACGGATAAACGACTCTACAATGCTGTGAATGGAGTCCACAGGCATCATTGTATGTCCAGGTAATAAATATGTAATTTTTATTTTCTTTATAAAAACAGCAGTTTTTATAAAGAAAAAAGCTGAAAGCACTGCTCTATTTCGGTTTTGACCCGCACAGCTGTCGCAGTAAAGGCTTATTGAAGAACAGGTTCCTCTCTGGTCAACACGTTCCAGATATTGGAACAAAACTGTGGCAATTTCATTGCATCCTTTTTCCCGTCAGTCTCTCCCCACAAAAAGCAATAACCATTTCTTGTACCGTTTTCATAAACACTTACGTTATAGTATGAGCATTTTCTTGAATAAAATAATGTAACACTTTTTGAATGGGGCGTGTTTAAAACATTTTGTAGATCGAAGCTAGTGCATAAAAACGATGAATTTGTTTTGCTTTGTGTCTGTTCCTCCAAAAATATTTTTTTACACTCCTCCTTGTCCTTTATATGATTTTTGTATTTTTCAGACTGCTCGATAGTTTTTTTTTCTTCCTCTTCCAAGTTTTTGTAGCTTTCACATGTAACGCATTTGTCCTTTTTAGGCAAGTGGAAACCAATATTGAAGTTATTTTTAAAAACTGAACGAAAAACTCTTAGGGACAACTGAGACGATGCCTTATGAATACTTATTAAATGTTGTGTAAAGGCCTTATATAAACCAGAAATGTTTCGAAATTCACTTGAAATATACAGCTTATTACTTTTATTTCGGCAAAATTTTCAATAACTGATTTCAATACCAGTATTTTTGATTCATCAGTTTTATTGTGTGGCTTTGCTTTCGTGTTAATATCACCCCCAGCACTCATTATGTTTTTACTATGTCTGACGTTTCTTAGCCTTTGTTGGGATATATTTAGTTTTGTAAGTAAAAATTGTTGACAAACTTCAATATGTTTGAAGTTGTAGTTGATGTTGTACTCATACGTAAATTGTCTTTTTGCACTTTCCGATCTTTTTCTGGCAACAGATTTACGTTTAATACATGAGCGCAACCATTCGTTTTGTCTATTGCTGCTGCCCATGCCCCAGAAATGCTCGTTTAATAACTCCCTGTCCTTTTCAGTGAAATTGGAGCTGCAGTTTCTTCCACAATTGTTATGGATACAGGGATTCGGTTTAACCGTGGTATTTCGCTGTTTCTTTTTTTTCAATCTCTTAGGAACAGCTCTAGGAGCTTTGTATCCTCTCTTTCCTACACACATTTATTCGTCAATGTCTAGTTCGGAGTCGCTGCTGCTATACGGAACAAGAGCACTTTTCGTTGGCAACTTAAAAAAAAAAATTATTACACTAAAATCACATTTAGGAAAAAGCGGACAAAAATGATTTGCACATCACTAACATGTGTATTGCAAAACTCGATGAAATTTCTATAATCAACAAAACCATAGTTACCTTTCTTTCACCAGATGCCATTTTAATAAATATTAGCAAGCAATCAACACAAAAATTTTAACTTTTCCAACGCCGCACAAAAAAATGTAAGACTGAAAATTAAACTTAAACGACACCACGCACTCAGGAAATTTGTAAACAAAAAGTGAATCTAGGTTAAGTTATTTTTGTTTTGACTTTATCTTCGTAACGGCACATCTGTCAGTTGTGAAATTTTTACAGGGGTTGGGAATTATGTTTCTTAATCGACTTTCATCAAAAAGTCAAAATCGAAAAAAATGTCGCTTAAGTTTTTTTCGCGGTTAGGGCTCGATATATCTGAAGCATAACTCAAAATATCTAGTTGTGATACTGAACAGAAAAATTGGCTTTAACCCCAATACTATGAATAGGATCAGTAAAGAGACAGTGGTTACATACGCGTAAAAAATTACATCGAGGGTTACCCTCGAAAACAGTTTACCGGATATATACCGCTGTTGTCCATCCGATATTGCTTTTCGGCATTGTCGAGTGAATGACAATGGTATGTGTTACAGATGCCGTTTGTACAACACCTACCGAGGGTTTGAGGTTATCCCTCAAATGTTATCATATGACTTTCTGGGGAAGAAAATGGTGGAAATGTCAGCCTATGATTGGTTCTGGATTACTTGGCCCTTTAGAGACTTCTACACTGGTATCCCAGTCAGACAAAACTGGACGGTACGCATACCAGGTAATAAAAAGTAATTATGCTTCTACACTGATGGCTACACTGATGGCTGACAAAGTAGCCCTACGGGAAATGTGGTATCAGTTGTCTAAAAGTACCTATCCTGAGGTGAAAAGGGGATATGTCTCCAAACTGGTTCCAAACGGTTAAAGAAAAACCAATTGTGCTGAACTGCCGTTGGTAGGGCGGGACAAAGTAATGAAAATTGGGGATTGACTAAGTGGATCGGACCCACCGGGCCTACTGAATCGAAAATAAACCGGTCTTCCTAGAAACAAGGCAGTGTGGGCACTCATATTAAAGTCATTATCTTTCGGAATTATATTTCGGTTTTAAATGAAATTTAAAAGCGATATAATTTGTTTTCGTACTTAATCTTGCTATAACTTAGCGAGTTATAGATTTATTTTAAATACATAATTAATTAATACTAGCGTTTTTATTAGACAATTTGGGAATGCTATCGCTCTCAATGTGCATACCAATTTTAAAGGTTTGTTTAAGAGGTTAATTGGGCCTTTCTCTGGGACTGGTTCAATTCGGACTATTTCCGTGACCGGTGCATTTGGGACTTATTCTGTGACGGCTTCAATTGGGACTTATTCGAAAGTATTGAAAGAGTGTCAACTTCTACCTCCAATGATTAAGCCATGTTAAAGTTACCGGTTCTTTTCATACAAAAGGGACGATACAGGGACCACTCACTATCACTAATGGACCTATCACGTGACTGGTTCTGTATCGGTCTCATTTCCTTTAGGAAGGTTTGGGAGGTATTGTAAAGAGGTTGGTTTAGAACTTTCACAAAGACAACCAGACCATTGTATTGTTTGTTTGGCAGAAGTCATGACAATTGGAGAAGTTGCTTTCTGCCTACAGCTAATCGCTGTCACTGGCAGAGGAATTAATATCTACTGTGACAGTCATGCTACTATAAAATATTTGCTATCTGTATTCTTGACTTCAAAAATTTGCCATAACTGCCGCGCATCTCTAAATACGATTAATAATCAGTGCGATATCCACCTTATATGAGTGCGGGAGCACAGAAATACTCCACTGAACCGCAGACTAAAAAATCTGCCGAGATTAGGGCTACCTTACCTTTTTCACTGCAAATTGAACATGCTGAAAACATACATTTTCTATTTTGTCACTATAGAAAATTTGAAAACAAATTGAAATTTTCATTTTGTAAGACTATTTTGCAAGTTTATTTTTCCTTTTTCAACCCAAATATACATTAACTTTCAATCACATTTGATCTTTGAATAATAATAAATTTCGTAATATTATCCACAAATTCATATGTGGCAGGATACGATGCTTTCACAAACGTTACGAAGGTAATATTAATTTACAAAAGGACATTAACAACACTGGTGACTATCAATTTTCTGCAGTCCCTTGCCTTAATCCACAGACAAACAGACAGATACATGATGGGGATATACCGTAACATATAAAGCAACATTAACATTATTCGAAATAAGAACATGTTATGGTATGGTGGCAGAGGATTACATACCATGGCCATCATAATGGATTATGTTCACACATATGAGTTAGGTGACACAATGAGGACGCTCTAATGATTTGCTGTATAAATTGTAACCAGGGGATAACGTCAAAGAGAACATACAAAGTCATAAAAGTACAGCTGCTTATATTCAAAACATCCTGGTGCTTGCCAGTCAAAATAATATAGGACCATGATGTTTGTGGGCTGTCTTATAATTCTTTTCAATGAATAGTGGGTTGAGTCTCAGTATCGAGCTGACAAAAACAAATTGAAGAATCAGTTACAACGATTTTTTAAAGCGTCATGACTACGATTTTTTTATTAAATATCAACCAGAGTGAAGTTGAACATAAATCAAACTGAATATAATTTGCATTGATTTGTACAACAAAATGTTAAATTTCCTTAGCCCTTTTTTTTAATTTAAAATTGTAAATGCTGCAACATTTCAGTAATAAAGGGTTTTCCAATTTGAGTGATATGATTTCTAAGTGACTTTTTCGCCCTTTGTGGTATGTCATGATCTGTAATTGTTTTCATTGTATTCAATAATGTTTAAAATCTCATCATGTAGAGATATACGCAAAAACAACGTTTAAAAATTATTAAAATTTTTTTATCAAAATAATCGTTCTCCAGTTGCAACTTTTCGTGCGCTTTTGCCATTTTATGGTTGTAATAATTGTCCATCAGTGCTCGCTATTCGTGGAATTCTCGCAAATTATAAACGTACATTTTCTTTGCATAATGTTCAAGTACAAATAAGATAAAGAACCGCTCGAAGTAATGAAAACGTTGCTGTCGTTCGGGCAAGTGTTGCTGAAGACCGCAATATATCGATTCCAAGCCATTGCCAATAATTCCGTCTGCCTCAAACCACAACCTGGCGGATTTTGAGAAAGGATTTGGGCATGGATCCATATCAAATAGTTACCACTCAAGAAGTAAAGAAATTGGACTACCGTAAACGTCATGAATGTGCTGATTTTGTCTTGGAATAACTTGAAAACGTTAACGATTCCTTTAATAAATCATATTCTTCGATGAGGTTCAGTTTCATCTGAGTGGTGCGGTAAATAAACAAAACTCTCGATTCTGGTGAAGAAATCCACAATTTATTCATGAACAACCATTACATTCGCCTAAATTGATAGTTTGGTGGGGTTTTTGGTCTCGTGGATTCGTCGGTCCGTACTTCTTTCTAAATGACGCTAGTAACACATTTACTCTCAATGGAGAGCGGTATAGATCGATTGTAACCAGGTTTTTATGGCCGAAATTGGGAGAACTTGATCTTGACAACATCTGGTTCCAACACGACGGGGCTACGTGTCTCGCAGCACGTGCAACAACCGAATTATTGCGAGAATAGTTTGGTTCAATTATTTCAAGAAATTGTGACATTGAATGGCTTCCAAGAAGTTGTGATTTCTTGTGTGGTTATTTGAAGTCATTGAAGTCCTAAAATAGACTCTGTTCAAGCTTTACAATTAAATATTGAACATACTATTCATGAAATACAACTTGATTTACCGGAAAAAGAGCACGGAAATAGGGTTAATCGAATTCCTTCCTACAAAAGAAGACATGTACGCCATTTGACATACTACGTTTTATTCAAAACTTAATTGTATCGATTGTACTTCACATTAAATAAAAACCCATTGAATTTCCTTAACAATTAGTGTGTTTTTTGAAAGAAATCATATCACTCAAATTTCAACACCCTTTACAAACATTTATTTTACTTCCACATGAAGATAAGCGGTACTTTCGGAACCATGTGCCCAAACGACTTCGGCATGTGGTCGAACTTTATTATGATTAACCTACTCTTGTCGGCAGCTCTTTTAATTAATTTATATATCAGTAAGGGTATTATCCTGCTGCAATATCCAAGATATGGGACCAAATAGTTCACTGGACCACGCAAAAGCCGATTCCAATAACGCATTATAGCTTGCGCCAGCCATTTTTGCACTTTGAAATTCAAGATCGATGGTGCCATAGTACGTAATAGCACCCCACACCATAACGCCGCCCTCTCGGCTGTGATGCTTTTCTTTGCGCAGACCATGGAAATAATAGTTGTAGCCATTAGGCCCATCCAAATTAAACTTCTTCTCGTCCGCAAATATCTCCAGTCATTTACATGACCTCTTAGCTGCACATCCCATGCCATGAAGTCTCTTGCGAATTGAAGCAACTTTTCCTTACGAGGAGCACTAAGTGGCCGCTTTTTTGTAATTTCAGGTGTCTAAGATACTCACAGCTCTTAATTGCTCTGCGTACTGATGACTCTTATTTTTGACAACGATAAGGCAGAAATAGAAGCAATTCTGATGATTTTTCTTTTCCCATACGTAGACAAAGAAAATGAAACCCTTCCTTTAAAATTTTGTTCATACCCCCCGGGGTCCTTGATGTAATTATCGACAACTGTTGGGCTCCGTCCAATTTTTTTAGCTATTGCGCGGTTAGAATATCCTTCAGAACGGTAAACATCGATTTTAGTTTTTTCCGATAGATTTAAAATTTTTTGGTTTGCTATTTTGACTCGTAAAATTATTAGGATGTAATAAGTTGTAATAAACAAACGCTCCCTACAAAAAATCATCGCTGACTTTAAAAATAATAAAAAAAATAATAAAGTGCCTTTATTCAAGTGAACCCAAAAAATAGCACACTTTTGGACTTGTTTTATAAATTGCTCAAAAAAAGTTTTTAATCAAGAAAACACTACTGTCACGATTTTTTTATATTTCATGATGTCTAGCTTCCATTTCCATTTTCAAATTCTGCAATCGGTTACAAATTGCAAAAGATACAGGCTGCTGAATATGGAATTTTTAGTGCCTTTAAATAAGTGAACCGGACTGTAAATGTAGTTGATTCGAAAATCACCCCTAATGGTCAGGGTTGACATTTCTTTGTTTTTAATGAAGTCTAACTTAACCCATTTTGTACCAACGGTCGAGATCTCGACCACAAAATTTTGCTGTTTTTCATTAAATTATTGGGAATACTAGGTAATGGAATTAAATAATTTTTTTCAATTTATAATTAAGTTTGGCGTATTGGCTTTCCGACCTGTACTTTTTACCCCTCACCCCACCCTTTTAAAGTTCGACCAGTGAGGACACAAGAATAGACTAAAAATAGCATATTCTTAAACTAATTGTAACTTCTTGCATAAAAAAGAAAAATAAGAAAGGGTTATTGATTAAAATCGCCAACAGTTCAAATACTTTTTAGTATTCTCAAATTAATTATTATAGCTACTGTTAATGATCGCCTGACAGTCCTGAAAATGGCTGGTGGAGATCTCGACCACTGGGATAATTAGCGCACTAAATCTAGTTGTAATACATATTTATAGTAATACTTTTATATAAGTTTGTTGATTGTTAATTGAAAAAATGTGTATATTTCTCAATAAATATTATTTATATGTATTGTTGGAGTGAATTATTGTGTTGTTAATATGAAAGACAATATTTTTTTTAATTCGAATGTTAGTATTTTTCTGGATATCATCTCCTGAATACCCGATTTATGCAGTTTGGTTTTTTGAACCTAATCTATCGACTGGTGAGCAAATGGTACCATATTTTGGTAGTCATATCTGCAAGATGTTTATCAGGGAGAAACTAATTCGCTTCGGATACAAATATTGGTGTTTGTGTTCATCGGAATGGTATCTGTTTCAATTCCTAACATATGTTGGACCATCGGATATATATGATAAACAGCGTGGCCGAGGTGCTAGCGTGGTTATGAGTTAATGTGAGACAACATACTGTTCACTTCGATAACTTTTTCACCGGATACAACTTGCTTTGCATTCTAAAAGAAATAAAATTACCTCGACATGATATGGATTTCGAATTCGAACAATAACATAAGATTCAATGGAGAGACAATGCAGAGGTCAGTTTGGCTACGAACTATGATCAGATAGATCATATAAGAAAAACACGGATCGCTTTATCCCAAGCCAGCCTTATTGCTAAGTACATGGGCGGAGTTAACCAGTGTCAATGCTTGGAAATGGCATTGCATGATTGCCGAAATTTTAAGAACTCGATAACAAAACTCTGTTTTTATTCGCCGAACCGGTAACAAACGTCGAATTAATTAACTTCGCCTTATGAAGACAATGGGCGTCGGTGGTGTAATGGGTAGTGTGCGCGCCTCTTGTACTTGAGATCTTGAGTTCGATCCCTGCTCTGACCACCTTAAAATTTCTTTCGACGGCGGTCACCTCGCATAGTGACGGCGACACTATCGAGTATTTAGCCATTAAAATGCTTCTCAAAAATATTGTTCGGAACCGGTGTAAAACTGTAGGTCCCAATCAGTGAGTATAAAACTAGAAAGCGCACAGCTCACTGGTTGTTGGAAGCTCTCCCCAATTCCTTCATAGAGTGTAATGCGAAACCATTTATTTTTATTTATGAAGAAAATGGAAGTGACGTCGACTTCATAGACCGCCCAACAATAAAATGTATGCACATGGCTGTGTGTGAAAAGCATTGCTATCGTCGATGCAAAATATTCAAGAAACATACTGCCTACACCTGCGCTAAGTGCTGTATAAATTTGCATATGGGTTATTTCTTCAAGTCCTACCGCAAAAATTTTAAATAATTTGTTTCACCTACCATTTTCAATAAATGAAAATAATAAATAAATTCCAGGATCTTTTTATTTACCAGTAGCTTTAGTTCTCATATTTATTTTTCTTAAATAACCCGTTTTAATAACGACGTTTATTTACCATTTATTTTATCGTATTTCATATCATAACAAATCATATCACAAAGAAAATTGAATGCTCTAATTATCCCAGCGGTCGAGATATCGACCAGCAGTTTTCATAGGTAATCCCAGGTAAAAAATATAAAAAATAAATCTAAAATAATTGTTGGCCTATTTCAAACGAGCCATGAAAATTTCATTAAAGTATTAAAACATTTATGCAGTCTGGTACAAAATGGGTTAAATTCTAAAATTGTTTTTTCAAGTTCTTTGTACAGAAATCATACAAGAACTGTCCTCAAGCATTTGGTTGTGATTGACTTCTGCAATGCAGAAGAAGTGAGAGAACATCCACATTTTTTCCTAAACAAATGCAAACACATTTTCGCGAAATTATGCGGGTAAAGATGGGGCATGTAAATGAGGAAATGATGTTAACTGTAATTGAACATCACAAGTCATGATTGACAGTTTTTCATTTGCCTTTTTAGGATCTTTAGGCAAAATGTTGGAAACTCATAGGATAGCTACCATTGCTTAAGGCTCTTAAATTAGAAACGATTAATTTAATGCTTTCAGTTCTTGTAATTGAAAGGGATGAAGAATTAAGTTAATTTTCAAGGGAGCTTTTCCTGGATTGGCCCCGTAGCCATACCTCACATAATTCTATTGTCAATTTTATTAACATTAAATAATCACTTTAAACTTCCAGTGTAATTTTAGGGGGTTTATAGTTCTTTTAACCCTGCTGTTAGATTAGAAAAAACTTACGAATCTTAGATTGAGGGACCATTTGGTCCATACTGCAATTTTCATCCAAAATAATAATTTTATCTTATTCTTTGTAACTATTTTGGTTAAAAAATTTCTAAAGCAAGTATTTGACATATCAAAAACATCCGCTAACATATCAAAAACATCTTCTAAATATTTGACATGAATTTACATTCGCTTGGTAATGAAAAAACTTACGAATCTTAGATTGAGGGACCATTTGGTCCATACTGGAATTTTCATCCAAAATAATAATTTTATCTTATCCTTTGTAACTATTTTGGTTCAATAATTTCTAAAGCAAGTATTTGACATATCAAAAACATCTTCTAAATATTTGACATGAATTTACATTCGCTTGGTAATGAAAAAATGTACTATTGACCAAATGGTCCTCTAATCTAAGATTCGTCATTTTGTATTTTTCTCAGTCCTGAATAAAGTTAGAAAATTTAATTTTCGCACATAACATTGTTTTATTAAAAGACCCCATTAGCAGAAAAATTTAGTCAGTATATATCACCGTTCCAAAGTTACAAGGGAAAACAGAAAAAATTTGGACCAAATGGTCCTAATCTAACAGCAGGGTTAATAAATACAAATTTATTTATTGAAGCTAATTGCAAGTCTGTTTAAGGACATAAAAGAGTGGCATCACCTGCATTAAAAAATAAAACAATATTTTCCCATTACAATCCATGAAGGTTTTGGAAGAGAAGTTATGAAACTCAGTGAACTGAGCACCTACGCCTTGAACATTTTTAAAAGGTCATCCTAACTCTATCCCAGAATACCTACAAAAATCTAAAATCGCCAAAAACTTAATGTTGTGGAAATTTTTAGGAATTTTCCACATATACTTCTAGGCAGTTTAACAGAATTCAGAATTAGGTTGAACGAATCGGAGATTGCTTTATACGTCGATATGTTTTCGTCAAATGTGTTTTTTTTAAATCGCCGAATTTTGAGGGGTTTTTTGACAGCTCTCTAAATAAAGGGAAAGTGTGTTATCCATAAAATTAATCCACATTTACATTTATGTATGTATTTACTTATGTATAATAAGTTTGGAAGGAAATTCCTCTACACGCTGCAAAATATGTAATTTATTCTTGTATGGATGCAAATATAAAGTGTGTTTGAAGCTTGTCGCAAATATAGTATACTTGTATCCAAGCATATAGTGCGTGCTATTCAATAGTACATTTTTGAGCCACAATTATTAATATGTTATAATTAAGCTGACCAAATGGTTGTGATCAAAAATCGGGACACAATGGATAATGAAGCGGAATTGTTTGGTTTTAAATTATAAATTATATAAAAAA
Source organism: Phaonia tiefii (assembly GCA_963931995.1). NCBI lineage: Eukaryota > Metazoa > Arthropoda > Insecta > Diptera > Muscidae > Phaonia > Phaonia tiefii. The sequence goes on from OZ008370.1 coordinate 264,157,213, forward strand.
ACTTGTATTTAGTTATTTTAATATATAAAAAATATTTTATTTTGTATATATGTAAATATTTTCTCTTTTTAGATTAAATTCGAAATGAGGCACCAAAATGCGGGAAAGTCGGGCAATCCCGCCAAAATCGGGTCACTTTATTTATAATGGAAAAATATATCCAAATATAGCTTTGTTTGTGATATAAATACATCTGCGTTTGGGTCACTGTTTACGGGTGTACGAAAAATGGCCCAAAGAAAAATTGCCCACAATAAAAAAAGAAAAAACACCCAAAATTTTTTCATACATTTTTGGGCCATATTTCATAAGAAATATCGCCCACAAAAATGGGTTATAATATCAACATTTTTGGGCTATTTTTCATTTTTGAAAAATAGCCCAATGAAAATAGCCCAATTTTTTTGGGCGATTTTTCGTAATGTAATATACAGTAATTAAAAACGAAAAAATGCCCAAAATTATAATATTATTGTTTTTTAATTTAAAATATACACTAAAGTAAAAATATTTTGTGGGCGATTTTTCATTTTCTTAAAAGAGGCAAAATCAATTCCAAATTTTCAGCCAATACTGCAATTACAGTTACATCCAAAGACGGATGACCGCACCACTTAGCAACAGAAATAACATTGTTGTTTGTGCGTCTATTACGAAGATGTTCATGTTATGAGAGTCACTAATTGAAGCAAGTGATTCAGCTATTACTTCATTCAGTTGTGTGCTACTTCAAACCTTGTAATTCATGCGTTGAGCTTTTGATCGCTAATAGTATATGCGTTAAGCCAAAAAAACAAAAAAACCATAATCATCCAACTCAAGAAAAAAAATACGAAGAACTCAAAGCAATAGAATCTATTAAAAAGAATTGCATAGAAAACGCTGCAACTATCGGTGACGTAAACGCCACAAGCTGCATTCGGTCAGCATATAAGCGTCCAACCACAAGGTAAGTGGTTTGTTAAATAGATGTTTGTGAATATAATTATGCTTCAATCAGGAAAAAGACCGTTTTGAATAAAATTGTGGAACTTTTTTTTTTATAAAAAATTTTTCACTGCGGTGCTTTCCTGGGATAACAACTTTCATTTTAATTTCAAATATTTTCAAATCGTAATTATGTTACTTAAATATTTAATTATTAAATAAAATATTAACGAATCTACAAAAACATAAAAAATTTGTAGACAAAAAATCGCGCGATTTTTGGTCTAAAAATTTTTTGCCTCCGGCGCTTTACTAGCTACATACGTATAAACTTCTATTTACAATTTTTTCAAATCTTAATTCTTTACCGTCGGTGGTGCAATGGTTAGTGTGCGCGGCTCTTGTACATGAGATCCTGGTTTCGAACCCGGCTCTGACCACCTTCAAATTTTCTTTCGGCGGCGGTCACCTCGCATAGTGACGGCGACACTATCGAGTATCTAGCCATGAAAAAGCTTTTCAAATTACCGTTCGGAATCGGTGTATAACTGTAGGTCCCAATCAGTGAGTGAAAACTGGAAAGCGCACAGCTCAGTGATTGTGAGAAGTTCTCCCCAGTCCCTTCATGGCATGTAATGGGAAACCATTTACTTCATTTATTTTTTAATTCTTTACTTACAATTTGGAAATATTAACGAATCTACAAAAATAATGAAAATTTTTTAATTTTTTAATTTTTTAAACAAATAAAATATTTAGTAATCTACGCAAACAAAAAAATAAATAAAACATTTTTAGACCAAAAATCGGGCGCTTTACTGCTTCAATCAGAAAAAAGAATGTTTTGAATAAAATTGTGGAATTTTTTTTTTATAAAAAATTCTTCACTGCGGTGCTTTCCTGGGATAACAACTTTCATTTCAATTTCAAACATTTTCAAATCGTAATTATGTTACTTAAATATTAAATTATTAAATAAAATATTAACGAATCTACAACAAAATAAAAAATTTTTAGACAAAAAATCGCGCGACCTCTTTCTTAATAAAATCGTTTTTCGAAAAAATTATATTTGTACGGAATTGGAACCGTCGGCAGATATTTTCGAAGAGCAGTCAAGTGCAGATTCTGATTCCGATGGAGAAGAAGGAGAAGTTGTTGGTTCAATAGTATTTTCTGGGTCATCCAAATGCATAATCTGCAACGACTTGCCAGCAAATACAGCATTGCTGCCATGCAGTCGCATGAAATTTTGTAAAGATTGTGTCTTGAAAATTCAAGCACTTAGCTTAACAAAATCTCGTGACTTCCTTTGCCCATATTGTCGGGCTAAAGTTGATAGTTTCATGGAACTTTTTGTTTAATTTTTTTTATCAAACAAACTTTCAGAAACTTAAGCTAATTGGTTTCATTTGTAAAGATTGTGTCTTGAAAATTCAAGCACTTAGCTTAACAAAATCTCGTGACTTCCTTTGCCCATATTGTCGGGCTAAAGTTGATAGTTTCATGGAACTTTTTGTTTAATTTTTTTTATCAAACAAACTTTCAGAAACTTAAGCTAATTGTTTTCATTGAATTTTTTTCTTTTCTTTTACCTAGTGCCCTCAATAAACATTTTTGATTTGCAATATATACCATTTTTGGGAGATGTTTCATTTTGAATTACCTACAATTTTTGGGCGATTTTTCATTTTTTTTTTGGGTGATTTTTCGTTATTTATTGGACGAAGTTTCGTTTTTATTTTTGGGTAATTTTTCATTTTTTGGCCCATTTATATTTGTGGGCCATTTTTCTTTGGGCCATTTTTCATGCCGCCCACTGTTTACTTCAAAGAGAGATTTTTCTCAGCCTTAGGATATTTTATTGCAAGTGCATATAAACCGTTTTGTCACTTGGTATGTTCTGCTGTTATTCTAGTGAACGCACGTATGGTTCGGCTCTTTAATATGAATTCGAATCAATTTCTAGTTGCAGATAATATAGGCATGCAATTGTGCAGAGTGGAAAATAAAAGTGGCAAATTCGAATCAATTTCTAGTTGCAGATAATATAGGCATGCAATTGTGCAGAGTGGAAAATAAAAGTGGCAAAGCAGCCGTTGTCCACCAAATAAGACTATTCAATCGAGGACACTACACAACGCACCCCTCCCGACAGTCCAAAATCACATTAAAATCACATTCCCCATTCTATAGAAACTGCTTCAAAACAGTTATTGGTTGCGAAAAACCACCCCAAGATAAAGAATGATATGACCAACAGTGTGGTATGGCAACAGATACAGACAACTTTGAATTTGTGGTAAGGCTGCTGTCAGTTGAAATATAGTCGCAGAGCCGTACAAGGAGAACAAAAAGTTTCCGGATTGCGACGTCAGATAGCGCAGATCGGCATTCGAATGGAACCCAAAAAGTCTCTCGCAAAGCAGAACGAGCACAAAATTCATGTAAACGTTGCTTTAAAAGGGGATATAGCTCAACTTGACTACCATGTAATCCACTTAAATCATTTGTCAGAGACAGAAATCGATGGTGAAAACTCATTGATGCCCTTTATTTCTGGTGAACATTTAATTTATACACTATCTGTGTGTTGTGTTTTCTTTAAATACATAAAGTATCTCTGGTGGATTTCAAGTAAAATGTCTGGAACAAAAACCAAAGCATTGTCCAATTTTTTTACATTTTTTGTAGTTCATCGAAAAAATGTTATCAAATCTAATAAAATATTAGAGGAGTAAAAGCACATGCAATTTTGATTTGTTTTCATGAATTGAAGATCAGCTGCTTTTTGATCCTCTGTTTTCTGTCACCTTGTTGGTTCCAGCAGTTTTCAGCATAGAAAGTCAGAACAACATACATTATAACCTGTTAATCATTGTGTCTCCCACATTTAATATTGAGTTGCAAACATAATGTGTTTGGACACAAGAATACTATACTATATTTGCTACAAACACAATATAGTTGCATCCTAACAACAAAATGTATGTATTTTGCAGCAGTGTAAAAAATAAATTTCCTCATCTTTTTAACTGTGTTCTTACTTTTAAAAGTTATGGAGACAAAAAAATAATTATTGCCAAGTTGAAGCAACAATTGACGCTATCTTCTGAAGATGCAACTTTGGGCGGGCAAAATTTATCCTGAAGAAGTGGGGAGAACTCCCGTTGTCAAAAATGAGCATTGCACTCATGGGAGGCTTTTGGTGCAATAAAATTAAATCGGCCGCTCTATTTCTTTCAAAATAATGTCTGAAAACCTTTATTACCACCAAGCACTATTTGAAACAAACATTAAGATAGACAACGTATTTAAGGTAAGAAGTTTAACTTTATTTATAATAAAGCGAGTTTGAGTACAATAACTTTAAATCTACATATATGAGAGAGATATCGAGAAATTCTAAAAACCAAAATAAATTTTTTAAGTTTCTAAATTTGAAAAAAGTAAATATTTTGAACCAAAACATAATCAAACAATATGAACAACTACATCAAAACTTTACTGATTTTTACATCCAAATACAAGAAAAGTTATCAATTTTGGGTTCATTTCTAAAATATAATTAATTGTCCGACTTTCAGTCTTATTATGTCAAAGTAATCCATATGTCTTTTTCCCACAATTTCTTTTTTTCAGAACACAAAAATGTTTCCTAGATCCAAAGTTATTGAATTTTGACCGACGGTAATGGATTCTGAACCACTGTACGTCATGCTGTGTGAAGCATTCTCACGCAGACTTCTCCGCAATGATCTTAACTACCACTTCAATTTTAAACTCCACAAATTAACGAATTTAGGCGTCACTTTAACAATATCTGGTTAAAGCTGACTAACAGTTATAATTTATAAATTCCGTTCAAAATGACAGCTACACCGTTTAGTGCAATTTTCTCAATGTTGGGTTAAAGTGTCTGCTTAACAATCGGTACTTTACTTTACCGGAACGATACACGGTCTGTTAAGGTTTCTCGTTTTCTCATCCTCCGGTTAATGCGTCAGGATTTTGGACGTTTTACGGTGATATATGTTATGAAGTGTGTGACTATAGTTGGCAGCACTGTAAGACATCAGCTGTTTGTTTTATTATTGTTTCTGTGGAAAGTGTAATTTGTTCAAACTATGGCGAAATCCAATCAAAACTAGACCATGGGAAAAACTTCTCAGTTGTAGAGGAGCATTTACTTGTTGATTTGGTGGAAGAACAAAAGTCAAATAGGGACAACCAAATACTTAAATCATAAAAACATGTTAACAAAGTAGCTGCTGTCAACAGTTGTCAGGTGGTTGGATTTATCGTTTCGATGAACTACTAAGAAGTGTTAAACCTCGGTTGGATTATACATTGAGAAAATGCAATTTTGCTTACCTGTACTTTGGCGTTACGATAAAATATAATCGGACATTCTGAAAGTCACCCTAATTTAGCATTAACGGTAGGATAACTTGAGCTGGTGATAATGGGGGTAAATGTTTTTTTGTTCTACTAAATCAATAAATCATTCTTCTTCTAAGAACATTAAATGAAAGCTCGTTCTTTTTTTTATGGACGAAAATGGGCATGAACTAAAAATGGGCATGAAAATGGGCATGTATGGATGGAGGTGTATCAAAGTTTAGATCACTGAACTATAAAAGTTCGAAAATTTACATCGAAATTTTACTTTTTAATAATTTAGGGAATCAAGTCAAAAAATAATATTTTTAGTTCTAGTTTGGTTCGCCATTTGAAAGCTAATGAAAACTTTATACAGTTGTTTAAAATATTTCGTTTAAAAATTAAAATTTGATGAATTTTCACAATACCTATCGGAAATTTGCAAAAGCATTATACACAAGTAGCTTGAAATCCACCATATACTAGGAAAACATCCAAAGAAAAAATTATAACAGAAATGTAAAAGTAATCCAACTGCCATAATAGATATGAAATGGGAATATTATGGTGGAGAAGAAGGAAGTGTTGGAAGTTGGTAGATAATAATTTACTTAATTATTTTTCAAAATAAGTTGTATTGTCATGAAAGTCTTTCTTAATAAGCATCTCAAGTTTGTTGCTATTCTCGATTAGACTTCGTCATAAGACTCACAATAAAAAAAACCATAAATAAATTAAGAAACATTAACATCCTTTAAAAAGAAAAATAAAATTACAAAATTCATATTAAAAGACAAAACATGAGAAAATATTTTTCATTCATTACTACCCACGAAGTGGCAGGCGGAGAAATAGAGAAAAGGATACATTTGTTTCACCACAATAAAAATTTTATTCCAGTACGTTTTAAGATTGAAATCGTCCTCGTCGTACTCAGTATCATCATATTGGGTTTTGAATTTTACTTATATACTTTTAAAAATATGTGTTCCTAATATAGAGGAATGGTCGCTGTAACGACGACCACATAAATGATTTCCATTTGGACAAAATGGCGCAATAAAATCCTCAAATTGCCCATTTGGTCGAAATCTTCGAAACAAAGCGCCAGTTGTATGCACATACCATGAATAATTTCCAAGAATTCCGCAATCATAATTATGTGAAATTGTCTTATCAAAAATGCACATGTTGATGGTCAGTCAATATGGCTGCGTGTTGAATGAAACGAAAATATAATTTCGCTGAAGCGTTAAATTTCTTGGGAAACATTTTCTACTATTTGGTCTTTTATAATTGGTATCTTATATAAGATTAGCTGAAATGCCAATGATACTAACTAACAAAATTCGAAATTGATGTTTTGATTGATTATGATGTGTTCGATGAAACTACATCTCATACGACCAAAAATGTGGATTTTTTGAAAGAAATTCTTCATCTCTTGTACTCATTTGGTTTGAACATTTTCACTTCTCCTGCAATATAATGAAAATTTTATGTAGGGCAATGGTTTATATGCGCGGCACTTATACATGAGAACGTGGGTTCCATACCTGGTCTGACCACCTAATATTTCTTTCGAGACTATACCACGTCTCTACTAGGGTGGACCTTGTGTCGATATTTTGGTAGATGAGGGCTCTATTCCGTGCCTTTTTGAAAAAAAATGACAATGCCGAAAAAAAAATTAAAAAAAAAAAACATTAGGGGTTGCGCACGAGCCGAGAAAAAGGTCCACTTTGCCAAAATTAGGGGGGAAATTGCCATAGGTCATCAGGGGTCACCCGTAGGGGGGAAGAATGTATGGCCGACCCCCATTAACTTTTTACCGCCAACATTTTCCCCCAAGACACCCACCCCCTATCTCCTCCCCTAAGGGGGTCACCATACAAAAATGGAGGTTGCTCAGTATTTCCGAAAAACACCATAGGTCATCAGGGGTCACCCCTAGGGGGGCAAAATATATGACCGACCCCCATTAACTTTTCATCCCCAACATCTTTTCCGAACAAACTTACCCTCTATCTCCACTCCTTGAGGGACTCCCCATACAAAAATAAAAGAAGCTGTAATTGAGTAGTACTACTAAGCACTCTTAATATTGTGGAAATCCACTTTTCAAGTTTATATACTTTACATTAAAATATAAAATATAGTAACCATAAATATTTTCAGTTATTTTATTGTCAAAAAATATTTTCACTTATTTTTCTTTGTCAAAAACATTTTTTATTTTATTCAGTACAAATTTTAATTTCGAGAAGGAAACATTTGAATTATAAAATAAATATAATTTTTTACAAAATAAAAAATAAAATTATTCTGTTTTCCTCATTGGTGACCCCGACGAAAAAATGTCCGAAGAAGAAGTTTTTGAAGTTCCTGCCGAGTTTCCAACAATCGCACGCATTGCCGTTAAAGTCCCTCCTTTTTGGAAAGCTAATCCAAAGCTTTGGTTTAGTCAGATGGAGAGCCAATTTATCAACGCAGGGATTTCTCAAGACGCCACGAAATACCATACCCTAGTTGGAGCCATAGAAAGCAATATTCTTAACGTTGTCAGCCATATTATTGAAAATCCGCCAGCAAGAAATATGTATGATGCTCTAAAGACCGCCTTGCTTGCTGAATTTCAAGAATCAGAAGAGAAGCGTTTGCAAAAATTGTTAGAAAACGTAAGTATTGGCGATAAACGACCATCTGCAATGCTCCGTGAAATGCGTCAACTATCAGCTGGTAAAGTTTCGGACGATATGCTTAAATCTTTATGGTTTCAACGTCTACCATCTACAATCAAAGCTGTTTTGTCAGTAAGTTCTGACAGTTTGGATAATATTGCTGTTATGGCAGATAAAATAAATGAGCAACTCGATAATTCCAGTATATGCCCTATCACCACTTCGCAATCAAGTTCAAATTCTCGGTTTGAAAATTTAGAAATCCGAATGGCTGAAATTTTAAATCGAATTGAAGGTCTTTCTTTTCCTCAACAACGCAGTCGTAGCAGAAGCAGAAACCGCGTCAGAACTAATCCCAACAGAGAATCTAGTGAAAAATCGGAAGCTGGACATATGTGCTGGTATCACTATAAATTTGGTGATAGAGCATATAAATGCAAATCTCCATGTGCTTTTCGGGCGGAAAACCATTAACTTCCTCATCTATGGCGACGGATGAAGGGGGTTTGAAGTTATGTCGCCTATTTTTGCGAGACGGTTCTTCAAATCAACAATTTCTTATCGACACGGGTGCTGATGTATCCGTAATTCCCGCGTCTAATCAAATTAAACGCACCGAAGCAAAATCATTAGAACTTCAAGCAGCAAATAATACTACAATTAAAACTTATGGGAAAAAAATTCTTCGTTTGGATCTGGGTTTGCGTAGAGAATTTTTATGGCCGTTTATTATCGCGGATGTTCCGCAGGCGATTATCGGTTTCGATTTCCTGGAACGTTTCGATTTGTTAGTTGATGTAAAAAATCGATGCAAAATTAACATATTTTTGTTCGCTGATGGGTATTTCTTGCGGTAAGAATCGATAACATGTAGTAAATACTGTTTCTCTTCTTCGCCTTGACCCAGTATTCTATTATAATCTTGTATCATTTTTACTCCTCTTTCGGCAGTGTCGTTCACCACGCGCAAGTTATTTACAATTCTACGACCTTCATGATAGTCTGCGCGAGATTTCCAGGTTGCTGGATTTGCAAGAATGAAATCTTGCGATATTCCAAATCGTACAAATAAATTTTTGGTATTATGAGAGACGAAGTTGCTCAAGTCTTTAGCCAAGAATTCCTCATTCACATCTTTGAATTTCACCTCGATTTTTTTAACGCTGGTGCTTTTGATTACGACGCGAGGAGCTGGGGGAACCGGGTCGTCTTCTTCATCTTCTTCATCTTCTTCACCTTCTTCGTCTTTTTCATCTTCTTCACCTTCTTCGTCTTCTTCATCTTCTTCACCTTTTTCGTCTTCTTCACCTTCGTCGTTCTCATTTTCTAGCAATGCTTGGGCCATTTTGGCCTTCAACTCATTTGAAACCTTGTCATCGAAAAAGGCAAGGGCTATGTGCTCATCGGCGAGATACCATAGGTGACCGATAAATTTCTTTATCATTACCCGAGATAAATCCTGGTCAACGGACTTGTACTCGACGATGTCCTTCAAAAACTTCCAGTCTTGATTCGGCGCCTCAGCTGCTCGAGAAGAACCAAACCATGCCTTGACGTAAAGTCGCACCACAAAAATACAAACGTGTCGAATACCATTCATTTCACATACAGATAAGTGAAAAGTTCTCCGAAACAAAAACATCTTGAGGCTGTAAATGGCTTTTGCCATCCATCGAGCATGGAAAACGGGTCCTGGAGACGACTTGCATTGCCACAGGAATTTTTCTGACGACTTGATCGTCTATCAAGCCAGAATGGAATGGTTTAACCTTTACAGCGTCCCATTCTTGTTTGAAACGGTCAAAGCAAGGAACGCCTGGTGCACTGGTCTTTCCCATTTTTGTCTCAAAAACTTCCCTTAGCACCAGTTCGTATACGTGGTGTCTGCAAGGTAAATATAAGATTTCTCTCTCCAACAGCCGCTCAAGAGCAACTGCGGCTCCGGAGAATGGGCCACTGTTCGTTGATGTCGTGTCGAAAGAAAGTCCTTGTATTCGATGTGTCATATGCCAAGATGCCAACAGTTGATAAACGGCATGTGCTATTCTCCGGCCTTTTCCTTTCCCATCTTCTACTTTGGGAACTCCAAGAAGTTGTTCTTTTTCTCCGTACGAGACAATTACCGGTAGACGGTCCACCTTCTTTGTACCCACAAAATCCAAAAGCATTTTGCTATCCCAATGGGCTACGAAGGATTTAGCTGCGACAAGCTGGAGATGAATGAAACGCGTTGAAGAATAAGAATTCTGAATGAGAGCAAATAAATCTATGCGATCTTACTTGTGGATTGTCTTTCACATAACTCAGCATGTTCTCTCGATTTGAACGCCGACATCTCCGAAGCGACGTACGGTTTATTGTGTATTGTTGAGGATCGCGTCCAAATGCTTCTGCCGCCGCTATCATAATGCCGACCGCGTCTCGGTCAGTCACTTTGCACTTGTCCAAAGCTGATAGGACTCGTTCAGTAAAACATTATTTGTAACCTCTTCTGTCACCAACATTTGACGGGCCAGCTTCTGCCGGGAAGTTTTCGTCCTGTCTCCCATTATCATCGCTTAAATCACTGCTTGAAAATTTAACCACTGCAATTGAACGAATTTCATTTGAATATAAACATTGGACGAACACACAAAGCGCGAAATAGCTTACCGCCTTTAGCGAACCGATCTCTACTAGATTCCGTTGCACGTTTGCGTCGCAACTCTTCTTGTTCTTCGCGCTCAGCTTTTCTTTTCCTCGTTCGAGTATCAGTAGCGTCCACACCTCCCATAGTTCCTGGCCGGCCATCTTCTCTTTGCTTTAGCAGAAACTCAATGTCTTCGGTATTTGTCATTTTCTCAAGGGCGTTGGCGTGTGCGATGTCGAAAAGATTATCCAAGCTATCAGAAAACGTATTCTCTTTTTCTCTAGTGGACTCAGTCTTTCTGTGAGATGACTTTCTTAAAGCATCCCACTCATCGTGCAGCGCAGCTATTTTTCTTGTAACATCTCCTCTGGCTTTCGTCGGAATAGCTGCTTGGCGCCAAAAAATCATCACTGCGTCCGCGACTATAACCGCACTATTTTTCTTCGACATGTTTCGTTTGCGAATGTTGAAGAAATGCATTCTTAGCACTTGCTTCTTCGACGGTAATTTGTTCCCCGTAATATTCATGCTTGGATAACCAATCAAAAAAATATCGTCGCGCGATCTAAGTCGTGTTGTCATCTTAACTTTTAAAAAACGGGAGAAAAATCAATTTACTTTTCGCGGTCGTCGGCACTTGTTGAATGACAACAATCGATGAATGAACTGCTATTTATAACTACTACGTATTTTGCAATATTTTACTGCCAGGTACTGATGAATGGGGGCATCTGCTAAGGGTGCCTATGTACCTGATTCAGCAGGTAAGACTTTCCAAACAATGACCACTCTTGAATATTGGTGGAATTTCTGTAAAAAAATCAAAAAAAATCAAAAAAATCTCGATATTGTGCAACTGTAAATACATAGATTTTCAGTATTTTTGTATGGGGAGTCCCTCAAGGAGTGGAGATAGAGGGTAAGTTAGTTCGGAAAAGATGTTGGGGATGAAAAGTTAATGGGGGTCGGTCATATATTTTGCCCCCCTAGGGGTGACCCCTGATGACCTATGGTGTTTTTCGAAAATACTGAGCAACCTCCATTTTTGTATGGTGACCCCCCTAAGGGGAGGAGATAGGGGGTGGGTGTCTTGGGGGAAAATGTTGGCGGTAAAAAGTTAAGGGGGGTCGGCCATACATTCTTCCCCCCTACGGGTGACCCCTGATGACCTCTGGCAATTTCCCCCCTAATTTTGGCAAAGTGGACCTTTTTCTCGGCTCGTGCGCAACCCCTAATGTTTTTTTTTTTTAATTTTTTTTTTCGCCATTGTCATTTTTTTTCAAAAAGGCACGGAATAGAGCCCTCATCTACCAAAATATCGCAAAAATGTCATTTCAAGGTCCACCTTAGTCTCTACTCATGTCTGCCCATTAAACAGTGTTCAGCGGTCTCAACTACTAGGATACAGTTACCTTTCCTAGAACTGGATATCAAGTTTAGCGTACGATTCAGGTCATAACTTGACCGTACTTGCCTTGTGATCATGCATTTTCCTGCCGCCATACCAACCACGATTCATGCTTTGGGTTACGCATGAGCATTAACGTAGAAAGGAGTATACTCATAGTTTCCATATCCAGTGGAACAGGATAAGGTACTCCACAATCTCGCCAGCTAGTCTATTCTGTGGTTCCCTAGAACGCTCCTGTGCCTGGCACCTAAGATAAACATCAAACTGCTTCGCCATCTTATTTAGAAAAAATCTATACATATTGCAGAGATATTGTAGCATATTGACTATCAGAGTAGTTATTGATACTCCAGGTGTTGATGAAGTTTCGTCCCAGCCAAAGCCCTACTTCGCCGATTACCATAATATCAGCCCGACAGACACTACAATAGTCTTGTAGCCTTTATGCAAGGTCTTTACCCACGCCTTTAGAATAGACTCCCAATCGTATATTGCTGTATAGTTTAGAGCCATCAGAAAAGTAGTCTGAATACCCTCTATAACTTGGTATGAATCCTTCCAATACTGCCTCCCTGGGATATGAGTGAGGAATTTCCGCCTAAATGCCTCTCCAATACTCCCTTCCAATACTGCCTCTCTGGGATATGAGTGAGGAATTTCCTCTCAAAGTTATAGTTAGGGATATGATTGTTCTGAGGTTTTTCCGGAGGTACAACTATGGATTTTCACAGTCCGTGCTTTCAGGTAGAACCCGACTAGAGCAAATTGCACAGAATCATACTATGCCCATAACTTCGTTGGGTCTAAAATGTCAGCTCTCTAAGTCGCACTCTTTGTGGTTACTCTCTTAGTCAACTACTCCGTTGGAAGAAAATTCATCATCGTATTGAGATCAGCAGAGGTAAAGCCCCTGTCGCACAAACGCCTGAGTTTACACTGTTGATAGCTTTCTGTCTTTCTCCAGAGCCGGCCACCATACTGATACTCCATAGGTCTGAACCGCCATGTACATCCATAATACCATCCTCGGATTTAGGCCCCATGTTTTCCCAAATGTTTTCTTGCAACCGTAGAAGACACCTTGCGCCTTGTTAACTCTGTGTTCAATATTGTATATCCAGTTGAGTTTCGGATCTAGAATTACACCCAAATACTTTGCTTTCTCCGACAACTCTAATTGGTTAGCTTTGAGTTAGAGTACCTGATGTTGTGGAATAGTCGCCTAATTGTGAAAAGTTACAAATCAGTTTTATCCGGTTTGACGTCTAGACCATAGCCTGTGGTCTAAGTGCTGATCTGTCCCAAGATATTTCACATGACTTCATATATCACGGATATAAAGGGGCCTGTTTCCATCCCCACGTCATCATCTGCATATACGGGTAATCGCCTTCTGTTAACCAAGCCACCAATAGAGTGTCCATGTAGTGGTGATATCACCCCACCCTTGCCTGTACCCCTACAGACTACTCCAGTGGCCAATACTTCAACGCACAGGCACTTATCTCTCTGGTCCGGAAAGTTGAGTCTATCCGATACACAATTCTTCTTTTGACATTCAGATAATTTACGGCGTATATGGTACTTTCCGACATTGTTTAGAACGCCCTCTATCCTCAGGAGTGCTGCTACTGTATATTGTTTATAGAAGAGACCTCTTTCGGCCGTGCTAACTACTTCGGGTAGCGCTGTCTCCGTCGACTTTCGCTTCATATAAACATGCTCTCTTTTCGATAGTCGGCTATTATTTACTAGCGATCTGATATGTTCATCCAATATTCTTTCTTTATTCTTTAGTATAAATGACGAGATGCTTTTGGTCTGATCTCTTTCACATATTCATTTCTGCTGTTTCCAGCCTTGAGGATGATAATGACTTTCACCCTATTTCAAATTTGTGGGATGTGATTAAGTCGTAAACTCTCCGTGAATAGCGACCTCTGCAACTGAAAAACTAACATTCTTACCTTCTGTATCATACCGCCGACTTATCACATAAGGCGAATTGTATGGCAAAATACTGTGCCCACACAATTTGGGCAATATTGATCAGTGCACCGTCTACAACCCCCACTGCCGACGATATATCACTATTCCCTATACCGCTGTAATTGGAGTAGTTGGATTTTCGTACTTCATTTACACTGGAAAGTGCGTTTTACCAATAACCAAGCGATCTATTAACCATTTTTGATTAGCAGATATTTTTAATCCGATATCGAAGGTGTTGCCATGTACAATACATTTTTCAATGGTTGGCCGAAATACGACTACCCTGCCTACTTTGAGTTAAATGGCAGGGAAATAGAGTACGATCTTTCGAGGTGACTGTCAGTTAGTAAATTTTTTCAGCAGCTCTTTCATGGCTAAATACTTGTTAGTGTCAACGGTACTAAGCAAAATGACCGCCGTCGGAAGAAATGTGAGAAGGTCAGAGTAGGGATCGGAGCCATATCCTCATGTAAAAAAGCAGAACACATTAACTTTGCACCACCGACGGCCAATATATATCAATGTCTATTCATCCACTTTTGTCCTCGGAATTGTTGAAATTGTCGTTGCTGTTGTTGTATCTGAGACACAGCGTCTATAAATGGATCATTCGTTACTAAAGTTTCATATTTGTATTTAGGAACTCGTGGTGGTTGATGATTCAATAGGAGTAAGGTGTAATATAAGGTATGTGGATACAAAAATCAAAAAATGTTTTTATTCAGTTTCATTAGACATATTATGTTATAGACATAATTTGGGGAGAAGAAAAGTTATCAATTTACTAATATGCTTAACTATAGTTAGCATCTATATTAAATTATTGCGAACAGGCTTCATTTTCTTCTTCCCATATCTTCTTTATCATCGCTTTACGTGAAGTAGCCTCTTTAGGATACAAACATATGCACCACGTCCTCATGATGTTCAAACAGCGTGACTCCGTGTCCACAGTATCCTAATTAAACGTTTTTAACTCAATACTCAGTGCACTGGCAAATTACAATGGTACGAATGTCCACATCAAATTACAACAATGGCAAGTTCTTGCCAACACATAATGAGGTTCAGGAAATATGAAGGATTGTGTCTACATTTAGGCACAATAACGTGAAGTGGACGTTAGCTCAGTGTGTGGGCGGTAAATATTTGGACGATTGAGGCTAATATAACTACAGCAAATCTGACCTCAAGCTCGAAGAATATTGATTATTTATAATTAACTGTGTTTAATTTTAAGTATCACTCCATCATCACTGTGATTAACTTAATTCATTCATTGTTCATTCACATTAAATGGCCGTTCTATGAATCCCATGCAATCTAAACAAATCTCAACGCATTTGTTGCTCGATTCACAGATAATAATGACATTAAAATCTATCAGTCAATAGTTGTACACAGAAAAAAATTATTTTTCAATTCAATAAAAAAATTTGAAAATTCAAACAAAATATTAATTGAAAATCGTGTGATAAAAAAAATCACATATCAGCTACGATATTTGTAGGTTGTTTATTAGAGAAATATTATCTTTCATTCGATGCAAAATTTTACCCATCTACGAAAATATTTGTACGTTATTTATCAAAAATATTTTCGTTTTTAGTCGATGAAGAATTTCACATATTAACAAACTAAATTGTATCTCAGTTTTCGTTTTGCCTTCGACACGAGTTATTTTTAGAAAGTTTGTTTATTTAAAAACTATTAAACAGCCGCGGTAGGATTCCAACTCACATCCACTGGACGATCGTTTCGATGTTTGTGACACAGCTTCATTTCGGGCAGCGTCTAGCCCGTTACGCCACCGACTGCCTGTACAAACTTATCTGTAACTGAAGTTATTATTTGTTATTTGAAGCTGTTATATGAATTATGGTATTTTTGGAACCTAAAACAACTTCGTTAAATATTGGGGTATTTATTATGCATTTTTTTGTTGGTACCACTTATCGATTTTCATTTCAGTATTTGATTAATTTGTCAGTATATCAATGAAAAATTTAATTGACTGCTGAGGTTTTTCACGTACCAATTTTTTTGTTAAAATTTTACAGCCATCTTTTTTTCTGTGTACGAATTACAACCATTCACTGTGCGGCTGCAGACAAATTTTAAGGTTACTTCATTTACACTGTAAGTAGGTGAAAATGACACAACAAAACGCCGAGACACGTTAACCTAATTTTGGATCGTAGAATCCAGTGGTGTACCCCGTTTTGAAAGGTTATCTCGAAATCACGAGATATTTCGATTTTAAATTTGTAGAAGATTTAAGGCGATTTTTGATTTTATTTGAAAGAAAAAACTTTAAAAACTTGTTTAAAATCAATTTGTTTATTATTTATTTGTCATAATTTATATCTAGAAATAATGGACGTCCATTTTCAAGCGGACATGGAGCTATAACTGCTCTTATTTTGATGATTTTATAATTTCTTTGGATTTATTAAATGTTTACTTTTTGTTTGCAATCGAACAGCAGAAATCGGTAAGCATTGAGCCTATTCTTTTTCCAGCGAAACGGTCTTCGAATGCTATTATAGTTTGATGAAATCTTTCGCCAGTTTCTGTGGACAATTGTCTTTTGTAAAAATCTAAATGTGCATGTAACATGTGGATTTTCAACGACATATTAACGCCAAGTTTGTTGTTTGATTTTTGCAAAGAACGTTTTCAATTACCGCACGAATTGAGTTCCATGCGTTTAGTTCAGTTTCATCTAACATTTCAGAAAAATTCGTATCCCTTAAAAGTTTACGTATATGTGGACCGTTAACTACACCTGTTAGAAAAAATTAATATAAAATATATTGCAGTCACACACTTTTCGTTACACAAAATTACCCTCTTTTAATTTTTCAATTGATAATTTTGGGAAATCGTTAACTAAATTAATTCTGCTTCAAAAATAGATGTCTATTATTTCAACGGTTACATTTTGTCGAAAAAAAAATATATAAATGTATTTCACAAGAGCTTTTGCAGGTTTTCCCCTCAAATAAAATCAAAAATCACCTTAAATCTACTACAAATCTAAAATCGAAATATCTCGTTATTTTGAGCTAACTTTTTAAAACGGATTCTATGACCCAAAAATTAGTTGGTGCGTCTCGGTGTTTTTGTGTGTTATTTCAAACCTTCAAATTTTACTTACAGTTTTATAAAGTGGATTTAGTTTCTAGGCAGTATTAGGACAAACAAGAAAATAAAAATATCACACGAATGATGGAATGATGTTCCTTTCGCTATATATTATGTAATTATACTAGTTAGTTCCAACACTCCTAAGGCGCCCGTTTTTGTAAAATGCTAAACTTTTTTTCAGAAATTCAAATTTCTTTCTCTCAACTATACAGTATGTAAAGTGTAGAAAAAATTTTACTCAACGTTCGAATTGTTTTGCCAAATCAGCGAACTGTGAAACCAGAAAAATTGAATTTCAAATTAAAAATTAATATTTAAATAGAAAATTGTTGCGAATAAAGGATTCTGCTGTGGAAAGTACTCATCTCGCTTCAATCGCAGGGTTATGGCAATAATTGTGGTCTGCTAACTTACAAACATATTTGCATGAAACATTTTAATTATACCCACACCAAATTAATTTGAGCAAACGATTGTGGCTTTATAGGTATCATCAATGTTCAATTACTTTGCCGTTTCATTGCTTTTTTGTTTAATTAATAATCGAATCAGTTGTGAGGTTCAATTTCAATACATACATTTTGCTTTCCTGCTCATTGCAAAGTGTAAAATGTGTAGGTAGTGTTTGATTTAGCTATTTCGGTATAATAAACAAACGTTTTCCACCCAGTTAAAGTGGTTGCAGGGAAGTAGTGGGTGCACGAAAAATGCCCAAAACCAAACTCGCCAAAAAATTAAAATGCAAAGTGGCCCAAAATAAATTTGGCGGAACATAACACGAAATATAGCCCAAAGTATTTGATCCTATTTGTCCCCTTTTGGGGGGAAAATATTAAGAGCTTTAATTCACAAATTGATTAAGTGGATCAACAACTTTAATCGAACGTTCAGCCACTACATTATCAACTTTTTAATTGATTTATGTTAAATGTTAATAAACTTCCTATGATGGTCAATTACAAATTGTAAGTGAGCGTGTTAAAATAGTATTGAAAAGTTCTGACCAAAATCAATTTTTCATTTAATTACCTTATTTTAATTTCATGTATTACATTAACATTTTGTATTCACTAAGCTAATTCAAAATGTAAAGGCTTTACTTGCACGGGAGTATGTTAGATAGACTGTACATTAGAGTGGCAATGCAAAAATAACTTCGGATTTTTAATAAACCCCAGGCGGATTATTGTTTCTTATGGTCTAGAAATCACTTGGTGATAATTTGAGCCTAATCGGACAACTCTAAGCCGTGCTGCATTTTAAATACAAATTTTCAGATTTTGGCATTTTGGGAGAGAATTCGTATGCACTAGAAAATATTCATTCCAGGTTGCATTTGAAAAAAATTTGCACATTGATTTAGTTTAATCTGAATATAAACTGGAAATAGTTTGAGTAAAATGCGACCACTCTAAGGGTTCCAATTTTTAATTTGAAAAAATTTGCAATTTTTAACAAAAATTAAAATTTCGGGGTTTTCGCTTTTTTTTCAATAATTGTATCTAAATGAAAACAAATATTTAACTTGGGTTCCAATACCTTCTAGCGGAAGTCTATACGCTTCCAATGAGCTATAACACGATATATTCATGCAACGCTTTCATGCTGTTATCGTGCGGCAACGTAGGCCATCAATCTGAATTTTAAAACATCTTGGATCTAATCCATTTGGTTTTTTTCTTTCTTTCACTAACCCTAATCCTACTTACATAAATTCTCAATCTCTGAGAATTTATGCAAGTGATAAAGAATTCCATCTCTCTCCGAAGGAATTCTTAACATACAAAAAGCTAATTTACAGTCCACAGCATCCACAATCCCCAAGAGACGATTTAGCAAATCTCTCTCCATATAAGCAATACATGGAAAAATCGCCAAGATGGCCTTATAAGGGTACTAACACATTATACAAATTTCAAATTATAAGTTAGAAACATAAGCTATGTGCTCAAATCGATTCTATTAAATCTTATGTGACAGTTGGTTACAAAAACCGGTTTTAAACCCGGGTTTAAAAAACCGAGCTTAAATCGGGTTTAAAACTCGGTTTATATAAATTTTATAAACAAATTTTAACTAACCGGTTTCAATAATCGAAAACGTTTGTTATACTGTTTTTAAAATAAAAGAGATTTTGAAGTAAGGTTTCGGAACAGGTTTGTACAACTCTGTTCGTCACGCTTTCTAAAACCGGTTATTCTAACAAATTGTCATATCCGATTTTATAGAATTGGTTTGAGTACGTAACTTATATTTTTAACTAATCTTTTGCAATTGTTTGATTCAGCGGTTGTTAAACACGGTTTCAAATACTGGAATTAAAAGTCGGTTTCCATAATCAAATCAAGGTTTATTAAAACGAAACGGTTAGCAAACCGTTTTATATAAACTGAGTATTAATTGCGGTTGCGAAACCCGGTATTAAACTCGGTTTTTTAAACCCGGGTTTTTAACCCGGTTTTTAAAACCAATTTTTGTAATCAACTGTCATCAGATTTAATAGAATCGGTTTGAGTACATAGCTTATGTTTCTAAGTCATAATTTGAAATTTTTAAAATGTGGTACCCATACCATCTTGCCGATATTTCCTTGAGATATCCTACTTTGCCGCACGATAACACCATGAAACCGTCTCATGAATATATCGTGTTATAGCTTATTGTAAGCGTATGGACTTCTGCTAGAAGTTATTGGAGTCATTGTTAAATATTTTTGTCATTTAGATACAATTTTTGTAAAAAAACCGAAAACCACAAAATTTTCATTTTTCAAATATTTTCAAATTTTTCAAATATTTTCACATTGAAAATTGGAAGCCTTAGAGTGGTCGGATTTTACTCTAACTTTGTCCAGTTTATATTTAGGTTAAACTAAATCAATGTGCAATTTTGTTTTCAAATGCACCTAGGACTGAAGATTTTCTAGTGCATACGAATTTTCACCCAAAATGCTAAAATCCAAAAACTTTTAACTAAAATGCAGCACGACTTAGAGTTGTGCCATTCGGCTCAAATTTTCACCAAGTCAGTTTTAGGTCATATGGATCAATAATCCGCATGGGTTTTATTAAAATTCGAAAATGTAGTTTCCTCCATACATTTCATTGCCACCCTACTGTACATGTACATGGTACATTGAACATGTGAAATGAAAACAGCCCAACTGTGGGCGATATTTCTTAATGCAAAATTGTCCAAAACTATTTATGAAGAACTGCCCAGTCTTTTATTGATTGATTGATTTATCAAAATGTTTTCTGTTTATTTATTTATTTTATTTATATTAAATCTGGACTGCACAATATGAGTTTGATTTGGCTTCAAAACCATCATGGAGACCCATGCCGTTCGCTTGTGTCACTTTAATATACTTTATATAGTTTTGTATATATTTTGTTTAAATTTTATAAGTTTTTAGAAGAACAGACAAAAGCATTTTGGAGTTTTAAAGTATTGTATTTCGAATATTTCTGTTTAGTCATATTGTTTAGTCATGCATTTCGAATATTCAAAGTTATAGTTAGTTGTATGAGCTATTTTCGGGTAGATTTCGAAAGAAATTTCGAGAATTTGTAAATGTTATTTTGCATAAGAAACCTCCTGGATTTCCATTTGATTTCTTCCGAAACTTACAAATTCGGGGGGTTTCTGCTCAATCCGAATACGTCATTATATTAGTTTAATAGAGGTGGTTCCGAATATGAAAATACTATACTAAAAAATACAATGAATTTTTTTTTAAAAATTGCCCTATATTTTGCATTTGTAGCTTAATTCAGTAGTTCCTATACGGAATAAAAAAATGCATTACTAATAAATCCATTGTAAATTTTCGCCTCCGGAGCGAAATAATTTTAAACTGATAAAACAAAGCAACAACTTTTTGGGGGTGAATGATTCCTTTGCAGAAGGAAAGCCTTAGTCGAGCTTAGAATCTTAGGTCTTACCATTTTTTATTGACATGATTAAATTTTTATTTTGAGCCGAGATAGTATTTGGCAAATAATCGAAAAAGTACCCAGCAAAAAACACTGCTTACCCGGAAGCAGAATTGTAAGGCGAAAACATGGTGGCAATCGCTTACAAACCTGCTGAAATAAGGCATGATTTTTGTATGGGACTTCATTCAAAGGCACTTCATTCATTGCCGTCTAGAAGATATGAAAGATATGAAGATTATTGCCTTACTTTATTGCAGTGCAGTAAGCGAGCGAGAAGAAAAGAATTAGTATTGCCTTACAATATCGCTATCTCGGTAGCACAACTGTATGCTATAGAATGGTCTTTTCGTTTGTGATTCCATACTTCATTGCAGTTTGGTATGCCGGAATTGTAATGACTTCTAAGTAAGCGCTTCAGTATGGAGAAAAAATTGCTAGTGCTTCCGATACCCTAAAATTGTTTACCTGGGTATGTTTGTCTATGTTTTTCGTAGAGTATTCGTATCCTCCATCTCGATTCTTTTTGGAACGAAGTTCCTTATCGCACGTTGCGGGATGGAGGCTAAATGAAAAAAAAATTAAAAAATTTTTTTTAACTCTATTATGCAACAACCCAGTATTATCAACTATATTAGGTACTTTTGCTTTGGTTTGTGTCTAGACTAACGTATGTTGGGAAATGTCTTGTTTAATGAGAAGCTTTTTAGGTGGAGCCTGTAACCAATATTTAGTATATATTGGAGTTTTGAACCTAATAAAATGTAAATTTAGAAATGCCAAAGTGAAAGAAGTTTAATAAAAGAACATTTCCTTAAATAAGTGCCTTTTCTTAAAAAAGGTAAATTTTCTGAAATAAAGAAGTACATTTGCCTAAAAAAAAAGTAAATTTTCTTACAAAAAGTACCTTTTCATAAAAAATGTAATTCATTTAAAATACGTACCTTTTTTTAAAAAGTACATTTTCTTACATCAAATTGACTGTTCTTAAAAAACTAAATTTTTTTAAAGAGTACCTTTTACGTGAAATAAAACAGCTTTTCATGAGATATGTATCTACTCTTAAAAATTTTCCTATTCTTGAAAAAGGACCAATTCTAAAAAAAACCATTACTTTAAAAAACCTTTTCTTCATAGAATTCCTTCTCTTAAAAAAATACCTTTTCTTACAAAAAATCATTTTCTTAAAAGTACCTGTTTTTAAAAATAAAATAATACCTTCTCTTTTAATTTCTTGAGATAAATATCGTTTCTGAAAATAAGTACGTTTCTTAAAAAAATTATCTTTTCCTAAAAAGAGTACCACTTCTCTAAAACGTACCTGTTCCTAAAAAAGTACTTCTTGTCAAAAAAAAATTAATACTTTATGGCTTTTCCTTACAGAAAGTACTTCTCCTTAAAAATAGTACAGTTTCTTAAAAAACATTAGTTTTTAATAAAAAAGTTCCTCTCTTTAAAAAATTACATTTTCGGGAAAGTATAATACATATTCTTACAAAAAGGACCTAAAAATAATCTTCTTTTTAAAAAATACATTCTATAAAAAAACATATTTTTCTTAAAAAAAGTTCATCATTTTTCAAAAAGCATATTTTCTAATAGATCCATGTAAATTATTGTATTTTTGAACGGGTGCCTTAGGCGTGTTGGAACTAACTAGTATATAATATATAATGAAAGGAACTTCGTTCCAACCGGGTGTCCCCTGACACCTCATGTGATTTTTTACCTATTTCGAGAAATGTCAAAAAATACCTTAAGTGAGACCGTTAGAAATTCAAATCGTCGCGTATCTTCCTTAACCACGTAAGCGCCATTTTTTCGAAATTGACTTTTTTGGTTTTTATGGTAGAAAATAACATTTACCACCCGATTGCATTCACATCTCGACTACTTTGTATGGAAAAAAAAATTAAAGACATTTAAAAAACCTCGTAAGCGCCATACGAAATGACATTTGCATGAAAATATAATATTTTTTATATTTAAAGTGGGAAATTTGAAAGTCTCACCCACCAAATTAGTTGTTTTTGAGATACAAAAAAAGCCTGGAAAGTTTCAGGGTAATTGGAGCATTTTTGGTGCGGCGCCAGGAGCTCAAAGTCAGTTACTTCTTTAAAAACGACACTTTTCGTCGAGTAACTCAAATACTATTTATCCGTTAAATTTAAAATATTTAAAAAATCTGAATTTATTTTGTAGTGCATTCAATACAGAAAGTTTTGGCACCATTTCGGTTACACCTTATGCACTGGTTGCGTTTTAATTACATTCTCCACCTCTTGCCTATCGTACGAAAAATTCGTGAATTAATAGAGCCCTTACTATGTTAAATACCAAATCAGTCACAATTATGCACCTTATTGCTATCAAAATGCAATAAGAAAGAAACTGCAAAATGGAAGAATGAACGCAAGAATGAAAAAGAAAGAAAAAAAAGAATGAGAAAAGAAAAAGAAAGAAAAAATAGAAATTAAGAAAATGCAAACAGAAGGAAAGACAAAAGGAAAGTGAATAGAAAGAAAAGAAACATTTTAAAACATGTTTTACTAATTGTGGTAATCATTCGTTTGCTAATGTTTGCTGTTGCCTCATTAATTATTTGTGTTCGTTGTGATCTAAGTGATTTTAATAAGAGTAAGTAAGAAATAATTGTGATATTAAACGTTCGACGTCAAAAAAATTTGTTTTAAGAAATACTTTATTAATAAAATTTTTTCGGAGATCATTGGTTGTAAATTGTTTTATTGCATTCTAGTATGGAGGAAAAAATTCTAGACGAATTAACTGGACTCTTTGAGAGCTCAGCGAAAGTCACTGAAAGCGATTTCCAATACCATCATGGATTGGTCTTAGACGAACGAACAGGTCACTTCGTATTACTAATCAGCAATTCACCAACTCTTAGCTTCGAAAGTGCCTTTGAATACTCAGGAAGCTCTTTCCACCCGTCTTCAGAATCATCGTTGTTAGATGCTGAAGAAATATTTCATGATACTACTTTAGATGAGCAGTCCGGAGTTGTAACAAAAAGCAAAAGAAGAAAAGGGCAAAGCAAACCAGAAATGTGGGATAAAAATAGAAATAAAATATTTCGACTTCGGGGCAAAGAATATTTTAGCAACGAAACTGTGGATGGCAAGGTTCGCACCAAAATTAAGCGTGAGAAGAGAAAATTGAAAGCAGCATGTGATGGCCAAAATTGCAGAAAAACCTGTGGCAGTATTACCGAATACCAGAGGAAAGAAATGTTTTATTCGTTTTGAAAACAAATTTCTTGGGCTCAAAGGAAAGTGTTAATAAGCAATTTAGTAAAAAAAACAAATGTGCGCCGTCGACGAACCCATATTGAAACACAAAAACGTTCTTGTACTCTTCATTATAACCTAAAGATTGAAAACAAAATAGTTCCCGTTTGCAAGAAGATGTTTCTCAACACTTTTGGGCTTAATGAATGGAGTGTTAGGAATTGGGTTCTTAACGTTAACAAATATAGTATACCTCTTGAGACAAGAAAGCGAAAAAACAAGAAACTCTCAAAAAAGCACGAAAGTGCTAAGTGCTTCATTTTAAGCCTGCCAAAAATGGAAAGCCATTACTGCAGAGCTTCTACAAACAGACAATATTTTGACTTGACCTATGCGTCAGTTAAAGAAATTTACAGGGTTTACGAAAACCACTTAAATAATGATGACGCTTCTGAAGCAAAAGCTTGTTATAATACATTTTTAAAAGCTGTTCATTCACTAAACATTGGCCTTTTTAAACCAAAGAAAGACCAGTGTGACTTATGTTTTGCTCACAAAAAGGGAAATATTGAAAAAGAGCGCTATGAGAAACATATTCTTGAAAAAAGACAAGCTAGAGAAGAAAAGTCTAAGGACAAAAAAAGAGCCAAGAATAATGAAATAAATATGTTCACACTCGACGTCCAAGCCGTCCAATTGCTACCGCAAATTCCTGCCGGGGCTATATACTTTAAACAGAAGCTACCAGTACACCAGTTCACAATTTTCAATACTGCAAGCTTGGAAGTGCATTGTTATGTATGGCATGAAGGTGAAGGGGCTATGGATTCAAATATATTTGCTTCATGTATTTTTGATTTTTTTCAAAATTACGTAAATCTTTCTTTGCCTAAAGTCTTATATAGTGATGGCTGTGGCGCTCAAAATAGAAATACCACGTTAGCTAATACTTTACAGCTGATCGCTTCAAGAAATCATGTTGACATTTTTCAAAAGTATTTGTGCGTAGGCCATACACAAATGGAATGCGATTCGGTGCATTCACTGATCGAAAGAAAGAAAAAGAATAAAGAACTTTTTGTTCCAACAGATTTTGTTCAGCTAATATAAAACGCCAGAGTTATTCCGTCCCCTTACAATGTTCATTATGTAGAACATTGTTTTTTCAAAGATTTTAAAAAGCTTACATTTTATCGATCCGTAAGACCTGGAAGAAAAACAGGTGATCCGCAAGTGATTGACATTAAGTGTTTAAAATATAATGAACATGGCATGTACTACAAATTGAATTATAATGATAAATTTGTTTTATCTCCCCATGAAAAAAATTATGTAGATCTCAACATAACTTTGCCTCCACTTTATAAAAGCTCCCTTGGTATTCAAAAGCAAAAATATGACGACTTAATCAGTTTGAAAAAAGTAATGCCGCGAAATAGTTGGCCCTTTTTCGGACAACTTGGTAATAATATCAAAAAGTAGTATATGTTAACTTTTTTTAAGTTTTATCAGTTTAAGAAAACGTTTTTATTTACCTAACAATTTTTGAATTTTTTTGTTTAATTTTTTATTATTTAGAATTTTTTAATAGCTTAAGAGTGAATTTCATTATAAGTTTCTTTGTATACATTATATATTTAAGAGTTTTCGCTATTATTTTAAGAGAATACTTTTTTTTTAATTATAAGAATAAATGTTAATTAACACACAGAAATTTATGTTTTTTCACTTTTACAAAAACCTCGTAAGCGACAAATTTTGCAAATTACTGTTTGCGTCAAAAACACGTAAGCGACAAAATTGGCTACAGTTACATGTAAGTTCAAAATTTTTTAAAAAAATATTTCGAAACTCTTCATAGAGTAGCAAAGCCATGTTTTGTAGAAAAAAATTTTGTTTTAAAACCAATATTTCAAAACTTATTAAGTTTTTTTCGTTTTATGAGAAATGAGTTGATGGCGCTTACGTGGTTAAGGAAGATACGCGACGAAATGTTCCATGAAAATGTTGCGCAAGCTATTTCAGTAACGGTTATAAAATCAAGTAATCGATACCATCAATTTTAGGTTATTTTTTGGAACAGTGTTTAGAAATCGACATAGAATAACCAGTTTGAGGGTGTAAATGTTCTAGAAAATTGTGAGCTGTTGATTTTAGAAGAAATATAAGAAATATAAGTGAAATAAATCAGGGATGTTTTTTGTTTATGCGTCATATTTACTGGTACTTTTTTACTTTATTACACTGTACACCATTTTCGAGATCATCGATCTCTGTTTTGCCTACAGATTGTTTAAAATATTTTAATGAAAATTTTTTTCCTCACAATTTTTTTGATAGCTATGAAACTATTCATCAGGTTAAAACGTAGTACTGGCATGGGTTAAAGCTGATATAGGTTTAAACTTTTTTGAATTAGTTTCAATAAAATCGGACAACTTGTTTTTGAGTTATGATAAATTATGTACAGAAATATAGTATATTAGCGTTAATCGATGATAGTCGATAATTTTGCGATTCTGAACCATTTGCAGTGTGTTTAAATTTTTTTTCTTGTGGTCCATACCTACAGTTACCTAAAAGGAAGCAGAACAAAATCCCCGTCGGTAAAGTAGATATAAAAAAAATAAATAAATGGTTTCCCATTACATCCCATGAAGGGACTGGGGAGAACTTCTCACAATCACTGAGCTGTGCGCTTTCCAGTTTTCACTCACTGATTGGGACCTACAGTTTTACACCGATTCCGAACGGTAATTTGAGAAGCTTTTTCATGGCTAGGTACTCGATAGTGTCGCCGTCACTATGCGAAGTGACCGTCGCCGAAAGAAAATTTGAAGGTGGTCAGAGCCGGGTTCGAACCCAGGATCTCATGTACAAGAGCCGCGCACACTAACCATTGCACCACCGACGGCCACGTAAAGTAGATATAACCGTGAGCAAAGTACAGTTGCTATGACAGAATGCTCAAAATCAAGTTTCAGCCAAAATATTCACGATAAAATTAGATTTGGAGCTACATCAGAAAAACTCAAACGATATTTTGTTAGTTTCAATATGTATAGGGTTTTCCAATTTGAGTGATATGGTTTCTTTAAAAAACAAATACTAATTCTTAAGGAAATTCAAAGGTTTTTTATTTAGTATGAAGTACACTCGATATAATAGTGTTCTGAATAAAACTTCTTTCAATTGGCCTCCACGTCTTCTTTGTAGGAACGAATTCGATGAACCCAATTTATGAGCACTTTTCCACTAAACTTGTAAACCTTGAAGAGAGTCTGTTTTATTGCTAAAGACCAATGACTTCAAATAACCCCACAATAAATAGTCTAATGGTGTTAAATCACTACTTTCTGGAGGCCATTCAGTGTCACAATTTTTTGAAATAATCGAATCCCCAAATTTTTCTCGCAAAAATTCGGTTGTTGTACGTGCTGTGCGGCTCATAGCCCCGTGTTGTTGAAACCACATATTGTCAAGATAAACTTCTTCCAATTTCGGCCATAAAAAGTTGGTTATCATCGATCAATACCGCTCTCCATTGAAAGTAACGGTGTTACCAGCTACATTGCGAAAGAAGTAGGGACCAATCAATGACTCCACCAGACCAAAAGTAACGCCAAACTGTCTGCAATGGATGCTCATGAATAATTTGTAGATTTTTTCGTACCAGAATAGACAGTTGTGTTTATTTAACGCACCACTCCACTATAGGTCAAATGAATACTTTTTCTGTGCAAAATTAATTACAGCCAAACTGCTGGACCAATTTGAATAATTTTTTTTTGACATGACTTTTGGAAGACTATTAAGAGGGAGGGAAGGATCCTTAAAGTATTTCATGCACTCAAAAAAAAGACGTTAATAAAGTTAACTAAAAAATTAATTAATAATTAGTTCCATACGGGTTTCCAGAGTTATAGTTTCCCGCATCCAAGATTTTGTAGATCTTTAATAGATTATGTGGTTTTGTAAACTGTTTTTTACAAACATTTTTTTTCGAGTGTACCCTAACTTTCGAAGATAACAGTAGAAATTTATTTTACCAATTTAAAGAATAACAAACAAAGTTTTGTGTAATCTTTAATAAATAAAAATTTTAATTAAATAAATAAAAAATTTGTGTTTTAATTTTTATTATTTTAACTGACCTCAAGGCGAATAAAAAACACACTACAAAAAAACTTTAGTTTTTTAATCGTAATATTAATCTTCAGTTTCATTCAGCAAACATAAATTATTTAATACATCCACAGATGTTGGGGATACAATTTCATTTTCATTGTTTTCTTCATCTTCGTTGATGTCTTGTGTTGAGCTCTCAATGCTCAACAATTCGATAACTTCAGGTGGAAAGTGTAATAGCTTCTGTTGCCGCATGCGTCTGCTTAAATATTTTGATGAGATAAGGGGATCGGACGTATCAGTAGCTCTGTTAAATATGTCCAAAAATTATTAGATCGGCTGTTTTTACGAGCGTGATGCAATCTGTCAGCCTTATAAATTTTGTGCCCGGACTCAGGACCTGTTTCTCCAAAGTAACCAATCGGAAGAACAGTGTTGTCAATAATCTGCATGGAATGTATCAGCACTTTGTGGACTGTAGCTGTCATTGGCAACCAAGGATAAAGCTTTTGGATCAAATGCGCTGTTTGAAAGCAGAACGTCTCAAATTTTGTGGAGTTCAGAGGAAACTGGCATGATAAACAAATTAATATAATTTTAAAACGGAAAATTAATGTCTAATCAACGCCCGTAATGTTAGCAAAGATTTCGTGATCGGTGAATGCTCTACGCGCAGTGTTTCCGTCATTTGTGCTGCCAGAGCCGCCAACTTTAGGCATAACCACGCGAAGACCCAGTTCTCTCCAAAGAGCGTCTTGAATATTTTTCTTTCTTTTCAAAACTGCCAATTTGTCGTTTTCAGATCGTTTCTCCCATTTTTTCACTTCACATTTGTAACCTAAATGTAATATGAACTCGAAAAATCGAATCCAGCAATCGATTGGGCTTAAACCAAATGTACAATTAGAATCTTCTGCACGATATCTTTCAGAAGTGTAATCAGTTATATTCAAGAAGTCTTTTGGTGTGGAACCGCAAATAGGGCAAGTTTGGTTTGATTTGGTTCCAGTCAAAATGTTCAAAACTTTCTCGTCAATAAGCGTTAAATACAAATCAAAAGATACTTCCACAATTTTCCCTTCGCTGATCGTAATGTGGATTCTTTTTAATGCGTCTATTTCGTTTTCCAAGTCTGGTTTTTCCTTCAAGATGGATTCCTTTGTTTCCTTGACGTATTCTAACTTAACGGGCCGACAAAACCTGGTCGATTACGGAGTAAGATTATTCCAAATAGGCTGCCCAGACGTGACCAAAAGCCTTAACGGGATAATTGTAGTTGCCAGAAGCGACGCATCAGAATGATTCGATGTGCTCGGTTCGTTAAAACCTTGCTTAAATTGCGCTTGACCCGTGCTACTATCGAAACCGTAACTCAATATCAACTTACACTTTAAATAATTAATATTTTCCTTATCCATTACATATTCAAAGACCTCCTTCTGCATTTCAACAATTCTATTAGTGGTATGTGATAAAAGCAAGTCCAAGCGTACTCTTGCTGTTGTATCGCTTGCTATTATACCACCAGGTCGGCATATTAATTTTGCAGCAGCAACTTCGTTGTAATGGGGATAAATGTCGCAGTTCCTTAATTTGCTTTCTCGACGTATTCCATTATATTGGTCTTTGGTGAAATTATTTTCGAGCAAGAAAGCTAAGGGTTCGCCCGCAGAAAATACAAAAGGTTTTTCTAAGTCTAAGTTTCGCTAAGTCTGTATTTCCTTGTTTTCGAGCTGACGTTGCTGCCGCACGAACTAATAATTGAGTTTCAGTATTTCTTCCGCTTGAAAGGTCTGCTGCTGCTTTCCTCTTTCCATACTCAGACTTTTCGAAAATTGCAAGTTGAGGACGTCCAACAGCAAAAAAAGTCACTTTGCCAGATTTATTTTTATATTCGAAGCTTATTTCAGCGTTGAGCCAAGTGACATACTCACTTCGAAACTTTTCAGCCTTTTTGTCCTTCCCAATACTTTTGCCATATTTGGCCCATATTTCTGATAAGTTTTTACCGAAAAGGCGCACTTTTTCCGTAATATATTTGGTGCAGTCATCGGAAATGTCATCTTTACCAATTTTGTCGACTATAAAATCCACAAGCTGATTCTGCTTTTCTTGCCTTGAATTTTCGTTAACCCAAATTTCAAACAACTCCGCTTTTTTTACAGCGCAATAACCTAAAAAATATGGTATTATTCGAAAACGGTTAAAATTGGCTATTGAATGTTAATGCAAATTGCTTTATAACACTTCAATATATTCATTTCTGATTGCATTCAATCCGCCGATCTTCGCCGAAATTTTAAAAGCTTCCACTAAGTTAAATTTTGAAAACAATCGCAACACTTTTAAAGTTATGTTAAAAACGTTGCTTTATTTCAAGCATGTCAAACAAATTTATCACCTTTTTTAACCAAAACCATAAACACTTACTTAATTTATTGTTCTCCATTTTTATTTTCTTCTTTATAACTCGCGAAATTATTTAAACAAGCCATTGAATCTTTGAAAGAATTACAGACTTTTCAACAAAATTTATTAAGTGATTACAATGCAAAGTCTTTCACTGCGTGTTGTCAAACGGAATTTAATATTTACCAAAAACAAAAAGCTTACTTAGTTAATTTGGAGTATTCGTTATAAAATGGCATTAAGAAAAGTGCAATATTTGCATTTGAAAAATTGGACTTTAGCACAGTTTTAGTAGCCGTTTAACCTAATGTGCACTCAGATGAAAGTGAGCCTCAACGAAGAAGATGAGTTTCTTAAAAAAATCGTTAACATTTCAAATTGTTCAAAGACAAAATCATTCATGACGTTTACGGTAGTCCAATGGCTGCAGTTCTTGAGTGATAACAATTGTATATGGATGCAAGCCCAAGCCATTGAAAAGCAGAAGAATATATCATTAGGAATATGGATATTTATTGTGCACTGCATTACCTCCGAATTAATTTTCTCCAAGTTTGATCCAAAAATTTCTTGATCTGTGTATAATCACATCTGTGTATAAAGTTGTTATCGAGAAACTTAAACTCAGCTTCACTTGGGTGCAAATCATAACCTTAATGCAAAAAAACAATGAATTTTATAGGAGTAAAAATTGCCTTAGTGCCACAAGATATTCTATAATCCTTAACTTCAATTTATTTTTACTTATATTTGAATTATGTTTTTGTCTGTTCATACATGCTGAAAATAGTGGCGCGTGTGCTGAAAATAGTGGCTTCGTTATGCAGAAACCATGTATATGTTTGGAACATCCCTATACTTACACGAAACCATTGTTTTAATGAATTGAATAGCTGGTACTTTTTTGTTTCTTCATTGTCTCCCACGTTTTTGTTTCCGGCTGTTTACAACAAACAACACCATATAGGAGTCACGAATACATATATTAATTGTTTTGGTTCTGAAACATGTATCGGGGTTTTCAATAAGAGCGCTACAAAAGTTTTTTTTAAATAAAACAAAACCGGTTTTAGATACCAATGAAATTCTTTATTCCTGTGAAACTAAGTTCGATGCCATTATGTATGCAACTCGATTTCTTTTGCATGGCCACCACGGGCACGCTTGCAGAAGTCCAGACTCTCAACCCAATTTTCGACGGTTTTCAAGCATAAATTTTATTTATGCCCACTTATTATTTAGACCATTGACTTATTTTATTTATTCTTGAAAACCGTCGAAAATTGGGTTGAGCGTCTGGACTTTTGCAAGCGTGCCCGTGGTGGCCATGCAAAAGAAATCGAGTTGCATACATAATGGCATCGAACTTAGTTTCACAGGAATAAAGAATTTCATTGGTATCTAAAACCGGTTTTGTTTTATTTAAAAAAAACTTTTGTAGCGCTCTTATTGAAAACCCCGATACATGTTTCAGAACCAAAACAATTAATATATGTATTCGTGACTCCTATATGGGGTTGTTTGTTGTAAACAGCCGGAAACAAAAACGTGGGAGACAATGATACTGCTGCAATTTCACCTTCGATATTCGTACGAAGTTCATCAATCGTCGCTGTCTTGTTGGCATAGACCATTGACTTGACGTAGCCCCACAGGTAATTATCTAACGGCGTCAAATCGCACGACCGAGGCGGCCAATCGACTGGGCCATTTCGTAAGATAACACGCTAACCAAACTTGGTTTCCAATAAATTGATTATGGCATTCGCTGTGTGGCTTGTGGCGCCGTCCTGTTGGAACCACATGTCCTCCAAGTCCATATTATCCAATTGGGCCCAACAATTTTCGGTTATCATTGAACGGTAGCGATTCGCATTCACAGTAATGTGCCGCTCTTGATCATCACGGAAGAAGTACGGCCCAATAACGCCGCCGGCCCATAATCCGCACCAAACCGTAATTTTTTCGGGATGCAATGATGACTCATGAATTACGTGTGGATTGCTGTCTGACCAATAACGCATATTATGCTTATTGACGAAGCCATTCAGCCAGAAATGAGCCTCATCGCTGAAGATGATTGAATTGGACGTAGCGCTCTTAAAGTTGAGGCCACTGACTCCAAATTTCGGTAGTAAATTTTAATAATTTCTACTCGTTGTTGACTCATATATCTTTCCATGATGAAATGGCAAACCTTACTGAAGAGAAATGTCGAAAGAACGGGAAAAAATATGGCGTCGTTTCCTGTCCCAATCGATTTACTTTTGTAGCGTCTCTGTTGAAAAACCCTTTAATATTGAATGGCAAATACAATATGTTTGGACATGACTATACAATATTTGCGAGAAGAAGTTTTCTTTTGCAGCCTAACCAACAACAAAAGTACATATTTTCCAGCGTGTATGTTGATCATAATATTTGTACGTCCTAAGGTTATCGTTGACATCATATACTTTGTGTTAAAGTTTTTTGGGATTTCAGAACCGCCTTTTTAAAAATCCTTTTTGTAAATTAACCTTTTTTTCCTATTCCTACAAAACATAATATGTTTATTTGTCAATCTGTTTCTAGCAGCAGAGATATAATTTGCTGAAAAGATTTGCGAATCTTCCAACTTAGAAAGACTCAGTAGAATTGTCACTTTAATAAACTACAATTCCCAAAGACATTGATACCTTTGAGTAATCTTCAAGCGTCAATACTAATAAGTCAACCGTAAAAAGGATTGTCGAGTCTCATCCGTGATAGAAAGGCGTTAAACATAGTCACCTCTAGGGCATTTGAATTCATACGAACCCGAATACGAATTGACACTTTGGTAGACAACCAAGTGCGAGAATTAATTTTAAACCTGTCACAACCTATGTCTCTCAAATTCGGGATCAATGTCTTGGCAAATGTAATTGTAGAACAAGGGAAAACAATACACAAGTCAGCAATGTAAATTTCGAATTTGTATAAATCGCAACATTCATACTTGTATGCTTATGGAGGCATGTTAATTAAAATTGTTAAAGTATCCTGAGAAGGATGTGTTGGCGTTTAATTGAAATATACTGAAACAAACAGGCTTTGAACAATTTTTGAAACGCGTTTCTCATATCAAGCAAAACACTGTGGAATATCCTTATACCGCACAGTCATAACTCAGAACTAAAAAATGTTCAGAGGCGACAAAGGACTGCTTTTATATAGCTACAACATATCACAAACTAACTACAAACTAGTTATAACACAATATAGGATAATTCCAAAGAAACGACACAACATTCAGTAATTACGAACCTGACCACTTTTGATTGGTATAAAATTTGGACAGTAGTTTTTCCTCGTCTATATGAATTCTATGACACCAGAATTGAGTTAAAATTCAAAGTAGTCTTTGTTATATGGTTTGTTGGACTAGGTATTGTATGGAACTTTCTGAAAAAAGGACCTGACTTAAAAATGGTATAATTTTGGGATGCGTTAAAGGATTTCAAAATGTTGGATATAATTTTCTAACTTTAATAATAGTCCAGACAACAGTCATGTTGTTGTGATTCAATGATATTGAAAACTCCAAAGTATCCTTTAAAATGATATCCAATATTTTGATTCTTTTCTTCCATTTTTCAGAAAGTGTCATACAATACCTACTTCAAAGAACTGTAAAACAAAAACTACTTTGAATTTTGACACATTCCTAAAGTTATAGAATTCGTATGGACGAGGAGAAAGTTCTGCCCAAATTTTATACAATTCAATAGGGGTCCGGTAATGGACTGTGCCGAACTATTTTGGAATTACCCTATATAACAATTTTGTTTTGCGAAATTGAAAAATTTATGAAACTTCTCAATAATGGATATACACGCTGAAAATTCTTTTATTTTGTTGTTGTATGTATGCACGTATAATATATTTGTAGATTATGGCAAATAGAGTATAATTGTGTCCAAACACATTGTGTTAGATATTCGATATTACATATTACAGATACAATGATTAGTATGTAATAATGTATGACCCAAATATGGTTTTGTTTTTTGAATACCGCTGAAAACAACAAAGACACAAAAAGCAGCAGATCTTCAACTGAAGAAAACAATACCTGCACGTCAAAATATGGATGTTTCAAACATGTACATGGTTCCATGCATAATGTTACGGGGGCTGTTTTTTTCAGCGTGTATTCATATGGGTTTTTCGACGAAAGGGAAATAGAAGGCAGATTTTTATAGCGGATAGAAATTATTTTTAAATAAAAAAATAAAATCCTTTACAATTTGTGTTATGTATTTTTTCTAGTTAGGGTGTGATATATGAATACATTCCCACAAAGTCTAAAATATAACCGATTTTGTTGTGGGCAAAAGGAGGGAAAATGATGCCCGCTTTTACTGAGGCTAGAAATGTAATTTGCGTACTGCTGAAGAAAATTAAATAATTGCAATTTTTAACCTATGATACTTTTGTAGCTGGTGTGCTCTTTTCTTAACTGTTTGAATCCTGCAAAAAATTCAGGTTTTCAGTTTCTTATTTTGTGATCGCTGGTTCCTTTAGCGGGACTTTAAATTCTCAGAGATACACATTCTAAAATGATTTTTCTCACCAATGAGACAATATGAAAAACACCAATATTCATATCAAATGAAAGGTGACGATCTTCACTTGTCGTTAAACAAAATATTTGATTTGCCTAGGACAAAAGATTTGAAATAAGGTACTTTTAATAAATCATCCTTGAATTTCCGTAGACATTTTGAATACAAAAATATACAAAAAAGTTGTATTAAAGAACCGTCATATTTTTTGCGAAAGAATTTCAGCCTTATATCAGTAATAGTTTAGCAATGATAATTATTTCAAATATTTCTATATTCAAGATTTATAGACGCTTACAAAAAATGGCCCCAGCAGTATATTTCGGGAACCGTGTATAAGTTTGCAGGCATTCTTTTCTTGAATTAAAGAACTGCGACTTTTTCGTTTGTTGTCAGTAATGTTCTTGTTTTCAACAGTCTTCCACAGACAAAGTCACATTTGGGGTACAAAAATATATATTAAAAATTATGGTTTCCTGTTGAGAGATTCTCTCAAACCAGTGGGCAGTACGCGTTCTAGTTTTACACTCACTGATTTGAACTTACAGTTTTACACAGGTACCGAACGGTTTTTTGAGCGCCTTTTTCATGGCTAAATACTCTATAGTGTCGCCATCACTAAGCGAGGTAACCGCCGTCGATATAAATTTAATTTGGTTAGAGCTGAGATCGTTGGTTAGAGCTGAGACACTACCATTGCACCACCGACGGCCAGAAAATATATATTATAACCTATCATTGTGTCTTCAACATGATATACTGAATAGCAAATACAATGTGTTTGGACACAAGTATATTATTTTTGCGCAAGCTACAATCATGTTATGTTTTTATCCAAACAACAAAATATACAGATTTTTCAACGTATACGTATTCTTCAAGCTGTATGTTTCTAATATTTCATATTTGTGAAGTATTAGTTACGGTAGGCTGAAATTTTTCTACAGTATGTGTCGGTTCTATTTCGTTAACATAACTGTTTTTGAGAATTTCTAAACAAAACTTTTTAGGATATATTAGGATAACATTTTAAAATCACCTTCTTTCGCATCTTTGGTCCTAACAAAATTAAATGAAAATAATTGGCAAATAGTGATGTACGAGTATATTGGTTCTATTTGAATTCTCGCAAAGGTCTTGAACATTTTAATGCGGCCATCCTAGAAATGTCCTGTCTTGCAATGGCTAGTGTGTGCGGCTCTTGTGCATGATAACGTGGGTTCGATACCTGCTCTGACCACTTTAAAATTTCGACACTTTCGAGTACTTAGCCATGAAAAAGCTTCTCAAAATACCGACCGGAACCGGTGCTAAACTGTAGATCACAATCAGTGAGTGAAAAATTAGAAAGCGCACAGCTCACTGGTTTTGAGAAGCTCTCCTCAATCCCTTCATAGGAAGTAATGGGAAACTTTGTGTTTGTTTTGTTGTGCACAATTTCACTTCTATGAAACTTTGATCTTTGGTATACTCCGAAACATCACTCCATTAGCACCAGCAGTATAAAAAATTTCCGCTTGACTTGTGAAGACATGTGTCTTACTTGCAGAGAAGTTTCACAGAATCCAAAATAAATCTTGATTTTCTTGGTGTAGGAAGGAATATTACATGAAAGTAATAGATAACCACCAACATTGTCTCGGTCTAGAAGGTGAATTAATTGAAGTTGACATTACGTAAATTTTATCGTATTTTTTAACTCAAATAAACAATGCCTGCAAAATATCCTAAAATAATCAGTGGTGTGGGTGGGAACATTAACACTCCTGGTATTGGAATGTTTTTGAATTATCATGTTCTGCGTAAGCGTTAATGCGCCTACTTATACCAGTAGTATTATCACGTACGTTATTTATACCGAAACGTACACATATTAAAACCTTTAAGCCGGCATTGCTAATCGTCATTAGAGTAATTGAATATAAATTAATTAAATTTTATTCAATATTACATGAGTTTTTCGACTCTGATATGCGTCGCAGAACAGGTTGACGGTTAGTACATAATATCTTCAATACCATCACGTCAAAAATATTACACCCGAATTGCAAAAAATATTAGTTTGTTTACATTTTAGGGACTATGTCCTTCCCTTAATTAAGATACAACAACAGGTTTGTCAACTATACTAAGCACCAAAAGTAAGTAGCTACTGAGAGACCAATATATCTTATGCTGCTGCAAAACAAAAAGTGGAGAAAATTGGAATCGAAGTTTGGCAATTTCGCAATTTCGAATAGAAAAGTGATACTGGACCCGAAAACACTTCATGCTTACATCTTAATTTTGACGATGACATAGTGCGACAAATATGCAGTTTTTCTTTAGGGCCTCAACGTAACCAAAAAATTATGAAAGTCCATTGGCGATGTATAAGAAAACCCCTCTCGGTTTTGCACCAGTTCATCACAATTTGTTTTATAGGCTAAAGAATATTTCAGCTGTTGATCAATGCCGTAATTCTGACTATACTTTAATTTATTCGAATCTGTTATCTGTCCCTATAATCTGTTATCTCAAAAAGTGTAGAACTTTAGAATAAAAGCTTAGAACCGTTTAGAACTCCAAAATGCTTACTATCAAAATGTATTGAATTTTGATTGATTGATTCAACTTTTTAATACAGTTAAAACAAGCAGGCGTCACGACAACGGTGCGTCTAAAGTTGAACGCTATAAATATACAAATATTGTCTTCACATCGCACAATCTCTTTATACACAATCTCACAACCATACGATTCCTTGACAGTTGATTAAAATAGTAAAATTATCCAAATAAAAAATTGTTAACATTTTCTGTTTAATACTCGTACCAAACAATTATTTAATGGAAACATTTTCGGCTGGATTTTTTTCTGTGCAGTGTTCACATTATCACTCATTAAAGATTTTTTTGAGGTTTCTCTCCTCTTTTTCTCTCTCTTGTGAATGGTAAATCGCTAACGTATTCTATCCAATTTGAAAAAACTCTATATTTCGAAGAAAAAGATTAAACACCTTCAAGTGTAACGCTTTGTCCCAATTTTTACCACCTGGTGATGTTTGAAGAGTCGCAAATTTATCTTGCATTACACGACACCATCACATCTCACTGACTGTATTTTTTATATCTTACCTTTTTCATATGGTTATACGTCACCTTTAGAACTATTACCTTATTTGGTGGTTGCATATATTGTGAGGTCATAGTAGTGGGACATTTTGTTAATTCCACAGATTTCCTTCGCTACTATCGTAAAATTGAACAAAACAAGTGGATGGTATTTGGTGTGCATGATGTAGTAGTAGCATGTACATAATAGTAGCAGTATTTTGAGAAACATTGGATGTGCTAGTCTGCTGGGAAATTTGCTGTTAATTTTGGCTACACTCTGTTTGAGTTTGTCAAGTGCTGCCTGAATTGTTTATGGGTATTTGGTTAGGTTTCACGGAATCATGACAAAGAAACTGCACTGAGAGTGCACTTAATGCAAATGAAGTTAAACAAGTGTGTACCCCGAGGAGGAAAACTAATTTGCAGGACTATAATTTGGGTATATAGTTCAAAAATGTGGATGTTGATGCTTTTCTCTTGTTTCCCTTTGCATTTTCTTCATATTCCCTGCAGTATACAATTTAGTTGTACTCTCCCAATACCTACCTCGCAGTCGACTGGTATGTAAAGCAAACGGATATGCAGCATACAAATTTTCATTGGCGAAATAAAAAATTTTGTATTTAAATCATGCTTATATACGAATTTTGTATAAACCGAGGGCGGGAAATTAAACAGTTTAGTTTGTTTGAGAAATTACAATTAAAAACTTATTTTAATATTTTCCAAAGCATAACTCCTACTTTCATATAAAAAATACTGTTTTAATGGAAAGGACGTCGCAAGAAATGTTTCATTTTATTCTATGGTAGCAAAATAAGATTTACTAGGAACATTGGATGAAATATAAATTCCTCACACACTTAAACGACACGTGTTCCTTTAAATATTTCTGTGGAAATCATCGATTGCAGAAATAGAAACTAAAACGATAGCAAAGTGAGTTATGTCCTTCTGCTCAATATTAAGAATGTCTAATGAATCCGTCGGTGGTGCAATGGTAGTGTGCGCGGCTCTAGTACATGAGAATGTGGATGCGATCCCTGCTCTAACCACGTTACATTTCTTTCGACGACTGGCACGTGGCTTAGTGACGGCGATCCTATATATTATTTAGCCATGAAAAAGCTTTTCAAAATACTGATCGGAAGTGGCGTAAAACTATATATCTCAATTAGTATGTATAAACCCAGAAAGAACACAGTTCAATGCTTGCGGGAAGCTGTCCCCAATACCTTCATGGGATGCAATGAGAAATGAATTAGGATCTGTAAAGATAAATATATCTACACGCGTTTCGTCGTTGGGAGTTCATGGTTATATTAGGTTAGAGTGACTGTGGGTTCCTTCAAAGAAAGGTCACCCAATTAGTAATGATGCCCATTTGAATAGCCACGTTACTCTGAAACGAAAATATAGAAAACAAAAGTATGTGCCAGTAATAAATTGAGGTTACCCACTTTTACCCAATTAGTACTGTTAATGGTTTTTAGAAGTAGACTAAGTTCAATACTCCCCAGTTCCAAGAATCCGTCGAAAAGGAATTTCCCAAAGATGACCTCCAGCCAATACTGAATTCTGTTGGAGATAGTGTTCGTGTGTTTCCTTCACAAGTGCGTTGTCGCAACTACATACTTCAGTAACGCATGTGTTGTATTCGAGTGTTAGCAGCATGTGTACCAATAGTCCAGTGACGGGTTATGACAGCTGTCACTCTGGCTATTTTATTCCTGATCAGAGTCATCAGGAATTCGGTTACTTTACAGCCATATTTAGGCCATATAGCCCGTGATATCAGACAAGAGGTGAGCTCTCTCGTATTTCTTTCTGCCTTGTGTTGGAAATGGCGATCAATCATGTTACCCACAACTTTTAGATGGCTTTCAATCACATATCGTCCAGCCGCATTTCCACTTCAACTTTTCCTGGCTATATTCGTATGACTCGGAACCAACACCGGTCTCGACTAACAGACTCCTGCATTTTGAGTATGGAGCCTGTTAGTTGAGTATAATCAGTATCAATATATCCTCCCCTGAGGATTAAACCCTTATCGCCGCTTGGCTGTCCGAGAAGATTTTCCCGCTGCGCTATCCTTCAATTGTGACTGGTTTTTTATTCATCTCTATGGTGTAAGATTATTCTGAAGCTTTTCCGGAAGTTCAACCATTGTCTATTATCTGACCATTCTTTCAGGTACGCCCCCACTAGACAAATTACACAGAATCCTAATATGCCCATTGCTTCGTCGGTCCAATATTCCAACTCTCTAAGCAGCACATTATCAGTTTCAGATCAAATTCAGTTTCGAATTGAGAGCAATGTAGGGGCACGTCCGTAAAGTCTATGTCACGCCAACGGAGGTCATTATTTATACTGTTGATAGTTTTCTGACTTTCTTCAGAGCCGGCCACCATACCATAGGTCAGAATGGGTCTAACCACGGCCGTATACATCCATAACACCATCTTCGGGTTTAGGATCATGTTATTTCAACTGTTTTCTTCCAAGAATAGAAGGGAACCTTTCGCCATCTCAACCCTGTGTTCAATATAATATTTCCAGTTGAATTTCTGATCTCGAATTACACAGTGTGTAATTTTTCAAGTGATAGAAATATAAACATTTTCGGGCACCACTACGTGATAAAATACAAAAAAAAAAAAACGACCCGTGTCGACCAGTTTTGCCCAAAGTCATGCACTTTTTTTATGGGCCCCAAAGGTTTGGGACCTCGGTACCTGAAAAAATGATCACTTTTTTGCAAAAATTACACCGAGGATCCAAATCTTTGGGGCCCATAAAAAAAAGTAAATGACTTTGGGGAAAAGTGGGAGACACGGGTCTTTGTTTTGGTCTTTTATCACGTAGTGGTGTCCGACTAGGGTTATATTTTATCGTGTTGCACTATGTTATTATTATATTTCCAGTTTAATTTCGGATCCAGAATTATACCAAACACTTCGCCGTATCCGACAACTCTAAGTGTATATCATTGACTATCGGTAGCCAATATGGTGGAGTAGTTCTCCTAATTGTGAATAGTTTCGAATCAGTTTTATACGGGCTGACGTCTAGACCACAGCCTGTGGCCCAAGTACTGATTAGTTCCAAGATATTTCACACGATGTCACTTATCATGGAGATAACGGGTCCTGATACCATCACCACGCCATCATCCGCATGTACGATTACCATTACCCTTCTGTCGTCCAAGTCCACCAATAGAAAGTTCATAACCACTTGCCATAGTAGTGCTGATATCACTCCACCCTGGAGTGAAACCAGATAGACTATCCTAGTGGTTAATACTTGAACCCACTGAGTACTTGTGTTTGGGAAAGTACGAAAACTGTCTTCTCGAATTCGAGAAGTGCCTTCGACTGTCGCAGATCTGTTAACATCTGAGCGACATACCAGGGAACTGCAAAGCAGATGAACTTGCCAGACTGGGGACTACCTTACACACTGCAGTGGAACTAGGACATGTGGGAATGCGATGGTGGGGAACTCTGTACATTTCAAGCTGAAATGACACCGCCTAGACTTAGGCCCCGACTGACACTTATTGTGTGTGTCAGTCACTTATTGGATGACACACACGGAGACCGAAAGTCTTGAGAATTGACTTTTGCAGAAGCTGCGGTGACGAAGAGGAGGTGGTATCATTGCAGCACCTAATGTAAATGTTCTCTCCTCTCCTCGGCAGGCTACATTAGGCTCACAATTCTTTGGGGATTTAGAAAATCTGGCTGATGTTAGCAACCGCCAACTCTTGAGCTTTTTGAAGAAATCAAACTGGTTCAACGGGAGGAACTCGGAAAATCGTATGTCTCCATTGTGTCATTATGGTAAAAAAATTACAGCAGACAGTTGTCCGAGGCCTCCGGCCACGGACTGTCCCTGCAGGCTGTGTCAGAGACACGGCCATTAAGTTTAACGTAGAATACGCCATCCGATAAGACAGAAAACATATATAACAATAAATTCATTTGCTTATATTATTTATTATTTATTGTTATATATGTTTTCTGTCTTATCGGATGGCGTATTCTACGTTAAACTTAATGGCCGTGTCTCTGACACAGCCTGCAGGGACAGTCCGTGGCCGAAGGCCTCGGACAACTGTCTGCTGTAATTTTTATATTTACCAACGGCATTTGATTCAAGTCCGTTTAAAAAAAACTTTAAACTTAATTTAATTTATGTATTTTAATTAATATTTTTATTGAAATAAGTTCTGCGAATGTTGAGAGGGCCGCCCTAATATTAAAAAAGGTTTACCTTATCGAGTCTTCGCATTAGCATTCGAGCGTTGTGTGAAAGCTTTACGCTTTACAATTCAAAATTAATGTTACAACAGCTTTAGTGAAGCTTTCGCAAAAAAGCTTTATTACGTTAGCTTACTGTTTGTTTCACTTTTTACTAGATACATGTTGCCAAGCAACATTAGCTTGCTGTTCGTTTCACTTTTTACTAGATACATGTTCCTAAGCAATGTTGAGCAACCAAAAACACTCAACCAAACACCACACATATGTTTGAGTGTATGTGTTTAAACAATTTTCATTTGAGAAATTAAAATACTAGAAATATATCAACCAATATGAAATGTATATCAAACGAAAGATAACATCTTCATTTACCTACAAAAAAAATTTTAAAAAAATTCATCTAGCCGTTTCCTCAAATTCAATGAAATAAAGATTACAACAATAAAAACCTGACATGACTCCTCATACCGTAAGGTAAGACGTATTCTACGTCAAAAAATCGGCCGCTTCGTCAAAAATAACCGATTTGTTATTTCCCTAAAATACAAATGGCACAAATATCTTTTAGAATTTATTTTGGCATGTAGACGTAATTGGCTGGGCACCGCTGATATATAACAATAAATTTGATTACCACCATCTCTCACTTTAACACATACTCACTCAAATTATATATTTGTATCTATATTTTGCGAAATTGCTAACATTTCTATCAACCGTAAAATGATTTTGTTGTTGTATGAAACACGATTCATGTATGAATCAATCAAGCATAAATATATTCATATAGCAAACATAATGTGATGTCAGGTATTCATGTACAAACACGTAGTAATGTGCATGTGTTTCTTAGGGATATGCCTTACGATTTTAACAAATATAAGTTTTCTTCAATCTTAGTTTTTGAATACCTGGAGTTGGTGGAATTTCTCAAATCTTTCACCATTTAATAACTTGATGGAGGTTAATCAATTTCGGGAAAATATCGGAAAGTAAACAAAGATTCCAAATTGTCTAGAACGTTTGGAAAAATATTTTTGTCACCAAATTAACCCAGAATACTTTTATCTATCTATTTTTGTGTAATTTCTCACAAAGTACGGCCATGTATTTTTAATTCTTTGAAACAAATTGAAAAAGACATATCCCTAATGCGTATGTAGTTATCATGTTATTGTTTATTTACGCCATTCGGTATTGTTAGTAGTCCTGTCAAACAATTTTCCAAAGTCTCCATCTGCCAGTGATAGTGTCACGTAGGGGAATAATTTTCATTTCATCACATTTGGCTATAGCTTCCTGCGCAACTGATACATGTATATCCAAAGTACGTGACATTTGTTTCGTTTTCCTACATAAATATTCATACGAGTATTATTCTTATTTAGATTTGTCAAGTATTGACGATAAATTATTTTTTGAATCCTGAACAAAATTGGCTTAAAATGAGTAAAGAAATAAAGATATCGAATTCAGAGTCAATATCACACAAATCCACATAAACAATCAAAAAAAAAGTGCCTTGAAGCATTCTTCGCAAAAGTCATACTGGTGGCAAATGTGTAGACCTTTTTAGTAAGGAAGCTTGTATTACAATTGCTAACAGATGTAGCAAAATATTTGTACAGGCTTTTCAAGCTCTTAATAGCTCCATTTTATCATTTGCTTTGTGCTAGGCACCTGGATATAATAAAATAAATTACGTGTTTCTGAATTTCCATATGAACGTGTAATTAATTTCAATCGTTTTCAAAAAAACCCAATATACAGTAGTCATGTTACTCTGTATTTTATGTATGTACTGCATTTATGTGAATTTATGTAAGGCCCAAATTTACAAAAATAAAATAAAATTATTCTTATTATTTTTGCTCGTTATTTTAGAAACCAACAAGAGAGGATTAAGTACATTTTACCTTTATAAGCGCCATAGGTCCATGCGACACTGCACTTTTTACAGCGCTAT
Organism: Phaonia tiefii; assembly: GCA_963931995.1. Taxonomy (NCBI): domain Eukaryota; kingdom Metazoa; phylum Arthropoda; class Insecta; order Diptera; family Muscidae; genus Phaonia; species Phaonia tiefii. The sequence continues at coordinate 264,202,033 of OZ008370.1, forward strand.
TTTAAAGAAGGGTCTTACTGGTTCACACTACACTAATCAAGTAACAAGACATTCTCTTGTTCCAAAACTGCATTACCTTAAACTTTGTATAGGTTAACTCAAACTACTTCATATACAAAGTATAACTCTGACCTCCGAATACTCAATATATTTCACATATATATCTCAGAGATTTTGAGGTCCCGGAAGTCGAATTTCTCCCAAAAAGTCGGGTATTCCAGACGTTGTTTTTTAATTTTACTTGAAACTCGGTCACTAACCACGATTTTCTTAGTTTGTATGTCAAAATTTTTAACCCTTCTGCATTCCCTGCATATGCACCCCTCTTATGATGCTTGGGTTAATTTGACCCAACATCATAATTTGTTAAAAAACACGACATTTGCGGGAGAAACTTATTATTCAATTTTTTACCACAAAAAAAAAATACATAAAAGAAAAATAGAGAATCACTTGATAACTAATTCACTATCTATCACTGTATAGAAATCTAGTAATTATCATTTCGTTTCATGGAAAAAATTATATATAGATATAAGTATATATTGGTTATTTTTGTTGTAGTTTGAAAACAAACTGACTTGCATAACTGACATACAGATTTTGTGTTTTTAGGTTTTACTGTCTCTTATTTGGTAGGAGACTCGGCGGAACTGTTCTTAGATTGTGCGAATATGTATTTACAATGTTTTTTACAACTTGAGTATGTTTTACAACTTTAATGGGCGATTAACAATGTCACAACGTCTATTTACGCAAAATTTGTTGTTTTACGGTATTGGCTGCAGTTCCAGCAGATAAGTCCTGCACCTGAAAGTTATATTAGGATTTAAAGCTGGATTTATTTCATACAAATGTCGTGATATCAAATCAATGTTTTGCCACCTGGTTATTTGAATAACTGGTATTTTGTCTTTTGAAATAAAAATAAATGTTGGTTTTATATCCGTAATAAAAAATTATTGGTAGGCCCAGGGTTGTTTGTTAAAATTTGATTTTCTTGAGCCTACGAGCATGAAGCCGTGGTTACTCTTGCAGAGAGAACTATGATCTTTTCATAAATATGAAATGGGATTGCAGCATTCTCTGTTGATTTGATCTTCCAGAATCGCTTGACGATGGGTATTTTGTAACCCATCATCATCATTTGCCAACAAAATTTCGTTCTCATCACATAAAACTTCAACTAAACTCCATCGAGTGGCTACGAGGTGGACGAATCCATTCTAGGTTTTGATGACCAGCTGTCGTTTTACTAAGGACAATAATGACTATCAGGGTTGCATTTTGTTAAATCAGAAATGTTCTTATGAGAGTTAGAGAGAAGAATCACCACTTGACTATCGAATGACTACGCTTAAAAAATGTGGCTATCGGTGGCATTTGGTGCCAATGGTTAATGTGCGCGCCTCTTGTACATGAGATCCTGGGTTCGATCCATGGTCAGACCACCTTACATTTCTTTCGGCGGCGATCACCTTGCATAGTGACAGCGACACTATCGAGTATTTAGGCATGAAAAAGCTTCTCAGAATCGGTGAAAAAGCTGTAGGTCCCAATCAGTGAATACAAAGTAGAAAGCGCACAGCTGACTGGTTGTGAGAAGCTCCCCCAATTCCTTCAAGGGCTGTATTGGAAACCATTTATTTACTTTATTTATAAGCCTAAAGAACACTCGTCGAACATTATAAAAATAATAGCAAAATGTAGCATATACATATGTATACGAGTATATATGTATGTATATATACAACATCCGTGGTCAACATTCACATGAAATCATCTTTAAACAATGAATTATATTGACTGTTCTATCGACTCAAATAAACATTTCATACATTTGTCTCAATTTTATGTGTTTTTTAAATAAAATCCAAAAGCTCTTAAAAAATCACCTTTTAAAATTAAAAAAAAAACTTCGGAATAACCGATTTTGGAGGGAAATTCGACTTGTTCGACCTTTAAATGTCTTCCGAAAAATCTGAAAAAAATGTCAAAATTTTTGCGACACCCTAATGCAGCTGCAAAGAAATGTTAATTATAAGAAATACCCCCACGTATTTAACCAAATTTGCATCTAATTTTAGATAATGCCAGGGAGAATCATATACAATATTCATAAGGATTAAATCATATTATCTGATATAATCTAACGACATTGTAAGGAATATCTTCTTCTTTATTTTCGATTTAAGACCAATTGCTGCTGGTTGAATATTCAATAAAAAACTACAGTGTAGCCAGTTGAAATCATAGTTACGTTCAAAGTTTGAAAAACGTAATTCTTTATTTAAATGATGCGCAGTGGATATAACATACTCCGTTTATTTATGTCTTTGAACTTCAAGCGAAATTCTGAAATGAATTAAGGGATAAACTTTTCAGTGAAATAAATTAAAACCAAAAGCTGTTTGTATCCCATTGTCTGGAGCATATTTCAATTGAACAAATAAACTGGGAAAATAATAGCAACCAGTTCATTTGGAATTCATCAAGATACATGATATAGCTAGAATAGCATTTTGTTGTCCTCCCTTCTTAAATTATTAAAAGTTTTTCTTTCACTCGTGAGTTCTATTCGAAACTTTTGATGTTTATAGAAAGTTGTTCTTCTGCAATTTATAAATGGTTATATTCTTGCGTATTGTCCTTATTCCCAAGGGCAGTAAATGAAACTTCTTAAATATATTATTACCAAATTAGTGATATTGGTGTAATTACTAAATTATCATTAAGAAGTTAACTACTGGTATCTTACAATTAGTTTTATACTTGATTAAGATTGATTGAATAGGATCATTTATAATGCTCATATGCCGTTTCGACATTATGGACTTTTTATAATACTGATAGGTTGTTTTGACATTTGGGAATCAGATGCTCTTGATATAATAAAACTGTGCCCCGTTTTTTGAACTAACCATACATTTGAAGTGGCGTCTGGACAGTTTAAAGCTGTTTAAGACTTAAGTACTTCACTCCACCTGACCTGCTCAGTAATTGCCCCATTTTTTTCATTCAGTCTTCTGATATACATTGAATATCATCACGTTAAAAATGTAGTACAATTCTCACATATGAAACTTCAAAATATTTTCTGGGATATCCAAACCGCATTCAAAAACGGGTAGTTATGATTATGGGCAATTATATTGCGGCAACCACTACTACACCTCTCGATATCTCAGGAATGTGAACTGTGTTCCTTTGGTTTGTCGATACCTTTATGGAGTTTCGTACTACTGGAATATGTAACATTCTTCAAGTGCAGCCAATAGACCTAATGACCCATTATAGCGAAAATTTATTTTTTAGCCGAAGTATCCGTACGGATTACACCAGCCGTATTTGCTACAACTTTCGACAGCTTTAAGTATAAGTCAAATATTGGCAAACACTACCCCGTCTTCATCTATTTGTACATACTTTACTTTCCTGTCACCATTGTAATGCACTGCATTTATATGCCCATCTCATGAGTGTTGGTCTAATTTCGAAAAAATAGTTCCTCCACAATTTTCACTTAAGCCTTTGGGTTACATATTATTAATGTAAAGGCTTAAGTGAAAATTGTGGAGGAACTATTTTTTTCGTTCATTTAGAAGTCCTCTTGGAACTCTATGATGTGTTTTTGAATTTTATTTTACATTCGCTGCAGCTATTTGGTTTGGTATTTTTTCAAAATGGAAAAATCGGGACATACAAATAAGCTGCAAGAATTATTGAATGTTTTACACAATACAAAATTTAAACAGTCGGCACCAGGATTTGAACTCACGTTTGCTGATTATCGTTTCGAAGCTTGTGACTCGCATTCTAGGCCACTGACTGTCTTGTTAACATTGCAACTAATTTCAGCTGTCGTCGTCGGGGTTTCAAAAACTAAAAATGTGTACAAATTAACGAAATATTTATTTGGATCGATAAATCAATGCCTGGCGTTTATTTTTTAAAATTATTTCATGCAAATGTTGCCCACGGCTACGCTTCACATGGTCCATTCTGAACGTCAAATTTTGACGCTCTTTGACTAACATTTCGGACGGTATCGTGGCAGTGTATCCAAGGCAGCAATCGTGGTTGACTTCTTACCCATATCGGCGAGAGACTTCACATGCAACCGCGCAAAATAGTCTAGTAGGGTCGAATCACTCGAACAAGGCGGCCAGTTAACAGCGCCAGAAAGTGGAATTAATTGCTCCCCAAACTCGTCTCTCCATTGGTTCGTGTTGTTGCAATCAGAGAGGTATGTTGAAACCACACATCAAAAAAAAAAATAAAATGGTGTCCCATAACATCCCATGAAGGGATTGGGGAGAGAGTGAGATGTGCGCTTTCTAGTTTTGCACTCACTAATTGGGACCTACAGTTTTACACCGGTTCCGAAGTATGTCATGGCTAAGTACTCGATAGTGCCGTTATCACTAAGCGATGTAAGGTGGTCTGAGCAGGGATGGAACCCACGTTCTCATGTACAAAAGCCGCGCACACTAGCCATTGTAGCCCCGACGGCCACACATCAGCCAAGTCCAATTCTTCCATATTGGGTAAAATTGTCGATGCTGATCGAACGGTAACTTACTCTAGTGATCGTAACGTTGTAGACATCATCGTCTTTGAAGAAGTGCGGTGGAATGATGCCGGTGGCCCATAAATCGCAAGAAACTGTGAATTTTTCAGGGTGTATTGGCAGCTCTTGAACATCTTCTCGCTACTCTTCGGCCCAAACTCAACAATTCCGATTATTGGCTTACCCAGTAGGTAAAAATAGGCCTCGCCGCAGAAGATAAATTATCCAGTTTCTTTAAGGCACATGCATCGCAAAGCCGATGCTGTGGTAGGTCGACCGGCTTCAGCTGTATTTTGTACGGCTTGAGACCGATGTCATTATGTAAAATCTTCCAGGTGGTCGATTAGCACAAACCCAATTTCTGCGATCGGCGAGGGATGGGTATATCATGCTCTTCGTTAACTCGGTGCGCACTCTACGGATACGGGTTTGTGGACTCATGTCTAATAGAGTGAAACTGATGCAAAATTTAGTCACAACGGCTTGAATAGCCTATTCGGCGGGATGATTCTGATGGCCATAAAATGAAAGGAACTTGCAAAAACCAGAATACCAAAAAAATCACCTTGTAATTGGATGTAACGGGAAACCATTTATTTTTTTTTCTGAGAGAATCACCCTTATCTACTGCAGTTGATTTAGTGATAAACTATGATTTATAATTCTCCTCGAACTTTTAACAAAAATACTTGATTTGCCTAATATGGTGAATTAGAAGCAGAATTCTCATATTCTCAATTACTTTTACACAGTGTTCGACCTTAAATAGTTCTTATTTGTTACAAAACACGATTTCATAGGACTTCCAAAGGAGAGATTACGGATACGGCTTCTTCCACTCATTTACTCAATATAACTCTTTATGAACCAAGCGAAAAGGCGTCTTGTTTAGAAGAAACCACATCATACATATTATTCCATCTCCCAATCGTTTCTCTTTCTCAGCATAGGACAATACGGAAACAAAGAGCAGAAGGAAGTTTTAATGGAGTGGTCAGTTTAAAATGGTTAACAGATAATAAAAAATTTGGCTAAATGACAAATAAAAGCCCTTACTTACGTAAGTAATACATCTCCTTCGTCTCCTGCTGAAAGACCACTGAAACAGGATATACCACTTTAGCACCAGTTATAACGCAGCGTCATGTCGAGGCTGTATATGTCTGCAATACCAATGAAAGTTTCATTGAATGCGATGGAGCATGAAAACTTTTTAAATTATTTTGCTTTTGTACTGAAATGCCGCCTCCTGCGATGATAATAAACAGTTTTCCTCAACGATGACAAGATTTAATAAGTTTTAGGCGCCTGCAGTACTTTCTTGTGTTGTGCTGCCACATTGAACACAATATTGTGGAATAAAGTTGACAAATGTATTTTACAATTGTAAATGAGAAAAGCTGCCAGAATTCTTTGAAAATGTTGTAACTAATTAAAATAGTTATTTAATGAAGCTGGGAAGAGATATTCATGAAAATTTTTCTTTGCTAAACATAAGGATACTTGTAATTGATTCTTATATAAAACATATATTTTATTTTGAGGCAATATTTTTTATTAAGAAACAGGGTTCGAAAATTCAATTTAATTTTGTTTCCATTAAATACGAGGGCGGATCAATGAGTACCTGACTTTCAAACCGCCCTCGAAGTTATATGAAATGCAATACTGCTCGCATCAAATACCAGCTGTTAATAGACCGCTGTCAAACTTCCAGCAAGTTCCGTCATTTTCTAAAAATGGAAAAAAGTGAATTTCCATCAATCAAACCAAGGAAAAGGTTGATAAATATCGGGATTTTCAATAAGAGCGCTACAAAAGTTTTTTAAATAAAACAAAACCGGTTTTAGATACCAATGCAATTATTTATTCCTGTGAAAGTACGTTCGATGCCATTATGTGTGGAACTCGATATCTTTTGCATGGCCACCACGGGCACGCTTGGGGAAGTCCAGACGCTGAACCCAATTTTCGACGGTTTTCAAGCATAAATCGGCCGATACTGTTGCAATTTCACGTTCGATATTCGTACGAAGTTCATCAATCGTCGCTGGCTTGTTGGCATAGACCATAGACTTGACGGAAATAATCTAACGGCGTCAAATCGCACGACCGAGGCGGCCAATCGACTGGGCCATTTCGTGAGATAACACGTTCACCAAACTTTGTTTCCAATAAATTGATTGTGGCATTCGCTGTGTGGCTTGTGGCGCCGTCCTCTTGGAACCACATGTACTCCAAGTCCATGTTATCCAATTGGGGCCAAATATATTCGGTTATCATACGGCCCAATGACGCCGCCGGCCCATAAACCGCACCAAACCGTAATTTTTTCGGGATGCAATGATGACTCATGGATTACGTGTGGATTGCTGTCTGACCAATAACGCTTATTTGCTTATTGACGAAGCTATTCAGCCAGAAATGAGCCTCATCATAAATTGGATGTAGCGCTGTTAAAGTTGAGGCCACTGACTCCAAATTTCAGTAGTAAATTTTAATAATTTTGACTCGTTGTTGGGTCGTGTATCTTTCCATGATGAAATGGCAAACCTTACTGAAGAGAAATGTCAAAAGAGCGGGATAAAATATGGCGTCGTTTGCTGCCCCTATCAATTTACTTTTGTAGCGTCTCTGTTGAAAAACCCTTTAGTATAGGGACTATACCCCATCGATTTCAATGGTAAAAAGTGGTTCACTGAATGTCGTTGTGGTCGCACAGGTTCAAATGACGCTGAACGTTCTGGATGGATAATTGTGGTCAATACACCCTAAAATGTCGAAAAAATCCACAATATTGTTGATGCAATAGGCATTTCACATGACAGTGTGGTTACGATTATAAATGACCAGTTGGGTTTAAGAAAACTGTCTGCAAGATGGGTGCCCCGTTTGCTCTCAATTGACCATAAACGTAATTGTGTGACAACTTCAAAAGATTGTTTGGAGTTGTTTAACCGCAATTCGAAGGAGTTTATGCGGCGTTTTGTAACTGTGGATGAAACATGGATCCATTACAACACTCTGGAGATCCAGCAGCAGTCTAAACAATGGGTTTCTCCGGGTGAACCGGCTCCGAAGACGGCCGCGGAATAATCCACTTCGATTACCTTCAAAAGGGAAAATCAATAAACGACGAGAATTATGCCAACTTATTGGAACGAGTTAACAAGGATTTTAAAAAATGGGGTGGCCAAGAAAAAAAATATTTTTCATCAAGATAATGCTCGACTGAACATGTGTGTAGTCTCAGTGGCAATGTTCCTTGAATTTGGCTACGAATTGGTACCTTATCCGCCATATTCTCTGGATTTAGACCCCAGTGACTATTTCCTATTTCCAAACCTAAAGAAATGCGTCGGTGGAAAGAGATTTAGCTCCAACGATGAAATTATTGATCAAACAAATGCCTATTTTATGGACGTCGAAAAATCCTATTCTGTGGAAGGGATGCAAAAGTTGGAGAAGCGTTGGACTAAGTGTATTGAGCTAAAATGAGTTTATGTTGAAAAATAAATTTTTGTTTCAAAAAAAAGAAATTTGTTTCAGTTAAAAAGACAAGGGCTTGTTGATCCGCACTTATGATTCTATCTGAAATTATGTATTAGAAGAATATTTTCGATTTAAGTTATTTTGTTTCATGTACTTATTCAGTTGTATGAATCAAATCGACGCCTCAGAACACGGTGAAGCACAAATTTTGGGGAGTCCTACACTAAACTGGTATTGTTAAACTTCCAAAGTACTTTTTTCCTAACAACATTTTAGTTTTCCTGCTCAACAATGTATGAAAGAAACTAAAATTTAATTCCTTAAGTGATCTACTTTTTGTGACTGCACGTCCTTAAAGAAATCTAATAAGGATCATTTTCGTGGAAAATATGGGTGATTCAATAAGACCGCAGATTTGCCTTTATCAATAAAACACATCAAACTTGGTCTAAGTTATTTTTTCTTTTACATGATACGATCTGAAATTAATATAATAATATTCTTGATTTACTTTGAGCTATACAGATCAGAGGTTTTTTCTGCAATTAAAAAAAATGTAAACAGTCGGTACTAGGATTTGAACTCAAGTTGGCGGACGAACGTTTCGATATTTCAGACTCCTCTCATTAGCGCTCTAGCATTCTAGGCCAGTGACCCAGATGGTCGGTTATATTGACCGAAAAAATCACGAGATAAGCGAAATGCACTTCTTGCAGAACGACCATTTTCATAAAACGTTTGGATTACTTTTACGCATTGTTCAACTGAATATCGCCCATGACTAAGATCGTAAACAAAATACTTTAACTTAATAGTACCAAATCCACAATTTCATGTACTCCGGCAATGACACACACCGAAGAAGCGGAGTTTTGTTTCTTCTTTCACGCAACTCTGAGACTGCTCGAATCGACTATAAGGATCTGTGGTTTGTGAGGTTCATCTAAAAAATCAGTCTGAGCTTAGGACGATTTCTGTAGTCAACTTGATTTTGCCATATTTAAGGCTCTCTATCAGTTGGTGTCATGCAAATATTTCTTGAGGGCCTAAATGCTACAGTTGGAAACGACAACAAGATCAATTCGCAGGAAGTTCTTAAAAGACATGGGCCCTCTGTAACAATTTTTTTTTGAAGAACTGACATATATAGCTACAACTTTGGAGAATATTGTTACACCTATTTTTGAACAATAATTTCATCAATTGTTTTCAAATATCAATTCGCCATTTTTCTATACACCTTTAAATCTCACGAAGTACTACGCAGTGAATTTTGACGAAAGACTTCCACCTTCCTGCGTACTCAGGAGCTCAGTCAAGCAAACCATTCAAAGCGCCGGCAATTCGTTCAATGGCTAATGAAACAGAGTGAAGAAAATGTAAATTTTTTAAAAAAAAAAGTCATCTTCTCCGATGAAGAGCATTTCCATGTGAATGGCTTCGTGAATAAGCAAAATTTTCGAATTTGGTGCTCAGAAAATTCTCACGCAATCCATGAGAAGTAAATGCACCCACAACTAGCAGCTGTCTGGTGTGGATGTTGGTCAAGTGGCGTGATTTGGCCTTACTTTTTTGAAGATAAGGCCAAAATTGCAGTGACTTTAAACGGCATTCATTAAAGGAAAATGATAACGGAATTCTTGTGGCCTTACCTGGACGGCATAGATCTGGACGACATGTGGTTTCAGAAAGACGGCGTCACCTGCCACACCGCGCATGAAACAATCGATTTATTGCAGCAACGATTTCCAGAAAAAATTATCTCAAGAAATTCTGATGTCACCTGGCCACCATGATCATGCGATTTAACGTCGTGCGATTTATTTCTTTGAAGTTTTGTGAAAATTTCGGGTTTATGCGAATAAACCAGAAACAATTCCTGAGCTCAAATCCGAGATCCAGCGCCTCATCGGTGAGATACAGCCACATCTCTGTGGAAAATCCATGGAAAATTTCATGAGAAGAGTAATAGCCCGGCCATTTGGCGGAACTTTTATTCCGTATTTAATCATAATATATCTTCTTTACAATCCAATTAAAAAAGTCACAACTTTGTCTAAAATACGTGTTTTTATTTTAAAATCGTAAAGTTCAGTCTTACTGAGACACCGTTTAGATTACCTTCAAAACTGTTTTCAAACAATCCGGTATTGATTTTTTGAATTTTTTTTAAGTATAAACTACAAACAACGAAGCACAGAGGGTTACAATGTGAAAAACTAATATTAACTTGATTCTGCTAAAAGCTCGCTACTCCGAACAGGCTCATACATACGTTCAAAATGTAAACCACATAATTAAAATTGTTAACAATAGTTTCGCTCTAATGAATTTTACAAACATTTTGAAATATCCTAATTATCACGCACTTTATTGTGCTGCTCATTAAAATAGGAGCTGCATAATGAGGAGCATAGTAAAGAGATTGTGGTCGCATATACAAGGATTCCATACAAAACAACTGAACGCAAATACTGCGATTTTGCGAAAGGTAAAATAATATGAGAAGTCTGGGAAAAGATTTGGGAAAAGAAAACTGCAAAGAACCTACAATTTTTCAGAGAGAATCACTATTACAAGTATTTTGAAACAGCTGAGACCACTGGTAGATCAACATGTGGTAAGTGACAGAAACAACAGCCGGTCCAATTATATCCAAGGGTTGCCACCTGGAAGCAAAAAATTCTGGTTGTTGAAAAAGGCAATGAGAGCTAGAAAGTCCCAAATAGAACGATTGACGGTAGATGGCGCCGACGTATACAACTGTATTGAAATAGCAAATGTTATTGCAGATGCATTTGAAAACAATCATAGAGCGACGTATAACATGCCCTCAAAAATGGACAATAAGGTGAAAGCAAACGAACAGTGGCTACTTAGGCAACCTTTATCAAATGATTTAAATGTGACGACCATAGATGAAATAAAACATTTTACGGTGAAACTTCGGAATTCTAAAGCCCCGGGAATAGATGGTATTAAACCGATCGTGCTAAAGAAGATGCACGTTGCAGATGCAGTTTCTTCATTTCGCTCAAAAATATTTTTAATTGGTGCCTTAGGAATGGATACTTTCCCGATCTTTTTAAAAAGGCAAATGTAATAGCAATTTTAAAACCAGGGAAGGAAATAAAATCGCCTAAAAGTTACCGGCCGATTAGTATGCTAACTTGCCTTGACAAAATCTTCGAAAAAATCATTTTACAAAGGGTAGAAGAATTTACAGAGTCTAACAATTTATTGAAGAAAGAACAGTTTGGTTTCAGAAAAGAGCACTCAACTGTATATCAAGTAAAAAGAATTACAAACTTCATCGAAAATAATAAAAGGAACAGAAAATGTACTGGAATAGTGGTTATGGATGTAGAAAAAGCATTATGGCATGACGGTCTAGTATACAAATTAAAAACGATGAATTTCCTATTTACTTCCAAAAACTAGTAAAAAGTTTCTTGACAACCAGAACAATGGTGGTTACCGTGAATAATGGAAAATCCACGGAAAAGCCCATGCCTGCTGGGGTACCTCAAGGATCCACCTTGTCTCCTATTTTATAATCTTTGTATACAACAGATTTCAAAGTCATGAAAGAACACAATACTGCCCTATACGCTGATGATACCACAATTATAACAAGTGGAAAGCTATCAAATGCAATAATTAAAAATATGAAAAAATGCCTTATACATGCAGAAAAGTACTTCTTAAAATGGAAAATAAAAATCAATGAGGATAAAACACAAGCTATAATTTTCCCATTTATTAAATCGCCTAAGAGAATTCCTACTTTAACTCTAAACATAAGAGGGGCAGAGATTCCACATAAAAACAGTATCAAAAATCTGGGTATAATACTTGATAAAAAATTGACATTTAAGGAACACATCTTCAAAACATGCGAAAAGGCTACTCGATGCGGAAGAGCACTTTACCCATTGCTTAGCAGAAAATCAAAGTTGAACGTCAAAAACAAAATGTTATTATACAAAATGTGTATAAGACCTATTATGACATACGGGTGCCAAGTCTGGTATACGAAAGCTGCTAAAACATACCGGGAAAAACTTCAAATAATTCAAAATAAGAATTTAAAGATAATTTAAAATTTACCAATACGCTATTAACATTCCATCTGCATAGAAATTACAACGAAGACTCTTTTAGTTTGGTCACATATAATCTAAATAGAAGCTTTGAAGATCGAAACAGATACTTCAATTCTGATTTAATAAGAAATTTATATATAAGACTATCTTCTAAATCTTCACTATGAAGATGAAAGAAGTTGTTAATTACATTATTTCTTCACACTTAAAATAGCTTTTTACTATCTTTTTTGCCTAAAACTGTGACAAATTTCTTTAATGACTTATGCCCTAACAAAATAAGATAATAATTGCTGCAAGACCTTTAGTAAAATCTCAAACTATGTAAATCTAAAAACTAATTTTAAAATTGTAATGATGATAGTACAAATAAAAAAAAAAAAAAAAAAAAATTACAGCAGACAGTTGTCCGAGGCCTTCGGCCACGGACTGTCCCTGCACGCTGTGTCAGAGACGCGGCCATTATGTTTAACGTAGAATACGCCATCCGATAAGACAGAAAACATATATAACAATAAATTCATTTGCTTATATTATTTATCATTTATTGTTATATATGTTTTCTATCTTTTCGGATGGCGTATTCTACGTTAAACTTAATGGCCGTGTCTCTGACACAGCCTGCAGGGACAGTCCGTGGCCGCAGGCCTCGGACAACTGTCTGCTGTAATTTTTATATTTACCAACGGCATTTGATTCAAGTCCGTTAAAAAAAAAAATATTATGTTCAATTTTTTTAAACTTAATTTAATTTATGTATTTTAATTAATATTTTTATTGAAATAAGTTCTGCGAATGTTGAGAGGGCCGCCCTAATATTAAAAAAGGTTTACCTTATCGAGTCTTCGCATTAGCATTCGAGCATTGTGTGAAAGCTTTACGCTTTACAATTCAAAATTAATGTTACAACAGCTTTATTGAAGCTTTCGCAAAAAAACTTTATTACGTTAGCTTACTGTTTGTTTCACTTTTTACTAGATACATGTTGCCAAGCAACATTAGCTTGCTGTTCGTTTCACTTTTTACTAGATACATGTTCCTAAGCAATGTTGAGCAACCAAAAACACTCAACCAAACACCACACATATGTTTGAGTGTATGTGTTTAAACAATTTTCATTTGAGAAATTAAAATACCAGAAATATATCAACCAATATGAAATGTATATCAAACGAAAGATAACATCTTCATTTACCTACAGAAAAAATTTTAAAAAAATGCATCTAACCGTTTCCTCAAATTCAATGAAATAAAGATTACAACAATAAAAACCTGATATGACTCCTCATACCGTAAGGTAAGACGTATTCTACGTCAAAAAAGATTTGTATAATTCATTGGCTGTGCCAACACTTCAATTTTTATACTGGCCCTGAACTGTTGTTGCATTGGTAAAGGTTTCTCATGGCGAATTAATCGATAGTGTGGCCATTACTGTGCGATGTGAGCGTTTCGGAAAGCTGAAAGGTGGCCAATGCGGAGATTGGGTCTATATTATTATTTTAAAATATAGAAAATGTTGTTTTGGAAATTGTAATATCAAAAAAAAAAAAAATTGCGTTTGCGTTGTTTTTATGCAAAATGAGCACATTGCCATTCAATCTATAAACACCCACTCTTATTTTGTGTGTATCATATTTTTTGTATTATTCATACACGGTTTAGTATAACATTGTTTTAGGGGGGGGGGGGGGGGAAATGAATAATGTTAGAAATTACAGTTTATCAAGGTAGGAACACTAATATCTAAAATCACAGCTGCTGCTGTTGTACCATCACCACACATTGTGGCTAAAGTTTATCGCGATACCATCCAATCATCCTACTTAATATTTTCTACCTGGGCGTTACCAAAATTAATGTCATCAGGTTCTATTACACTTCATATGCCATAATAGATTCGAGTTTGTGTCAATGAAAATCATCGTACTATTATTATGACACATTCACACATATGACTCCGTACATATGAGTCATATGATTTATAAACGCTACTTGATATCTCACAAATTTAAATATAAAGTTAACTTCAAGGTAAACTCAAATAATTCAGCTATTTTTTAGCAGCTAAATATACCAATTGACATTAATTCTGTAAGTTTTGAAATGAATAGGATATCGTGATGAAATTTCACGTTAGAGCAGATATATTTTCCAAATGACATGTGAAATGTTGGATAGCTAGTGCGTATGGGGGCTACTGAGCACCCCTAAAGTCGGTCAAGTCGGCCATACTAAATTTCTATTTCGCTGGCAAATGTATAATTATCAGCTGATTGCAAAGATATTTTGGATAATGCTTGCAAATACATACCTACAAAAAATATGGTTACATGTGAGTGAGATTTAGAGATATTTAAGTTATAAGAACAAAATTACTTACGTTTTGGCGAGGTTGGTTCCGCGTTTTGGAACGAAGTTCCTTATCGCACGTTGCGAGATGGGAGCTAAGTGAAAAAATCTTAAACAACTTTTTTTAACTACTTTATTACAAACCAGTATTATAAACTATATTGGGTACATTTGGTTTGGTTTAAAGGGAAGTTTTCTAGGTGGAGCCTGTTTACTAAATATTGTAGTTTTGCACCCTATAAAAAGTAAATTTAGAAAAGCCGACTGGTAAATCCATGAAGTACAACCCTGAGCATGGTATTACATTTGGCAGCACACTTACTCTTACACTCGTACTTTTGGTTTGGTTTGTGTCTAGACTTACAAATGGCGGAATATTTCTTGTTTAATGGGAAATTTTCTAGGTGGAGCCTGTTTATTACATATTGAAGATTTGAACCGAATAAAAAGTAAATTTAGAAAAAGTAAATCTTTAGAAACAGAAAAAGTGAAAGTGAAAGAAGTTTAAAAAAAATAAATTTTTTTAATTAATTGCGTTTACTTAAAAAAAGTAAATTTTCTCCAAAAAAATACCTATTCATATTCTTAAACTGAGTACCTTTGCTTAAAACTACCTTATCTTAAATAAGTAGCTTTGCTTAAAAAAGTAAATTTTCTTACAAAAAGTACCTTTTCTTAAAAAAGTAATTTTCTTAAATAAGTACCTTTTCTTTATCTTACAACAAATTGCCTTTTCTTAAAAACCTACCTTTACGTTAAAGAGTACCTTTTATATAAAACAAAATAACTTTTCTTGAGATAAGTATCAACTCTTAAAAATGTACCTGTTGTGTCGTAAGAACAAGCTTTTATTAAAACAAATACCTTCTCTTACAACAAAATACCTTTTCCTACAAAAACTCCTTTTCTTAAAAGTAACCTTTCTTAAAAATGAAATAATACCTTCTCTTTTCTTGAATAGGTAGCCTTCCTGAAAATAAGTAAGTTTTCTTAAAAAATAACCTTATCCTAAAAAGTACCTGTTCTTAAAAAAAGTACTTGATTGTAAAAAAAATCATACCTTAGGCTTTTTCTTACAAAAAAAAACATCCATAAAATAAAAGAAGCACATCTTATCAAAGAAAGGACGTTTTCGGGAAAACATAAAATACATATTCGTTCAAAAGGGCCATAAAATGTACTTAGAAAAAATGCATTCAATAAATACAAAATTTCTTAAAAAAAGTTTCTCATTTTACAAAAAGTATCTTTCCTTAAAGACCCAGTTAATTACAGTATTTTTCAACAGGCGCCTTAGGGGTTCATATAATATATATATAGCGAAAGAACTTCGTTCCAACCGGGTGTTATCTGACACCTCATGTAATTTTTTTAACGGTACGATGTCTTATTAGCCCGGATACGAAATAATATATATTGTTGGATTACTTACAAAATTATAGATAAACTAGTGGAAAGATTGGTGCAAATATAGTATTACTTCAAACACTAATTTTTAACCGAAGGCATGTGATAATATTTTTAAAATATGGTACACATTTTCTAATCGGTGCTTTGCCATAGGAGAATTGTTGGAAATAACATTTTTGTGCATCGAAAAATTGTAAAATTTGGAAAAGACTAGGGGCAATTCCCGTTGACCAAAATGAATCAAAGAGACCACTACACGCATCTACACTATGCCATCTTTTTGAAACATAAAGAAATGTGCATACACAGGTAGAAAAACAAAATTTAAAAGCGATATAATATTGTCGCCTTTAAAAAAACAACACAATACAAATGGGATCTTTTTGGAAGCTTTGTTTTAGAAGTATCTAACTTTTGTTTGAGGAAATATATTTGCACTAGTTTATTTAGTATTATATAAGCAAACCAAGATTGTCTATAATTTGTAAATCGGGCCAACAATAACATCACACTGTTCAAAAGAAGGAACAAACCTCGCCAAAAAATATGAAATATTTTTATCTATAACTTAAATATCTCCTAAACGATTTGCGACAATCCACAGATGTGTGCATATTTTTTGTAGGTATTTACAAGCACTATCACTATGCAAAATATCGTTGAAATCACCTCATAATTGAGGATAAAATGGACCGAAATGCGTATTACAATTGCTATCAAATTAGACAGGAAACTAGAGATATTGTTGGATGCAGCAACTTCAAACAACTAGTTCAACAGATTGCAACTTCTCGCGACTGCTTTATAAAGACATAAATTATAAAATTTCAGACTCGGCCAAAAGGATATACATTTCTGTACAATAGAGAATTTTGAAATGATTGTATCGGAAATACCGATATCGGGTTTAACTGGCACCAAAGTTGTTACTTTCCGAAATGCTTTTATTTTGGAATTTTTGGCTACACAAACAAATATTAGAAAACAGAAATTGATTTTGTTTAGATCTTTATGTTGAATGGATTTATTCAAAGTATTCCCTTTCATATTACAACTTTTTCATAAAGAGTGTTTTTGTGTCCTTTTAATTTTTTGTTTTTACATTTAACATATTTTTACAGTTTAAATCAATTCTTGAAAATTCATTAAGGTTAACAGGAAAAAGAGTTAAATGCTGATTAAAGCTGTCGTTATAAAATTGAAATTTCGTCACTCAATTTGTGTATATCCTTTTGACAATTATAGTGATAAAAAGCTTGCAAATATAATCGAATCAAAAATCCTAATGGGAATACTCACAACCGGCAGATGCTATATGTATATGGTGTGGAAACAATAAACTCCTATAGTTACTCTGTAAATAGTATTCATGTGTGTTTGCTAATACATACATATCATATATAAACCAAATTGTTTCCCATTACATTCCATGAAAGGATTAGGGAGAGCTTCTCACAAACGAGTGAGCTGTGCGCGTTCTACTTTTCACTCAGTGATGCATATCATATACATATATAAGTATATACACTAAATTGAATATAATTGTATCAGCTCATAATTATATTAGTGTGTGTAATTAACTTATGTTGCGGTGCTACCATAAAATGTACATATCAAATTAACTTCGCTACAGTTGGTTGCCAAATGAACAACATTGTCAGGACACTAAAGTCATTTTAAGTTGGGGATGTATTTGTGTTTTTGGTTTGTGCAATAACTTAATGCCAAAAATGTATACATGCTGAAATAAAACAGTTCCAGCAACATATTACTGAGACGATGTATATATTTGTCTTCATGACCCGAATGCATATGTCGTTATTTTGTTTCTTTGTTGTTTGCCACGTTCCTTTTTTCAGCAGTTTTCAACAAACAGAGTCACAGTTGGGCCACAATAACATACAGTATAACCTATTAATCACTCTGTCGCCAACATGTATTGTTGAGTAGCAAACACAGTGTGTTTGGACACAACTCTACTATATTTGTGACAAGCCACAAACACGTTATATTTGTACCAAAATATCAAAAACTACCGATTTTCAATGTGTGTCATTTAGACGCATTTTATAGGTAGTGAAGATTTTGCTACAATTTTCGCTAGGTTCACATTAACATTCCTTACCGTAAATTGCTCCTTACCATACAATACTGGGTTAAATTCAAGCCGAGAGAAATAGAGAGCGGATCAGTAGATACGCCCATGACTTTTTGGATGAAACATATTTTATTTTGTAAAAAAAAAAAATTTTTTTTTCAACATAATCTCATTTTTGCTCAATACACTTAATCCAATGTTGCTCCAAGTTCTGTATCCCTTCAGAAAAATAAGATTTTTCGAGGTCCATAAAATAGGCATTTGTTTGATCAATAACACTGTGTGTAATTTGTTAGGTCAAGACAATATAACCTTTTACGGACACCACTACGTGACAAAAGACCAATAAAACAAGGCCCGTAACTCCCAGTTTTGCCCAAAGTCATGCACTTTTTTTTTATGGGCCTCCAAAAGTTTGGGGTGTCGGTGTCATTTTTGCAAAAAAAGTTATCACTTTGTGAGGCTCATGTCTTGCAATTTGTTTGGAATTTTGATTTACTCTCCGAGGGAAAGTTGTAGCCCTTGTTATAGAGAATACAAATTATTATATAAAATCAAAAAAAACTTCATCTTCAAGGTGAAAATCGCAAAAAACTTTAAAAAAAATTTTTACTTTTTTCCCCTGCTCAAGTCCATAGGTAGCAAACCGTTAAAAATTCAAGGAAACAATCAACTACAAGAATGTACCTAAGATATCAGTAGTCAACTTTCTAGAACATATGAACTTCCTAGGAAAATGAGCCCGACAATTGTCTTTGGAGGCCCATAAAAAAAGTGCATGACTTCGGACAAAACTGGGAGACACGGGCCTTTTTTTTTTGGTCTTTTATCACGTAGTGGTTTCCGTATATGGTTATAATGTTTCGTGTTGCATTGTGTAATTTTATCGTTGGGGCTAAATTCCACCGAGCCATTTCTTTAGGTTTCGAAATAGGAAATAGGTACTGGGGGCTAAATCCGGAGAATACGGCGGATGAGATACCAATTCGTAGCCTAGTTCATAGAATTTTGCCACTAAGACTACCCACGTGTGGACCCGTGCATTATCTTGATGAAAACGAAATTTTTTCTTGGGCATATGAGGTCGTTCTTTTTAAATCCTCGTTAAAGCGGTCCAAAAAGTTGGCATAATATCAATGTGGATTATCCCGCGTGCATTCCAAAAGACTGCCATCACCTTATTGGAGGACAAACTTAACGTAGACTTCTTTGGAGCCGGTTCACCCAGAGAAACCCATTGTTTAAACTGCTACTTGGTCGCCGGAGTGTTCTAATGGATCCATGTTTCATCCACAGCTATAAAATGCCGCAAAAACTCCTTCGAATTGCGGTTAAATAACTCCAAACAATCCTTTAAAGTTGCCACCCGATTACTTTTATGGTCAATTGAGAGCAAACACGGCACCCATCTTGTAGACAGCTTCCTTAAACCCAACTATTTATTTAAAATCGAAACCACACTGCCACATGAAATGCCTATGGCTCAGCCATTGCATCCACTTTCACTCTTCGATCGGCCAACACCATATCGTAGATTTTTTCGACATTTTCGGGTGTATTGACCTCAATTGGCCGTCCAGAGTCATTTGTACTTGTGCGAACACAACGAAAGTCAGTAAACCACTTTTTTACCATTGAAATCGATGGTGCAGAGTCCCCATAGTATTTATCAAGCTTGTTGTTGGTTTGAATGACGGGTTTTTATTCTTAAGAAGAATTTTTAATGAGTACTCGAAATTGGCTTTTTTGCATTTTTTTTGTAAAAAAAATGCACGAGGTTATAAATTTAGTGTAATTTTTTTTGTGCAATTGGCAACTGCGAAATTTGGCAGCTATCACATGTGTTTACCGGTTATTAAAAATCGAGCCCTTTACAAAAGAACAAAGCCTTATACAAAAATTCGTTAAATGGGTATTGGAGCAAAGTAAAGTCAATGCCAATTGATGAAAATAAAGTCATCTCCTTTGACTAAGCCCTCTTTCAACTGAATGGCTTCGAGAGTACACAAAATTGTCGAATTTGGAGCTCAGAGAGTCCTTATGCAATCAATGAGAAACAAATGCACCCACAACGACTAACTGGCTGGTGCGGCTTTTGGTCTGGCGGTGTGATTGGGTTTTACTTTTTTGAAGGTCAGGCCGAAATTGCAGTGACTCTAAGTCTAAACTTTACGGTATGGATCTGGACGACATGTGGTTTCAGCAAGACGGCGGCACCTGCCTCACCGCGCATGAATCAATCGATTTACTGTTGCGACGATTTCCAGAACAAGTTATCCTAAGAAATTCTGATGTCAAGTGGCCACCAATATCATGCGATTTAACGCAATGCGATTTATTTCTTTGGAGTTTTTTGAAATCTCGAGTGTAGGCAGATAAACCAGAAACAATTCCTGAGCTCAAATACGAGATCCAACGCGTCATCGGTGAGATATAGTCACATCTCTGTGAAAAAGTCAGGGAAAATGCCACGGAAAGAGCAATGGTCTGTCATCAAAACCGTAGGGGTTATTTAACGGATGTTTTATTCCATACTTAAATGAAACGTGTCAGTCGAATAAAATAAATCATAACTATTTTGAAAATTTCGTGTTTTTATTTTAAAACGAAAATGTGCCTTCTTACTGAGACACCCTTACGAAACTATTATATTCCTGCAGCGCATTATTTATACCCTCACGATAGGATGGGGGTACATATCATATAATACGTAAAAAAATGTAACACATAGAAGGAACCAAATTAGACCCTTAGTATCTTTGGACGAAATTCGTTTTAGGACTTGTTAAGACGTTTGAGCGATGTCCGTCTGTCTGGCTGGCTGGCTGGCTGGTCAACACGATAACTGCCGTAAATCTTTACAGATGACGATGAAACTTTATCAGTGATTATTGTTTGCCAATGTTGAGTTTGGGATTGAAAATGGGCGTTTTGACCACGCACTTTCTGGTACCTCATATACAAATCGACACATTTAGCACAAAATCATATTTCTTTCAAACCTTTCTTCTGGTAGATGTGATTAGCTTTAACTTTCACACCGATTAATAATCTGTAAATGCCTACTTAACTGGAGAAAATGGGCTAGATTGTTACACCCATTCTGGTACCTCCCATTCAAAACAGGTTGTTCGACCGGATTGTCAACCCGATAAATCGCGTGAAACACTTCCGACCTTAATAAAATTAGGTATAAGGCTTCACGTTATCCAAAGCTAATCACCGATTAAAACAAGGGTGATTTTGCCACGCCCATTGTGGTACCTCCCATACAAAAGTTGTTTGGCCGTCTGGTTGTTCGCACGACAAGTGCCGCAAAACCGAACCAATCTGTATGAAAGTTTGTACTAGTCATTAGTTAGCCAAATAAAGCTTTCCTATAGAAAATGAGCTGTTTTGCCACACCCATTCTGGTACCTGCCATATAAAAGTTGGGCGGATGACCGGTTGATCCATACGATAATTCTCATAAACAACAACCGATCTTAATAAAATTCGGTACTAGGCAATATTTTGCTAACAGCTACTGTGTAACTAATAATTGACTATTGTGCCACGCCCAGTTTCGTACGTCCCATACAAAAGTTGGGCGTATTTGGGGTTTGCCGGCTCGATAGCTCCAATAAATCAACTTCCCATGCCCATTTTTGTACCTCGCATATAAATATTGGGGGGAAAACTAACTAATTTGGGTTTTCAAAAATATTTATCGCAATGTCGTTAAACTCCTGTTGAATACGGTCATTTTTGAGTATGGGCGTTTTTTAATAGAACTTCCACGCAATGGATGAGGTACGGTATGGTGAGGGTATGATTAAGTCGGTTCACCCGACTGAAACTTATGTAGTTGCTTTATTAAAATACTAAGCTAAACACCGAATCTATTTTTAAATGTCTTTGATTTCTAGATGTCTTTGAAAGCTGTAAATGGTATTTTTTTGTTCCCAAAATAATAGTTAAAAAAATATGACATTAAAATGCTAAAATTTCATATCAAAAGAAAGAAATATTTTCAATAACATTATCTCTTCGAAACAAGAGTACAACACATTACTTAGCGTAGAATATCTCATGGCAATCGAATTGCAAATCCATGGTTCAGCTACCATACCTTGTTGATATTCCTTAGACATTCTAACGGATTTGTCGTCTGCGACCATAGAAGTTGATACAGATTTTGCGCGGGGATGTTTTTAGGTGTTTAGCTTGTTCATCTTTGGGCGGGGTTACTTATATAAGAAACAAATGCTATTATATAAAATCATTTAAATTTTCTCACACTTGCCTTGTTTAAATTACTTTAAGACAAATTTCCCACAATTTTGAATAAACGTCAATGAGAATTATGGGAAACTTCAGTGAAAGTGACACTAGTACAAGACAGCACCTAGTGAACAAAGTCAACAATGGGCGCGCTATATCTATTATTTCCTTTATCTATGTTTCATGCTACTCCGAATATGTCAATTAGTTTGCATTATTAGTGGCAGCACTACCATCAGCATTGGCTAGCAAAGACCGGGTAAATCTGGGTAATGTTTTTCTGTATTGACTATAGTTTCCGAGTCGCCGCGGTACGGAAAAATGTAGTTAACTGAATTCTGACAAAGTAATATTGTGTCATTGGCATTAGGTTCCGAGATAATACAATGACATTTAGAAAACACCGAAACAGTCACTCTTTGCTTGATATTAAACTTCCCCCACTGTTCTGATAGTTCTAGAGATATCTAAGGAAACCCTTACATACATACATTTTATTTTTAAGTATTTTTTGTGATCAGTACAATTTAGGGAAAGACATATATTTTTGGGAACAATCTTACGGTATGCATCTTCTAGTATTAGCAATCTTTTGGTGCCATTTTAGGGATGTAGAATATTGAAGTTCACTGTACAGACATTCGAATCTCGTACAATTAATTTTCTAAGAAGTAACACCCTACGTACTGCCGTTTAATTTATTATTTATTTATTTATTTTATTTATTTATGTTTTACTTGCTTCTTCGTAACTGATAACAAACAACAATATAGTTTTTGAGTTGGAGTCGGACATCAAAATATTAAGAATTGTAGTCGGAGTTTCAACATTTTAGGAAATCTCCACATCCCTGAATTCCAATTTAGTCAAACTCAAATTTTGGCCGTCTCCTCTTGGAAATCGGCACACTGGGCATCGATAGCATAAGACGAAACTAATGGCATTGGGAAAATTGGTACGTACTGCAAGAGCACACACATTTTATTACCTAGAAAAGCATACTCATGCATCAGTTTAAGAAGTAACCAATGCAACCAGTTAAACCAAATTTATCCGTCCAAAATGATTTGGCCACAAATGATTCAGTACCACAGTTTATTTTGCTCTCAATTATTTGTTTACACAATTCACACTCAAAGACATATGTTAGTATGTTGCTGCTAAAAGCTGCTGAAAAGGTAAATACAAACACCATTAGCAAAACAGCAAATGAGTATATTTATTGTTAATTAATTGCAGTTAAATTGTGCTAAATCAAAACTGCAAACAATTGCTTGTTGTATCAGAACAATTGCAGCAAAAGCCGACAAATCTTCTGCTTATCAATGTGTTTGGTATTAGTACCAGTATAAATATCATTCGGAAACGCATTAAAACTGTACGTTCCAATGAGTGAGTATTGAACTAAAAACACACAACCCACAGGTTGTGAGGATGTCATCCCAACCACTTCATTGTCTGGAATGGCAATCCATTTGTTTTTAATAGCAAACCTTTTCTTTGAGTGTACCCATTCAAACAACATTTGCAATGACAAAATACCAGCAATAAGTTAATTTCCCATTTGGTAACTTTTAATTTGCCTGGTGTCATGGTTGGTTGTGGATATCAGTGACTCTGAAATCCACATACAAATTACAATTTTAACTACGAAATCTAATCGAGCAATGTGAAGCTTTACGAACAAATTATCTTGAATATATCGTTCACATTTGTAAATGCAGTAGTGGGGATAATAAACTCTATGAGAAGGATATCAGTATCAATTGAGGTTTTTTGTCAGTTATTTTGAAGGACCTATCACCATTACTTTACTTTCATAAAAGCGGGTTGATTAGCCAGTTTTAGATTAATTCAGTTATACTTATACATATTTATTGTTAGACATTTGTTGATATTTTTAGCATTATTACCATTTAACTGTCCGATGCATATACATTAGGGTGGGTAATTTTTTTGCCGACCAAGGGTATAGCAGAAACGTAATCTATGGCTAATTTTATGAAAATGTTCCCAAGAAACCATGGTTCTAAAATCAAAATCGGGCCCGCGATCTTTCACTTGAAAATTTCTATGAATATTATCGTAAAAAATCGACCCAAAAGCCATTCTTTTCAAACTTGATACTTTTCGATTTCGATGTCGCACATATGTCAGCCATTAATGCCTTTACAATGACGTTTACTTTAGGTCGAAAGACCCTATAGTTCAAATTTTATAGCTGTGTACAGTTGGTCATCTGCTACGTTTTTGTGAAGAGATACCTGTGTTAATGTTGGAATAAGTCTTGAATGCGGTATTAGCTTTGCCATTTGCTTTTTATTTCTAAAGAAAAGGTTAAAACCTATCAGGCGATACCTTGATTGCTACAATCTGATATCGCAATCGAAAGGTATTCTAACATTACCCAATGACCAAAATTTGTGCGGCTATAAAACCAAATTTGTGCGGCTATAAAATATGAACCGTGGGGAATTTCGACCCAAAATAAACATCATTGTAACGGTAGCAACATGTAGAATATATATGTGAAAGTACATCGAAATCGAAGAGTATCAAATTTCAAAAGTATTGCTTTTGGGTTGATTTTTTACGTTAATATAAAGGGTCCGCCATCTAACTTTTTTATTTTCAACTAGTGCTTATTTCGTGAATGGTAACACTTAGCCCATGTTTGATTTGACAGATAATTAGTTTTATCATTCCGCTGAAGGAATATGGTTGTCTATATGCTTGAACAACGCTGGGAAATATGGGAAAAATGGACCTGCGATCGACTTACAGAAGATGCCGATTTTGCCAAAAAAATCATCTTTTCAGATGAAGCTCATTTTGATCTTGGCGTGTATGTAAACAAGCAAAATTGTCGCATTTGGGGCACAGAAAACCCGCGCGCATGCATTGAAAAGCCGATGCACCCAAAACGAGTCACTGTTTGGTGCGGATTATGGTCCAGAGGCATAATTGGGCCATTTTTCTTCGAAAATGAGCAAGGAGTGGCCGTTACAGTCAATGGCGATCATTATCGGGCCATGTTGAACGAATTTTTGTTCACAAAAATTGAAGAGGAGTATATTGGCAACAATTGGTTTCAACAGGACGGCGGTACGTGCCACACAGCCGAAGCTAAACTCGATGTTTTGCGCCCTGTTTTTGAAGATCGCATTATCAGCCGCAGAGCTGATGTCGTTTGGCCACCTCGGAGCTGCTATTTGACACCGTTGGACTATTATTTGTGGGGTGCCCTAAAAGATAAGTGTTACGCCGACAAGCCAGAGACAATTGACGCTTTAAAGGACAATATTCGTGAAATACATTGTCCTTTGGTGAAATACAGCTGCACACAATCGATAATGTGCTTAAAAATTAGGCTGATCGTGTAGGCTACTACATGGCCAGTAGACGCAGCCAATTGAATGAAATTATTTTCCATTATTAACCGGAAGGATTGTACTTTCAAACAAAAAAAGAAATTTGAGAAAATATTCAGTAGTTTTTTTTTATAGCATTTTCAAAAAAATATAAGTTATTGGGCGGACGCGTTACAAATTTTCAAGTGTAAAAACGCGGGAGCGATTTTGATTTTAGAACTATGGTTTATTGGGAACACTTTCTTAGAATTTGCCGTAGATTACGTTTCTGCTATACTCTTTGTCAAGTATTTTGGTTCCATACAAATTGACCCACGCTAATATACATATTCCTGCCATTGATTTCCGTACTGTTAATTCTCTTCTTAAACTCTTTTTGTTCCTGAATAAAAGTTAAAATTTTTATGAACCCAAAAACAATACTTTATGTGATTGAACATTAATGATACCCTGGGTATTGTTAGGTCAAGAAACCTTTTGAAAAGGTCAACAAATCTGGATGATGACAATGTATAGATGATTGACAGCGGATAAAAACAATTATTTCATTTTACCCTTTTCCTGAATATCTGATGGAATATTTCTTTGAATTTTAATTAGTTAGGTATGAATATAAATGAACTCGTTATAAACAAAGCGAATTTTTAGGGGACTGAAATATGAATGACATCTTTATCATCAACATCTTTATAAGTTGATGAGGGTAAAAATATAAAAAATATCAAAAAGATGAAATATTCAACCAAAGTATTTGTTACATTACATAGAAATTTAAAAAAGTATATTCAGATTACGCCATTCACAAATTTCAATTATGATTTAAAGTGTTTTCATAAATCGAATTAGAGCTAACGAACGAATTAGCAAAAATTAAAACGTCAAAAAGACGAATACTACTTGTCAAATGAGGTTATTTTTCTACATGTGCCTTTACCAAATTATTAAATGATTCGTCAAGCTGTCATCATGTCACCGACTTGATCAAGCACATGCAATCCAAGGATTAAATTGTCTCTACCGCCGGAGAAGATAAGAAGGCAGAACAAATATATAAAATTTTCTCATTTGACCAATAAAATCTCAATTATTTATGTTAAAGTTTAAATGATTCGTGCGTTCGTTCAAATTCGGGTTATGAAAACAGGCCGTAAATCTAAATTCATTTCAAATTAATTAATCTAATATCCTAAATTGATTGTTCGTTTTGATAGATAATTTACCCATTTTTGAAATATGATCTATTGGAAATAGAATTTCCTCAAATT
Source organism: Phaonia tiefii (assembly GCA_963931995.1). Lineage (NCBI taxonomy): Eukaryota > Metazoa > Arthropoda > Insecta > Diptera > Muscidae > Phaonia > Phaonia tiefii. Next base: position 264,228,960 of record OZ008370.1, read on the forward strand.
GTTTCGAAATTTTTCAATTCTTAGTTGATATTCCCAGCAAAAGAAATCCGTTTGTTGGACATCTTATACTTCAAACATCATGCTCTACTCCAAAGTCTACCATCGGTTTTATTTGTTGGTGTTTGTCCCAAAACCAACCGCTTATTTTTCCCAAAACTGGAACATGTATCAGTTGGCACGATGGTAGGATGTACGACTGCAAAACGGGCGAAAAAGGGGTTCCGGATTCGATTTCCGATCGGTTTAATACAAATGTTTATTATTAAATAATCAATATTCTTCGAGCTTGAGATCAGATTTGCTGTTGTTGTATTTATTTTCCTCGATATTTCACTACTCCTTTCTGTAGGATCATCAGGAGATATAAACAATATTTAACAATTAAAACAAAATAAAAATACAACAACAGCAAATCTGACCTCAAGCTCGATGAATATTGATTATTTATTGATAAAGAAAAGGTCGAACAACAGAAGAAAAATATTGTTTATTATTTTTGTAATGGAAATTGTGCGCATTACTTTAAATTTATTAAAAAACAACCGAAAAATATTTGGATATGAAGAAAAATATTTTCTTGAGCGCCATCTTCATATAGATAATGAAGAAAATTTATGCAACCAAATGTATTTGCCTGAAAGTATCATATACTTTACAACATTTATATACACTATTGCTTTCTCGATTAACAAATTTTCCACTATCACGACTCGGATACAGGCAAATTGAGTTTTCAACCGAGGGTCTGAGCATGGAAGGCATTGCATTTAAACGAACAATTATAGCACTAGAGACACATTTCTTCTATTGAATTTGATTTCAAAAAGATTTGCGTGGCTCTCAATATTTGTTGGTATTTTCAAAATCTTAAATCGAATTAATTAATTTTAGTTAAAGTTTTCCGACTTCGAAATCCGTGGTTAATTTAAAATTTCCCAATCTAAAAAATATCCTTATAACTAGAAATGTAATTTGTTGGAAAGACAATGTGGGTCGAAAATAACGCCATGAGTTTGCCATAATTTGTTAACATGGTGACCATTTGTAAATTTAAATTTTATGGTGAAGACATGTAGAGAATTAGTTATTAGTTAGTTAGAATAAGCAATGGAGCGATATATAATGGGTGTCTCAGTAGGTTGCACTTTTTAAATCTGATGTAATTTTCATGTGTTAACATCTATAGGCACGAGTAGTGCAATCTATCAAAGTGAACACATGCAAACAACACACAGCGGTAGCATCACTTACGAGGTTGATTTACAACAATAGTCTCCGCCTGAAAATAAGTACGTCAATATTGATGTAGCAGCAGCGAAAAAACCAACAGGTCGTCGTCGCCAAAGAGTATTGAATAGTACAGAGAACTCACTGAACGAATTGTATGACTCAAAAGCACGGGCGATATCTGGCGAATAATTCAAAACGTATTACTCTCTTTTTGGCATAACTTGCTCCATTAATAATTTCGATGTGACACATTGATGCCTTTTAAAACATTTATGCTTTTTGTATTGTTTTCTGTAATAATATTGTCGAAATGGTGTATTTGTATTGCAATATTCTATAAAGTGAACAAGACTTGTTTATGCTCTTTTACTCAGACTCTCTATATGAGAGCGGAAAAAGAGTGCAATAAGTTCCTATACTATTCAATACTTTTTGTCGTCGCTCCGTTTAGATAAAACAAAAACAATTATTTCAGTGAGCTAAATATTGCTTTATTGATGTATTAGCATATATAGGCACGGGTAGGGCATAACGTAGCAAAGTCAACACATGCAAACAACATACAGCGTTAGCACACAGCGTAACCTTTGCAGCGTTAGCAATGAAAATTGTATGTGGTTGTTGTACAAGAATAATCTCTGCCCGAAAATAGGTCTGATGGTATTGCTGTAGCGGCAGGGAATAGTTGTCTTAAAAGACGAAGTCTTGCTACTTGCTACATGTGTTTGTTGCTTTGCATTCTCTTTGTTTTTTGTGGAATAAAACAAAAAGTATTAAGCAAGAAAATAATGACACATGTGCTTTGCACTGGTCTTTAAATATTTTTAAGTATTAATATTATTTAAATGGAACTTCATAATATGATTGAACGCTATTTTTTATTTTCCAATGTAACATTTACTAATGTGTTCATAGAACTCGAACAGGTACCGTGTTACAAAAAGGTGTTAACACATGAGTTCGTGAGTACGAACAGTCACTGGTTTTTTTTGCAAGTGGCAACTCTGATATTTGGCAGCTGTCACACATGCTTATTTCGATGTTTAAAAATGGAACTCTTTACGAAAGTACAACGCGTTATAATCGTGAAAACTTATTACAAAAATTTTAAAAATTATGCTGAGACCGTTCGCAAATTTCGATGAACTTTCAGTCGGGAAAGTGCAACTAATGTGGCAACGGTTCGATGACTGGTCAACAAATTTTAAGCAACTGGATCGGTTATGGACAGTAAGACTCCTGTGCGTCAACGTACCCGTCGAACCCTTGAAAACATTACCTGTGTCGCCGATAACCCGGCAACATCTATTCGGCATCGAACTCAACAACTTCAAATTTCACGAAGCATTACTCAGCGAATTTTGACAAAAGACCTCCACTTCCATGCGTACAAAATTCAGCTTACTCAGAAGTTCAAACCAGTAGGTAATGCGAAGCGCCGGCAATTCGTTCAATGGGTAATGCAGCAAAGTGAAGTCAATGCCAATTTTTTAAAAAAAAGTTATCTTCTCCGATGAAGCGCATTTCCATCCTAATGGCTTCGTGAATACACAATCTTGTCCAATTTGGGGCTCAAACACTCCTCATACAATTCATGACAAACAAATGCACCCACAACGTGCAACTGTCTGGTGCGGATTTTGGTCTGCTGATGTGATTCGGCCTTACTTGAGCATTCGTTATAGGAACATGATAAGGGAGTTGTTGTGGCCTCAAATGGACGGCATAGATCTGGACGACATGTTGGATCTGCAAGACATCGCCACATGCTACACCGCTCATTAAACAGTTCATTTATTGCAGCAACAATTTCCAGAACAAAGTATCTCAAGGAATTCTGATGTCAACTGGCCACTAAGACAATGCGATTACTTTCTTTGTGGTTTTGTGAAATCTCGGGTTAATAAACAAGGAACAATTCCTGAACTCAAATCCGAGATCCAACATGTCATAGGTGAGGCACAACCACATCCCTGTGAAAAGTCATGGACAATATCATGAAAAGAGTAATGACCTTTCATTAGAGCTGTGGGTGCAATTTGAATTATATTTTATTCCATACTCAATCGGAACATCTATTCTTTACAATTTATTACAAAATCAGAACTATCTCAAAAAATACGTGTTTTTATTTTAAAATGAAAACGATTATTCCTACTGAGACACCCTTTACCCGAAGTACGGCTTAGTTGACCAATTTCTGTAACCGCAATAGAGCAATGGTCAATGATTCCTTTTTTTCTGAATTGACACCCCTTGAGAGCTGTGGTTTCAATTTGACAGTTATACAAAAAAGACTAAAGTAAACAAACTGGGAAGTGATAGTATTTTTCTTGTAGGTATTGCCGGGGGAATCAAGAATCTGCCTGTCAAATTTCCCAAACACCCCCAAAATTTTGAAAACCGGTTAAAAAACGGGTTTGCGTACATTTGCGCACTTATAAGCCTGCGGGTTAGTTGAGTATCAATCGGATTTAAAAATAAGACTGAGGCCTTTCAAACGATATATACGATATTTATGATAGTATGAAAAGTATGTATGTATTTGTCCAGCAAACAAAAATTTTTTAATTTTTTTCACAATTTTTCAATATCGGCGATGATTTTTAATTTTTTTTTATAAAGCACCTATAATAGTCTTGAATTTATTTAAAAGGGACATTTAATAATGAGTAAAACGCAAGTTTTGTTTTTAAAAATCCGGAATTTTGACTGAGTTATTGAAGTTTTAATTAAAACAAAAATTTTGCATAAATACAAGTGTTGGTGATTCAACTCAAAAATGTTTACATGACCGTGTTTGTTTTGAATTCAGCATCATGAGTTTCTGTTTGAAGCGACCAAAAATATTCTGAAATCAATTTTGTTTCAATTTTTCCTTCAAAGCGTTTCTCAATTGTACCCGTTTCGTTGTGGAAATGTTCGATTTGTTCATCGCTGAACTGGCACAGGTTGTCTGCGAAGAATTCCAAGTGCGAATGGAGAAAATGCATTTTTATGGACATGTTGCAGCTCATTTAACCATATGCACTTGAAAATTCATTAACAACCGTGAGTCGTCGTCACATTTGTAATTACCAAGAAAATTATCTCATAGCGCAACAAAACTCTTTCGTGCACGTTTTCCACCAGAACTTAACTTGCTCACAAAGTTCACATCTCTCATAACTTTTATTTTTTTTTTTTTTTTTATTTTTTTTTTTATATTTATTTCGTCTATCATTAATACAAAGTAAAAAGTATAAAATATTTTAATAATTACAGAATTTGAGAATTTACTAGAAGTATTGCAGCAAATAGTACATATTTTTGTATATCTTTATTAGGGTCCACTTTCAAAATCATTTTTGTTTCTGATTATGCGCTATAAAGCCTTTTTGGAAGGTTTTCGCATTAATAAATCCAATGGCGTTTTTATTTTTTTAAAATTCCAACTCCTTGGCCTGCATATCTGCGGCTAAAACGCGGATTTTGGGCACCATTTTCTACAGAGCAAAAATGGCTTAATATTTTTCAAATCTGATTTCACCATTCGATTCTTTAGGACAACTTATTAAAAATAAGCGTTATTTGAGATTTTCAGGATGGACCTGTTAGTCGTTAGGGTGTACCAAAAAATCACTTTTTCTTAAAAAAAAAATTTAAAAAAATTTTGAACGCAAAAAATGGTAAAGAAAATTTTATTATAGTAATTCCGGTTTAAAAGTTATCAAGTAATATGTAAATAAAAAGAGATATTTTTTCAAGTTTTGTAATAGATATTACAAAGTTAATTTTTTTTCAAAACACCAATTTTTTTTTTAGTGACCTTTTGAAAAGTTGTTAAGATTTATAAATTATATTACTTTTTAACCAGTATTGTGTTCTTCAAGTTACATTTGTGAATTACTATTATTTAAAAAATGGCTGATCTGTTACAATTAACAGAAAAAAGAATAAGGCGTATTCCAGGTAAACAATTATTAATTTAAATTAAAACATCAATCTTATTAATATTCGTTTTTGCCCAATGAAATTGAGACCGATGCTAAAAATCTGGATCTTTTTCCTAAATACGAATATCATCTTTGAAATAAAATTCTTAACCCTTATAAAGCCTTTCGCAGAGCAAAGACTAATTTTAAACCAAAAAGCTCAACTCAGACACAACAAATACATAAGTTTTACGTCCAACTTTGTGATAAATTTTTGTGTACCGCGGAATTCGAACTGGTGGCCCCAAAAACAAAACCAAGAGCGTACAAAGAAAAAGAAATTGTAGTCGATGAAATGGAAATAGAATCTGATGATGAATCTACTGATCCAAATTGGGTGCTTGCCGAGGCAAAGGTTTCGAAGTTTGTTTTTATAAGCCCAAGAATTTGCCGACTACTAGACAGTCTTGGAATCTCTTCATCTTCCATGTCACGCCTATTCTTAGAGCAAAAACAGCGTCAGGAATCATTAAAAAGGCTCCACCAATTTCAGTTTCCTAACTACTTAATTTTACATTGGGATGGTAAACGAATGGAGAATAACGATCGTCAATTAGTGGAAAGGTTAGTGATAAGTGTATCTGCCCCAAATGGTTTGCAAAAGCTTATTTCATGTAATTTAATCGAAGATGGTGCAGGTAAGACTATTGCAGGTGAAATGAAGAAACAATGTGACCAATTGAATATAACAGATAAGATAGTTGGTCTTTCATATGACACAACAGCAGCGAATTCTGGGGTTAAGGGCGGCGCGGCAGTACTTTTTGAAAAATCAATTTCTGAGGAACCTTATCAGAAGCGTTTAAATCGTAGACCTTGTCGGCTTCATCAAAAAGAATTGTGCGTCGCAAATCCATTTAAAGAAGTTGTAATGAAAAATGTTGGTGCTGGCATTCCAATATTTATTCAATTTCGAAAGTCGTTTAGCCGTAACCGAAATCTTAAAATTACCCCGGCTCTCTTTTCGAATACAGCTGAACCAATATTGAAAAAAAAACTGCAATCATTAACAGAATTTTTTGTGAAACAAAAAACTATTAATCATCGAAGACAAGATCACAGAGAAGTGGCGGAGTTGGCACTAGTTCATTGGAACACAAACCCTGACTACAAACTGAAAGCGTGTGGTGCAGACCATCATGCTAGGTGGCTTTCAAAAATAATTTACTACATCACATATTTTGCTGTTATTATATTGTACACTTGAACAAGCCTAATAAGAACCAAAATTCTAAACATTTTCATAATATTAACATGTATTATACTAGAGATCCCTCATAAGGACAGTGTATAATTTTAAATTGATACTATTACTATTGTTTATTGTAGTTATATATTGAATATTAATTCGAAGCCAATAAACATTAAAAAAAAAAAAAAAAATAATTTACATCTTCAAAATATTGCTTTTCAAAGAACATTTTAACATATCGGAAGCCTTAGTTGAACAGTTCGAAGCGATGCTTATTTATTTTATAACAATATATTTAAAATACTGGTTTACTTGCGAGTCCACAATATATGCATCGAAAAATGATTTAGATTTTCTTATAGAACTGGAAGAGTTTTCACAAATTGAAGGCAAATATTTTTCATTGATTGCTAGAAGCGCAAAAGTCACTCAGCTAAGGCAATGGATTACTTAACTGAAGAAAATGCTATATTTTCTATTTTTGATGAGAGAATATCCGTAGAAGAAAAAGAAAACTTGCGCGTCAAATTGTTAACCAGCAACAGCCAGGATCAGTTTGCTAAACTCTCAACAATAGATCCGAGTGTAAGCTTCTGTTCCGATGATTTAGAAGATAGTGAGACTCAAATATACACAATGTCTGCAGTTGACGAGAATACGGAAGACTTGGTAAAGCTAATTGATACAGCTGACCAAATTCTTTATGAAAAAATTTTTATACAAGTCGATGACAACGCAAAGTTTTGTAATTCGAAAGATACAACTAGAAAGTTAACAAATTTGGATTTCGTGGTTTTAAAGTCGCCTTTCGATTATATAACTCTTCAGAGTTTAAAAACATTAGTTAATTATGGAATAAATATTTCATTTATGTTGTTTCACTCCGCTCAGTGGGCATCCCAAAAAAGCTTTATCGTTGCTCTTGAAAAGGCTAAAAATATACAATCTACAAGTATTTATACTGAACAGCTTGTTGGTCAAATTTCGCGGCTTAATAATTCAAATATAATAAAAAATAAAGAAGATTTAAACAATTTAGCATTATGTGCAGTAGAAAAAGAAATTAAATAATGTTGTTTTGAAAAAAAAAAATAAACTTTGTAATATTTATTACAAAACTTGAAAAATTGCTCTTTTTTTATTTACATATTACTTGATAACTTTTAAGCCGGAACTACTATAATAAAAGTTTTTTCACCATTTTTTGCAGGAGACTGCACAATTTCAATATGCGCGTTCAAAAAATTTTTTTTATTTTTTTTTAAGAAAAAGTGATTTTTTGGTACACCCTAACGACTAACAGGTCCATCCTGAAAATCTCAAATAACGCTTATTTTTAATAATTTGTCCTAAAGAATCGAATGGTGTAATCAGATTTGAAATATATTATGCCGTTTTTGCTCTGTAGGAAATGGTGCCCAAAATCCGCGTTTTTAGCAGCAGATATGCAGGCCAAGGAGTTGGAATTTTAAAAAAATAAAAACGCCATTAGATTTAGTGATGCAAAAACCTTCCAAAAAGGCTTTATAGCGCAAAATCTAAAAAATCAAGTGGACCCTAATCTTTATATAAGAATATTTTTAGGAATATGATACAGTGTAGGGCAAAAAGATAGGATAAAAAACCCGATTAAATTTTTAAAGAAATTCTGGAATTATGTCTTCTATCAAATTCATCGCTGAAGCTGTAGAAAAATTAATTCTGCAAATTTCTTAATACTGCATAATTTGAAGATCTGTTGCGGTCTTCGAATCTTTGTGTAAGTTTAGAAATAAATGTGTTGAACATATCCATTTTGAATCGACTGTGAAGGAGGGTGGTCGAATAACGTCTGCTTAGGTTTAGAATGATTTTAAGGTTTTTGTTCTGTAATACTTGCAGTTTTTCGACGTTTGTTTTGGCACATCTGCCAGACCAGACCTGACATCCGTAAGTCATAATGGGCCTAATGCAGGATTTGTATATTAGTATCTTATTTTTTCTATTAAGTTTTGACTTTCTATTAAGAAGAGGAGAGAGGGCTCTTCCGCAGAATAGATAAAAACGATGAAAAAATTACTACATATGGAAACAAATATATCAATAAATCTTTTTATTTTGGTTTCATTTAGTTGTGGGAACACCGCTTTGAGATGACAAAAAGCGTCGCCTTTAACATCCACTTATTTTTTACGAATTGTTTCATATATCCTAGCTTTAGATGCAGTGCTGGCAGAATAACATTCTCATTTTTAACTAATGAGGATTAATATAAAAATATAAAATGACGGGATAACTTGATACTACCAACATAAGTGGACGGCCTCGCAAGACATCTGAGCGGACAGACCAAGAAATTTACAAGCTGATAAAGCAAGACCCTTTTGATTTTTCTATGGTGATCGTACATACTTTTGAAGTTAACATAGACCACAGTACAGTTCGGAGAAAAGCCGCGGAAAATCATTTGAAAAGTTATGGCACCATGCAAAAAACCAATGATTATAAAAGCACATTTGACTTAACGCTTGGTAGGGAGCGTTATTGGTTCAAAGAGCATAAAAAACGTTTTGGGTCCAAATTTCTTTTTTATGAATTAAATGTCACGATATCTGCTGTCACAAGGCATAACAGCATAACTCGAGTAATGCTCAAATTGAATTTCTAGAGAATCAAGCTATATATATCGTCCTTCACACTATATAAATTATTGTGAATAATCCAATTTGTAGTTCCTAAGATATGTGAAAAGATTTATTAGCAAATCTAGACCAGTGACTACATTAAAAATAAAATTTGAGCCTTTAAAAGACTCTGCTATAAAGTTGCAAAAATAGACATATGCTGTTATGCCTTATGACCACAGATATAAGTATTGGAATGAAAATACAGTGGTCAACTGTACTGCTTAGTTAGGAATCCACATCTAATATATGCGGGTCTTTGATGGGAACTGTCTTGTTCGCCTCAAATAAATTAAAACGGCTGGATCCAAGTGTGATGCTCTGCACGTATTTATCTGGTAACGGTGTTATTCCACTTCATGTCATTGACGGCATTATGGACCGTGTCTTGTACAAAAACGTATTAGAGACGGTAATGTGGCCGTCGGTGGTACAATGGTTAGTGTGCGCGCCTCTTATACATGAGTTTCTGGGTTCGATCCCTGCTATGACCACCTTAAAATTGCCTTCGGCGGCGGTCACCTCGCATAGTGACGGCGATATGCTTCTCAAAACACCGTTCGGAATCGGTGTAAAAACTGTAGGTCCCAATCAGAGAGTATAAAAGTAGAAAGGGCACAGCTCACTGGTTGTGAGAAGCTCTTCCCAATTCCTTAATGGAATTTAATGGGAAACCATTTATTTATTTTATAATGACTTTGTACGCAGAGTGGAACCTGTCACTGCCATTCGTGATTCAACACGACAATGATCCGAAACAAACTTCGAAGTTGATCACAGACAATTTAGAGATGAAAAAGGTTTCGCTCCTTGGTTGGCCAGCACCATTACCAGACTCGAATCTAATTGAAAATATTTTTGGAATTTGCAAACGCAAGTTGGTGTAAGGTATTTCGACAACCACGCAGATCTTACAAAAATCCTAAAACACGAATGGAAATTTATCCCGATAGAAACAGTAATAATATCATGAAATCCATGCCGAAACGTTGTCAGCAGGTTGTATGCAATAATGTAACTTTATACCAAATATAGGAAAGTTGCTTAGGTTTTGCGCTGATAAAATTTGAGTATATATTGTTTTCGTGACATGTTTTATCGTTATGAATTTAAATTTTTTTTTTTTGAAATATTTTTTTTTGCCAATAATGAAACTAAATTTATATTTTTTAAAATATAGCTTATTTTTTTATTTATTCGGTCTTTTTATTGGTACTTTTTATTTCAGTATTCAAGCTCAAGACCATCTATATCTCTAGAAATAGAGATATAGTTTTTTATAAACAAAGATGTTTTGGAAATCATCCTCATGAATCCTGGCAAACCGTATAGCTATTTCAGATCAAGCCACAGATCTTCATCAGCGGTTGTTTGGAATGCTGCTTTTGAAAAATTCATCAAACTAAATGCAGACAAAAACTCATCTAAATTGAGAATTTTCTACTATGCAAGTGTTCGAAAAATATCTCAAGCAAAACACACAGGAAAATATTTATTTTTTCGGCCTTTTAAAAACAAATCATCCCTGATGGACGTAGAGCACGACGGAACAATAGGCAATAACAATTGCCCGTAAACATTGTGTTGTCTTTTTGACTACAACACGAATTATTTCTAATGGAGACGGATGGTTCTTCTTTTCGAATACTTGCATAGTGGATGATTTTTCAAAATCAACACTCCAAACAACGGCTGATGAAGGTCGGTGGCTAGATGTAAAATATATATATATATATATATGGTTTCCCGTTACATCCCATGAAGGGATTAGGGAGAGCTTCTCACAACAAGTGAGCTGTGCGCGTTCTAGTTTTACACTCACTGATTGTGACTTACAGTTTTACGCCGGTTCCGTACGGTATTTTGGGAAGGGTGTTCATGGCTAAATACTCGATAGTGTCGCCGTAACTAAGCGCGGTGACGGCCGTCGAAAGAAATTTAAGGTGGTCAGAGTAGGGATCGAACCCAGGATCTCATGCACAAGAGCCGCGCATACTACCATTGCACCACCAACGGTAAAATACCTATACGTAGACCTATACCCAAACATCTTCGTTTTTAAAAAACTATATCTGTATTTAGAGAGATATAGATGGTCTTGGGCTTGAATAATGAATTAAAAAATATTGTTTATTATAAGAAATTGCTACAAAGTTGCTGAAGGTTTGGGCAATACTGTAAATGTAAATGCTTTAATAATATCATATATGAGTCTGGGAGTTTTCCGAAGAAATTTCCATAAAAATAAAAGGAAGGAATCTTTAATACAATGTGACGTATGAGTGATAAATTATTGAAATTAAATCGCACATACGAACACGTAACAAGTTTAGATAGAATGATGCAAAACCATTGGAGTGACTTTAAATAACCAAATTATGAATTTTGTTGTATTTAAAAAAGCACGACGTGACTGCCTATCGCTACAAAAATATAACTTAGTAAACCATTAGAAACAGTCTATTTTGTATATATGTACGTATGTTAAAATCGTATCGCTGAAAATAGGCAATGGGGCGGGAATGAAAAACAATATAGTCTTTATTTCAACTGCAAAAAAATGGGGTAATCCTCAACCATTTTTAGCAACATTTTTAGGAATACTTTATCATTAGAGCATGTCGCTAACAGCAACACAACATATAACTACACCCAATATCTTTTAGAGGAATATTTGACTGCAATTTTGGACTGGAAGTGTGGGCAGTTCATTACAAAAAAAAATGTATTGCCTATTACTCAACCTTGAACGAGAGATAGTCACTCGAATTTCCTTTGAATTCTTAGTTTCTTTTGCTTTCAATAGAAAAAAGTCGTGTTTTAGTTTCTATTCTAACCAGGTTACGGACTTTGTAAGTATATGATCACTATACTTAATAATTTGACGAAAGACAGCAGATATAATGTCAGAGATGCGACTGATTTTAAATCGAGAATTAAGAATATCGGAGTAGATGATGACGGAATATTGGTGTCATTCGACGTGGTGTCCCTATTCCCAAGTATACAGATGCATTTGGCCATTAAAATGGTGGAGGGGAAATGGAGTATACTGGGAAAATTTACGCGAACACCACAAGACTTATTCATTGAATTGCTGAAATTTTGCATGAAAGAGACGGGATATTTCAGATACGAGGGCAATTTTATGAGCAAGGAAAAGGTATACCTATGGGATCACCAGCTTCACCAGTGGTAGCTGACATGATAATGGAGGAACTACTTGAAGAAACTTTGTCGAGGTTGGAAGTGAAGCCCAAAATCTTGGCATAGTATGTTGATGACTTATTTGTTGCGATGAAGAGGAATGAAGTGGATAACGCACTTAAGGCTCTTAACACATACAACAAGCGAGCAGAATTCACGATGGAAGAGGAAAAGGACAAAAGATTGTCAAACTGGATTGATACCAGAAGACTACAATGTCCGGAACACTGATTAACTGCAATTCTGAGCACCCTCGGAGAATTATTGTCAATACGGCGACGAATTTCGCGAATAGAGTTCTGAAGATCGGCGACTGCGAGTTTCATGTGGGGCATAAAAGGAAAATAAGGGAAATTCTTCGAGAAAATACTTGGCAATTTATGGAACGAGGACAGGATCAACCAGATGAAACCCCACCGAAAATTAACAACTCCCTGACTTATATACATGGTTATTCCGAGAGACTGAAATATTCCGATATCTTTGACAAAGGGTTATTTGAGATGGCGTTGGAATCACACAATTCTCTGAGCTGATTATGTGGCCGGACAAAGTCCAAGGTGACGGAAGGGGATAAGTCTAATATTGTGTATAGGCTGAAATGAAATGGGGATAAGACTGACGTATGCCAAACGGTATACGTTGGCAGCACGATGACGAAATTGAAGACAAAACTGTCTTCCCAAAGATCAGATGTAAGGTCCACCTATAAACCTATGTGGCCGGACAAAGTCCAAGGTGACGGAAGGGGATAAGTCTAATATTGTGTATAGGCTAAAATGAAATGGGGATAAGACTGACGTATGCCAAACGGTATACGTTGGCAGCACGATGACGAAATTGAAGACAAAACTGTCTTCCCAAAGATCAGATGTAAGGTCCACCTATAAACCTATGGAACAGAAAACGGCATTAGCGGTCCACTGAGCTGTGACGGGTAATAATCCTATTTTTGACGACGTTGACATTATAGCAGAGGAGACAAATTACTCCCGACGACTCACTCTCGAAATGTTGCACATAATTAATGTTCCCTCAGGGATAAGACTCAATTAGAGGACCGACACTGACCGATACGCTCAAGTATGTCGACACACGATAGGCGAATACAGGGGAAACATATTTGACGAATATTTGTCGAAAGCTTGCACACTTCCTACGAGTAATTTGTTTTTTGTGATTTATGATACATGTAATTATTGGCAATCGTTTTGTGACTAATATATTATTAGTGTTAAATATTTTTGTATATAGAACCCTGGGGATGATAGAGTGATCTGTTTACATTTAACTGGAACACGAACGAAAGCCTGCAGACGAAGTGGAATATTTTTATTTTGGAATACTATAATGTCGTAAATGTGATAGTTTATACTATTCCATCCAGTTCATAGAATTGCATCAATAAAAAATGTCTGAAAAGGAGTATTTATTTAACAACACCTTATGCTTGGGAGACTATGCTCGGGAGACTATGTAGGTTGTTGTGTATATTTTATACACAAATTTTGTTTCGGGTCTAAAGTTTCTGAACATGGAACTATTAAAAAAAACCCTATTTGTGCAAAATTTGAATTCAGATAAATTTAAAACACGCATGTTTTAGCTTAAGAAGATTTATCTTATACTCTATCAAATGGTTGTAGCTTACATTACAGTTCACCATCAAATAGTATTATTTTCATTAAAATGAAAATATTCATATTGAAAACGATTTGAGGCAGCTGATGACATTGTGTGGTTTGGCTGAAATGTTGTACATTAGGGTGGGTAAAAAAATGCTGCTGTCACCACCTAAAAATTAAGTTCAGAGTGTTTAGTGACTATTTGCAAAATATTGCGATTCTGGGTTCACACCTCTAATTATCAGGTTTTTTGGGTGTAACTTTTAAAATGTTGCAGATATTTGGAAAATTTATTATGGGTACGTAGACCTTTAGGAGTTCTTGCATTGCACATATTATTTTTATTTGTATTTTTGACGTTGATTTAGTTGTAGAAGTTTAAATGCCGTTTTTTAGAGGATTTTCGTGGAGTCCTAAGAACGAAAATCCACTAAAAAACGGCATTTAAACTTCTACAACTCAATCAACTTCAAAAATACAAATAAAAACAATATGTACAATGCAATAACTCCTAAAGGTCTACGTACGCATAATAAATTTTCCCAATACCTGCAACATCTTAACAGTTACACACAAAAAACCTGATAATTAGATGTGTGTTTAAAGCAAAATACCTCATAATTTGCTGAACCCAGAATCGCAATATTTTGCAAATAGTCATTAAACACTCTGAATTTCATTTTTAGGTGGTGACCCAAAAGCAATTTTTTTGTATGGGATTTTACCCACCCTATTGTATCTGTTTACTTATATTGTATTCATATTTGTGCGGCCTCAACTACATAGTTGCAACTTTTCAATTACTGAATGTCGGTTACGCGAACAACAGGCTTGAAATGCTGTGTGTTCGTTTTTGTTATTTTTTCCTTGTATCATTTGAAATTGAAAAATACTCTACAGACTTAACAACGTTGTTAATTTACTCTAGCATATTATCAAAACAATTAAAAAACTTATTTATTATTCATATTCAATTTGTTAGGAAAAATTTAAATAAAAACATCATCAGATTGCTCCAGTATGAATTACGTCGACATTAGCATTAAATATTTACAGACAAAAAAACAATTAACACTAATTGGAATAATGTATCAACAGCAATAGCGTATTACTTAACGGGGTTTACTTGTGTGAAAAACCGATCAAATTTGAAATAAACACTTGAGTAATATTTTATAGTTAAGTATAAAATCACTGTCCTGAACATCGAACTCATGATAACTATAAGTATAAAATAAATAAATATTTACCCATTAGATCCCAAGAAGGGATAGAGAAGAACTTGTCAGTGAACTGTGCCCTTTCTGGTTTTACATTCAGTGACCTACAGTTTTACTCCGTCTGCGGGTATATTTTGATATGTATAAGTTCACAAATCTTCTTATTCGCAATTTTATTAAGCATAATATCTGCTTGAACATTCTAGATCCAACTTTTAAATTGAAATACAAGATTATTTCATTGCTTACCTACAGTGCTCCGTTGGGATTTTTGCTGCCACAGAGTGGTGGATGATTTTTGCTGAATTTTGATCATTTTGTTCTGATGGAATCATACGATAATCAAAGTTAGAAAATGCATTAGTAGCAGGTGAGTGAAAATCAATGCTGCTACAGAATAAACAACACTGTGGAACATAAAAAAATAACAAGGTTCTCACAACGGTTTCTTCTAGAGGGGGGGGGGGGAATAAACATGTGTCGGCGTTTTAAAAGTTTATATCTGAATTTTTGTTAAGGGCGGGGGGCTGAAATTTCCACCCTTTTGCACATGCTTATAATGAATCGGTATAGGAAACCATGATATCCTTACGTTTTAGGTATAAGATGTAGTCCACACTTCTACACGCTGAAAAATAACGGCCTGTCTAACAAATGTTTCCAAACATATTTTGCAGGAACCATGTATATGTTTGAAACACACATCAAACATTCATATGTTTGTAAGTCCCAAACTTACTTGTATTTAAATGCAAAAAGTATTATGTGTAGTGACATACGTGTATGCCCTTACGTGGAAATATGTATATGCGATCTTCATCCCAAACATCCATAATAATAATAATACATAATAATATTTAGAACTGAATCGTTCTTCTATTTCAATATATATGTATTACTTTAATTTAATTTTAACAATATAAATCCACATTTATAAATAATCAATACAAAAAAATTAATAGATTTAAAACGGCCCTTTTTACAATGAATGCATTATTTTTTTCACGAAATGAAAATCTGCTGCTCTTTTGCCTCCCCTTTCTTTGTTGTCTCTCACGTTTTTATTTGCAGAAGGTTTCAGCTACTCGATGGTTTTAAAACTACTCATAAAGCACTATGCGTTGGTACACAAACAAGATATTTATATACAAATCAAGTTTATCCGAGGCAAGTGTGGATTAATTACTTGTGTCTTTTCTATTACTATTATTTCACAAATCGTTCGCCGTAGCGATTTTCTCAGTAAAGGCTCGGACAGACAAAATCATTTCTCACTTTGGTAGCACAAATACATATATACAAAACACATAAACGAAAGCCAAAGTAACATCACAAACCGTTCGAGCCTTCATTTTGTTTTTCACTGTTCAAGCGCTTTTGATATCCTCTGTCCGATGAACCATTGATGACTAAATACACGAAAATAAAACGCAATACGTCATGCAAAATAAGATACACTTCATCTGCAATGTACACGCACAGTCAGGAATATTTATGTCACACTGACTGAGAGAATAATGCAAAAATACAGATACACACTTACAAGATAGACTCTCTCGTTGTCCCCCTATTATTCTCTTGCTGTCGAGAGAGTATAGATAGTGCAACAAACGCAGCTGTATTTGTACCAGAAACATAAATGTATATGGGTCGCAAACACATATATTGTAACATATTAATCATTGTGTCTGAAACATGTAATATTGAAAAGCAAACACAATGTGTTTGGACACAAGTATATTATATTTACGACAAGCTCCAAACACACTTTATATTTGCGTCTTTTCTGTTCTTGGTTTGAAAAAGGGTAGAAGGCACCCACAAAAACTGGGATGTAACAAGTTAGAATGTACTACAAAAATATTCTTCATAGAAACT
The DNA here is from genome assembly GCA_963931995.1 of Phaonia tiefii. Classification (NCBI taxonomy): domain Eukaryota; kingdom Metazoa; phylum Arthropoda; class Insecta; order Diptera; family Muscidae; genus Phaonia; species Phaonia tiefii. The sequence goes on from OZ008370.1 coordinate 264,245,949, forward strand.
CAGCAAAAAATAAGTTTAAATTGAAAATCTATTTAAGAGTTAATTTCGTACTTTTTCCGAGTTGGCGCTAAAATATCTTACAAACCTGAATTCTAGGTGGTTGGTGTGTAATGGAAAAATATTCTACGTAAAATTTCACTATAAGCCACCGAACAAAAGAAAGCTGTAGATTAATACCTTTAAATAAAAAATAAGAGCAAATGTTGTAATTTATCCATACTGCGTTAATTAGCCGCGCTATGCTTTATCTGCTGCACTTTGGCTAATAAGATCTGTTGGCTTGCAACAAAAAACTATGAAGAAGCAAAATCAAAATAAAACACAAAATCAGCCAGCCGACTGCTGACTCAATTACATTGTAATTGCATTAACTGTGGGGCATTTAACGTGAAGCGGCCATCCAAAAATGTTTTTTTTTTTATAAATTTTGTTCATATTTGGCTTATACGTGTGACAGATCTACACATCGAATTAAGCCATTCACAATAACTGTAGCGTTACAAAAGTGCTACGAGGTGGGGCAATAAGAATGAAAGGACAGTTTCAATACCACCTAATACCATTTTTGTTTTAAAAACTACACATAAAGTACTTACATGTAAATTGAACGTTTTTATGAACGCACATTCTGTTTTGCAAATGGGCCTTTTATCACGTATGGGAAGTACTTTATGATTATTCTGTGCTTTCAAATTCAACACTATCCTTTCATTCTAATTAGCCCGTCTTGTAGTAGTACAGTCTTTTGTGAATGGATTGATTCGTTGTGAAGAACTCGAAATTTTAAGTGATAATTTATAATTTAAAAAAAAATAATAAAAGTGACATCAAGTGCAACACCAAGTGAAAGTTCGGAAACTACGGAATACACGCTATACAGCAGCCGAAAGTGCAATATAAACCCAACATACAGCAACAGAAAACCAAGTAACTTTGAAATATTTACGTAGAAATTGCCGAAAATGTCTAATTATTTGCAAAAATATGATTGCTTTTGCATTTTCCTAACAACAGCTGGTGAAAAGGTGTGGCTGGAACTGAAATAGCAATAAGGTTTGTCAGGAATTATGAAAATGCATTTTGCAAAACTCCTCTTTTAAAAGCTTTGTCTCCACTAATAGAGATGTAAAATGGTCTTGAGCTTTTATAATGAAACAGAAAAGTAACAATAAAAAGGCCGAATAAATAAAAATCATCCCTAATACGTAAATCTACTTCTCACATTCTTTTTCAAATAGCAAATAGCAAGTTCCATGAGAATTTTACTGTTAATGCAATTTACCAAACACATTGCAGGATAAAAACTAATAGTAATTTAAGGACTTTTTATAGTTTGTTTGTCTATAGTTACAGTTTATAGTCTGTTTGTCATACAAAAAAATAATTACAGCCGAAGGCCTCGGACTGTCCCTGCAGGCTGTGTCAGAGACACGGCCATTAAGTTTAACGTAGAATACGCCATCCGATAAGACAGAAAACATATATAACAATAAATTCATTTGCTTATATTATTTATCATTTATTGTTATATATGTTTTCTGTCTTCGGCCTCGGACAACTGTCTGCTGTTATTTTTATATTTACCAACGGCATTTGATTCAAGTCCGTTTAAAAAAAATATATTATGTTCAATTTTGTTAAACTTAATTTAATTTATGTATTTTAATTAATATTTTTATTGAAATAAGTTCTGCGAATGTTGAGAGGGCCGCCCTAATATTAAAAAAGGTTTACCTTATCGAGTCTTCGCATTAGCATTCGAGCGTTGTGTGAAAGCTTTACGCTTTACAATTCAAAATTAATGTTACAACAGCTTTATTGAAGCTTTCGCAAAAAAGCTTTATTACGTTAGCTTACTGTTTGTTTCACTTTTTACTAGATACATGTTGCCAAACAACTAGATACATGTTCCTAAGCAATGTTGAGCAACCAAAAACACTCAACCAAACACCACACATATGTTTGAGTGTATGTGTTTAAACAATTTTCATTTGAGAAATTAAAATACTAGAAATATATCAACCAATATGAAATGCATATCAAACGAAAGAAAACATCTTCATTTACCTACAAAAAAAATTTTAAAAAAATTCATCTAGCCGTTTCCTTAAATTCAATGAAATAAAGATTACAACAATACAAACCTGACATGACTCCTCATACCGTAAGGTAAGACGTATTCTACGTCAAAAAATACCACAAGTATTTTTACATTTTTTTTTAAAGTCATTCTGTAAAATGTAGAAGTCTAAAAAACTTTGTGCCGTACGTTTATTTTGCGTTATATATTGTATCTTTTTAACCAACAAGACATTTTCTTTATTAAGGTCATGCGGTGTAATTAATGACACAAACATGAGCGCAAAAGCCGACAAACATTTAATACGCTGGCATTCGCAATTATTTCAGCTATACCATAACATTACATGTTCACGTGTTGCAGGTTAATGCTTTTAATTGCTGCAGGATACTCTAACGTACAGTTATATGATTTTATATGTGGGAGTCAGTATCGGAATAAAGTTGTTATCAAGCATCACAACCAAATGTTATATGTAGAGTGTGAGTGACAGAGAACAATAAAATTAATACCACTTCCTCACATATGTCATATGTCTTTATGTGAGCTACTCAGATGCCAATTGATCTTACTCCACATTTTATAAATGTTGAGATTGTAATGATAATAGAATTAAAACAACATATTTAAAACATTCTCTCTTATTATCATCGCAATGAAACAGTTATCATGAAGCTCTATACGTCTCGCATACGATTTGTGTGAGAATTCATAGAAGTCGTAATTTTCAGGTTTTGCCACTCTGTGTTTTGTCGAGTTAGATCAATTGGTCTCTCTCTGTATAAATATCCTAATGATTGTAAGGAAAGGGTAATTTGTAAAGAGATGCTCGATTTTAATTTGAGTCAAAGGATGTCTTAGAAGGTCAACCAACGAATTTTGTCTAAAGTTGTATGTAGAATGTTTCTTAAAGGAATATAAATTTGTATTTGCCAGGGTACCTGTGAGCCACTAACATCGCGCAATGGACCACAACACAGGGTTGCGTTTACCCACAGATCTAGGAGTAGTTCCAAAAAATGCGACTAAATAATTCATCAAGATATGTGTTAAATAAATCTCAAATGCATTGGAAATGTTGTGGCACGAAAATATTCGGAAAATATCTCAGGCACTCAACCTCTAGAAATATTGGCAAGATTTCTTTGCATATCGATAGAAGCATCGTCTGTCGTTTGACATGAGTTTTGTTATTTTAGTCAGAGTAACAACAGCAAGTCGCCACAGACATATATTTTGCTTCAGATTTGTAATCCTGAATGCCGGCAGGTACTCAGTTTCAAATAACTCAATTATTTTGAATTTGAAAATGTTAGACAGAGATTCGTAAACAGCAAAGCTGAAAACCAAAAAGCACTTATCGTCGACTTATTATTATTTTGTCGTAAACGCCAATTTTTTTGAAACGGAGGTACCAATTTTCAGAACTATACCACTATTAGATACTAACTAGCAATTTTTAGGGATATACAAACAAATTAGAGTAAACATTACAGTAATGGTACGATATATCAAAATTCTGACAACAGATTCGGAAAGAGAACGCACAAAACCTATAGACATAATATCAACTCCAAAAACTGATAAAACAATAATCAACCGATGTTATGTATTTCCAAGTGAGTGTATTGCTTTTTAGACGTTTCACCCGTAGTCTTTGATCCACACTTTATATTTGTACAATTTTGGCTTAATATTAAATTTGGCGCTTATAAAAGCATTTGGTTCCAAAATCCGAAGCAATTAACTCTTCAATTCTGTGAGTTATAAGATTTGGTCACATAGTCCTACTTTAAGGTCAATGAAGCAATTGTGGACACAAAATATTTTTAAAATTCGGACAGAGAATTTATTGTTTCAATAAAACATGCATATTTTTCAATAAAACATGCAATTTTTTTTCATTTTTAAAAATGTTTTTTTTTTAACTGATAAAAATGTACTAAATAATAGTGTTTTAGTTCGGATTTCAGAAAAAACATACAATATCAAATATTTAAAAATTGAGATTCGATTATTTCTAAATTTATGTAGTAGATGGCGTAAAAAAATTAAAAATTTACCAAATTTCGAAAGAGTTGGAAACAACTTTTTAAAAAATATAAAATAATTGTATCTGCAAATCTTATATACCTTCAGTTATCTTCATGAAACGATTAAAAAATATTGACATTTTATAACAATTTTTTTTGATATTAATACCGGTTTGAAAAATCCCCTCAAAACTGAAGATGATAACTCAAATGCAACAGAACATTTTAATATCTCTATTCAATAACAAGCTGCGTGGAACTCTACTTCACAACCAAAGCTTCTACAAAGTACCTTGTTACTCTGACAAAACATTGCTAAACCGCAAAGCTCGCTAGGGGTGGCAGATATCGCACAGCTCAGCGGTTGTGAGACGGTCTACCCAATTCCTTCATGGGATGTAATGGAAAGCCATATTTTTTTTAAATAAAAAAAATAGGAGAAAATTAACTCTCAAGAGGCTAATTTATTTACAGAACATTTGGAAGAGGTATAGATAAATTCGGATGACGATATTTATGTCAAGTTTCTGTCTTCCGGAATCCATCAACAACTTGATTTACCCATCCGACAATTCCCAAAATTTGAAATATAAGATGTTATAAGTAAATTTGTACCCAATAAAGCTCCCAGTTAGGATCTTGTTACTCCCAAAACACGAAATGACTTTCGAAAAGAATTCATATCTCTCTCTTAACGTATATTTATTACTACTGTCTCCCTTGCTGTTTTCTTCCATCTCAAAGGAAACTTTCGGAAATCACAATGATTCCCAAACCAGGTCAGCTTATGACGAATTCGTCGTAAATTTCTTGAGTCTCTCTTCCTGAACAGACTGAAGCACGCTATAGTGACGAAACATCTGTTTTTCACAATAAATTTGGCTGGATAGAAAAGGGTGAATACTGCACTGCAGCATTTGTCGAGTTTTGACAAAGTTTGGCTTAATATTCAAATTACAGAAAATGTTTCCAATAAAATATTATCTCTTTCTCAACTCCAATATCCGAAACGAGGGTGGTCCTAACACATAATCTCCTCTTACCTCGATACACTTTTTCCAGCGATATTCAATAGCGTCGACATCCTGTTTATTGTAAGAACTGCCAAATTCCTTAAAATAGTCAGCAACCGTAGACTCCACCTCTTCATTGTTTGTACATCTGGTGAATAAAGTGCGTGATGAAACAATTCGATCTTTAATTCATTAATTTTGGCCATTGCAAAAGTGAACATGTGAACTGGAGCCATTGTCTTGATGAAACAACACTTTCTTTTTGCGTGCGTACGTTTTCCACAATTTCATCACTTTAGCAGAAACTGAAGATAATCAATAAAAATTATTCCATGCGCATGCCAAAAAACAGACGCCATGACCGTGCTTGTAGATGCAACCATTTTTGCCTTCTTTGGACACGATTATCCCATTCCAGTCCACTGTTTTGACTGCTCCTGTGTCGCAGGTGTGAAGTGGTCGACCCACGTCTCATCCATGGATATAAATCAACACAAAAAAATACGGATTTATTGGGGTAAAAAATCGCCAAACACTCTACTGGAACGTCTTCACGACATCGATATTGCTCTATTGAAAGCAAGCGTCGCACCCATCTTGCGTCTAGCTTTCTTATCTTCAAATCTACGGTCAGTATACGTTGAATAACACTTTTTCAAATGACTGTTATTTCAGCTAGCTCAAGCAATTTCAGCCGACCATCGTCCAATACCACATTCTTAACAGTGTCTGGCGTGGATATCTCAATTGGTCGACCACTACGGGGTTCGTCTTGGCAGCTCTGGTACAAAATATTCTACGGCCGTAACCGAAGTTGCAGACTCCCCCGCAGTAGAATCTAGCACTGCTTTAATATTGCATGGTCTGATACCTTTCAAATGAAAGTATTGAATTATATATCGGTCACCAATTTTTTTCACGATTACAAATTCAAAGATATCGTTTACATTTGATGGTTCAAAACAAAAATAAATTGAAACATAAAACATAGGTTTTACAAGGTTGCCGCTTTTCATAAAAATATATTTTTTTCAAACTACTGGTACCATTTTTATGTCTGTTCGGCTAGTTTTTTGACCGCCCTCGAATGTCAAACACTATGATGAATTTAACTCAATTTATCAAACTAAATTAGGTGTCTCAGAATGCAGCATTTTTGGTGCAACACTTTATTTTGTTTTCAGCTACGATCTGCCTCTAACAGATTTGAAATCCGAGCTTTTGCTGGCGATGCAGCTGCTTTAGCCGTCAATGAAGATCCCATAGAGGCAACTATCACACTTCAATAATATATAGATAATATCTCATCTTCGCTAATAATCACCGTCAATGAAATAAACTCAGTCCAAGTCAACTTTACTCTCAAAAGTGACTCATGCTCTCTAATAACTCTAAATGAAGTAGAAATGCCTCAGAAAGTGGAAGTACAATTTCTCGAATACATCTTGAAAATGACTCACATGGAGAAAACGTGTTCAGACAAAAAGGCTCTCGAAATATAATTGTATAAATTTAATTCTTACATTAACTACATATCTCCACCTTTTAGCCCGGTATTCAGATTTTATTAACTTTGCGTTGCCATAAGAATAAACGTGTATAAAAAATAACGAACATTTCGTGAACCGAAAATTTCACTCGCTATTCATTTTATTAGTACTTAGCTCTTTGCTAAAATTTCATAGGCAAAATCAGTTACAGGGTAGTTACGTCAAAGTTATTTCGTAGGGAAACAATAGTTTGGTATATGTTTGGGACAGGAATTTTTACATTTTGATAATTTTGACAGCCCAAAGCAACACGGCATGAGTTAAAAATAAAATGGAGCGCGTAGACGAATTATTAGTTAAATATTTGCAAAGTAAATCAAACATATGTGGTAACTCTCCGCATCAAAATTTTCCGTTTAGGGATAAATTAAAAAAATTATTACGAAAATTACGCTAGAACCGAATACGGGGCCGTCGGTGGTGCAACGGCCAGTGTGAGCGGCTGTTGTGCGAGAGAACGTGGGTTCTATCCCTGCTCTAACCACCTTACACTTCTTTCGACGACGGTCACCTCGCTTAGTGACGGCAACACTATCGAGTAATTAGACGTGAAATAGTTTTCAAAAAACCGTCCGGAACCGGTGTAAAATTGTAGGTCCCAATCAGTGAGTGAAAACTGGAAAGCACACAGCTCAGTGATTCTGAGGAGCTCTCCCCTATCGCTTCACGGGATGTAATAGGAAAATATTTATTTATTTATTTTAGCTCGAAAATGTGCTATTGATTTACAAATCTATTATCAAGCCGAAATGGACATGTGCGAACAGCCTCGAACTCTTGTTTGGAAATCCTACAGCGGTTTCAATGAAAAACTTTTCAAAAAATATCCAATGCTCCAGTGTTTGTTACTAACAACCAATTACATATTGATCTCAAAATCCTCACTGGCTGAAATTCAGGCTAGACTGCTCGCATGTAAATCTCGAATAGAAAGTCATCTAAATCCTGTACCGGCTAATTCGATATCAAGGACTGAGAAGAAGTGCAAATGGTATTTCCTTTAACGTAGAATGCCTGATGAAGATTGAACTGAATGAGTATAATTTATCACACCTTTAGTAGCCATTAATCAAAAGCATATACAAACCATTATGACAAATGAAGATCCAATGTCATCTGAGATCCATCTTCCTTTAATTGTATTGACATGTATTGACAGATATAAAGCAACGTTCTGCCGGTAAGGATTTGCATGATTTTAAAATGATTAGTTAGAACCATGACCAGCTTACAATAACGAATATTCTTGTTTCTGCTTTCCATACCTAGTACCTTTCAATACACTCTATTGAATAATGCTTTTGTCTTACATCCTGTTCATTGTCTGTATTTTATGTTAGGTATTCTGGCTTACACAACCTTTTGATTATTTACATACCTATATATATACTGCTGATATCGTTGTCAGTATGCACGAAAAAAAGAAGCCATTCAAATGCTTTTGTTAAAAATAAATAAGCACAAATATATTAGTAAGTAAATAAAACATGGAAGATTTTGGCAACATTTTTATTGCTTCCGGCCGTATTATTTATAACCTCACACATACTTGCTACTTCTAAAGGCAGATACATTTGAAAGGATTTCTTTCAGAAGACACTTTAATAGACATCCGTATTGATTCACATTTTTCAATATCTGTTTGGGTAATATTTATACATTTGATAATGTGCAATATTAATTGTTCGGCGTAAACAAATTCATGAGATGATTTATACCCGTAAGTAAAACAACTTCTGTCATATCCGACAACTAAGGGAACGTTAGTTTTTCATAGATATATTTACGACACAAATTCAGTTATTGCAACACGATTGCACATTATTCCACGAATGTTCAGAAGAGACAAATTTTTGAAAAAAAATATAATGAAAACAACTGGTGAATTTGTTGATTCAGAATTTCCCAAAAAATTAATGTACACACACAACTGTTTTATTAAATGCATTTAGGCTCCGTGCTATGTTATTAATTGCGATAAAATTAAAAAATTCCAAATCTGTATTTCAATTTAACTTGCACGTTAAATTTATAAATTTATACCTTTATAACATTCAAATATAACATTCTTGTAGAAATTTTAGCATTACATTTTGGTTTGAAATTTGTGTTCGAAATAAAATTATAAATTTGTATTCAAACTAAAATTTATGAAAGTTACACACATTTGAAAATAACGTGCATATTCTCTAGCGTATTCCTTGGCTCATTTCATGAAGAAAAGTCCACTAGGACCATGTCCGAAAATGCAAGGGTGCGAAATGGCAGCGGGTTCAAAATTTTCGGATTTGTGGTCGTAGGGGTAGTAGGGTAAAGTTGCTAACTTCTGAGCCAGTGGTTGGAATTTTTTTTGTTTTTGGGCTTATTGGAAAGGTCTTTAAGAGGCCTTTCAGAATCAATAACCTTTCTTACCTTTCCAAAATGACCTAAACGAAGCCCAGAGGTCTTACCGTTAGAAAGTTATGACCATTTTACTGAAATGCAAAAATGTTTTTTCCCCCGACGTTGGATTGGGCGAGCTGGACCAATCGCCTGGCCGCCACGATCTCCAGATCTCACACTACTTGATTTCTTTTTGTGGGGCTACATGAAAGATTGTGTGTATTCTGTGCAAATCCACAATCGTGAGCAGTTACTTGCACGCATTGAGGAAGCTGCGGTGAAAGTTCGTGAAAGGATGAGTGTAATAAACGTGGCGGATGTGGTTCGCCAAAGGCTGCAATTGTGTTTAGTAGAAAATGGGAACCACATTGAAAACTTCCTTTAACATCAAATGTTTTTTTCACTACTGTGTTTGATTCTTCAGCCAAAAATTTCAATAAAATAAAATCTTAAACGTGTTAGTTTACAAAAACCCAAAAACAAAAACAAACATTTTTGCATTTCAGTAGAATGGTCATAACTTTGGAGCGTTAAGACCTCTGGGCTTCGTTTAGGTCATTTTGGAAAGGCAGAAGGTATGGCTAACTTTTAGCACTAAAAAAACAAAAGTTACCTGCCATCTGGCTGAGCAAATTGAGGTTATGTGAATTTTTTTTCCCGAAAGCTCTGTATCTCGGCGATTTGACTTTTTTCTACTTTACTACGACTACGACCACTGACTTAGAAGTTAGCAGCTTTACTTTACTACTCTCCGACCGCCAATCCGAAAATTTTGAACCCGCTGCCATTTCGCACCCTTGCATTTTCGGACATGGTCCTAGTGGAATTTTCTTCATGAACTGAGCCAAGGAATACGATGGAGAAATTTGTCCGCAACTTCCTGAATCACCCTGTATACTTAATATAATTTCGATTTACATTAAAACTGCAAAGACTGAAATAAAACAAGTTCATTTACAATGAAATTACTCCTTTGATCCTGTATCTACTTTGTATGAATTTGGTCTTTGTATGCTTTTACCTCTCCTTGTATAATAATTTTAGCATTTTCACAAAAAAATACTAATAAATTCTAATAAAAAGCAAGAGGTTGTCGCCTAGGTAACAAAACCATAATATCATTATGATACAGGGAAAGAAATTCGAAAGGGAGGAAATAGCTCACAGATATGGTTTCGTCTAAATACCCTTATGGTTTTTTCATTCTTTGAAAATAAATGTGAAGTCCCACTAAATTTGTTTGTTAAAAACAATTTTGTATTATGAAATGTAATTAAATTTATAATACATATTCATACCCTCAGAGTAAAATACTTCTTCTATTCATTGAATCCCTGTTATCAATACAGTTTCACAATCTTATAGAGAACTTTACACATAAATTAATGAAACCCCATTATCAAGGTTACAAAAAATCGTAAAATTTCTAAGGGTCATAAGCAAGACAATAAATCGATCGAAAATCCCTCTGTAACAACACAACCTAAAAGTCAATTATTCCAACAACAAAAGCAGAAATAAGTATTTTCTCTTCCATCCCAATGTGGGAAAAAACGGGCACGGATCCGTTCCGTTTTCATTACGAGTCCTTGAAAACACGAAAAACGAAATGTGAGTTGTCGAACCCGTTACGAGTCCGTAAAAACACAAAGGTCCGTAACAACGTAGAAAATCCAATCAGCGAAATTACGATTTGACGGAACCGTTACGACTCCGTAGGGACACAAAATAGAATAGGGACATAGAATAGGTGCCCGTAGAATCATGAAAAAGAAATCAGTGAAATTACTATAAAGCCGATCTGTTTCCAACATTGAACAAACGAAATGCGAACAAACGAAACAAATTTTAAATTGCAAACATCTCGTCAGGGAACCAAGCTCGTATTTCGATCAAGGCTGCCCGACACAGGCCCCCTCCACCCCTCACAATTTGCCGCCAGATTATTTGCCTAAACAATTTAATGTAGCAGATGCATATCTGAGTTGCTAAAATGAAACAAACATTGGCTGGCAACGAAAATTAGAACGAAACCGTTTTAAATCCGCATGAATTATTTAAAGTGAATCCGTAGCGAATCGATTTTACTTAAAACCAACCCGAAATGGATTAGAATAGTAAGTCCATTGTGAGTTCGAAACGGTTCCGAAAATTACAAAAAAACGATCTGCTTTTTAGAAAGGAATTTGATACGCAAACGGATTCGTTATGTTTCCGTAACGGATTTCAGTTTCGGACAAATTGTACGAAGAAGCGTGTCCATCTCGAATTGGAAACGGATTCATTTGGCACACTTTAAGATATTTTTCTTCACAATATTGATAATCCGTTTTAACAAAAAATTAAAACAAAATTTTGAAAAATATATTTAAAAAAAAAGATTTTTACTCTTCTGGTGGGAATTTGTCGTCAGTAGGTGTTATGGTGTGGCCGTCTGTGGATCTCTGCTCTGACCACCTACAATTTCTTTCGGTGGCGGTCACCTCGCATAGTGACAGCGACACTATCGAGTATTTAGCCATGAAAATACTTCTCAAAATACCGTTCGGATTCGGTGTAAAACTGTAGGTCCCAATCAGTGAGTTTAAAACTAGAAAACGCACAGCTCACTGTTTGTGAGAAGGTCTCCCCAATTTCTTCATGATATGTAATGGGAAACCATTTTTTGATTAGGTGTAATGGTAGTATGCGCAGCTCCCTCATATGAGAACGTGTGGTCAATCGTTGATCAGACAAGCTAACAATTTGTTCGAAAACAGTCACCTCGCTTAGTGACGGCTAGACACTACCGAGTATTTAGCCATGAAAAAGCTTCTCAAAAATAAAGCTTGAAACCAGTATAAAACTGTAGGTCCAAATTGTAAAACTAGAAAGCGCACAAATCACTGATTGTGAGAAGCTCCCCACACTCCCTTCATCGGATGAAATGCGAAACATGTTTTATATTTTGTTGTGATTATAACCTGGAATCTGGAAACTGCTTCATGATATTTATGAAGAGTTTCTCAGTACTGATGCAATTCTTTTTTCAACTTCCCTTTTCTATTATACAGAAAGAGCAACAGCAAGCTCAAAAAATAGTCTCTGTAAGAAAATTGGAATCAAGCAAGGGATACTTCAACACATACGGCCTACGCAAATCGATGAAAATTTCAGTCAGATATCTTGAGTAAGCAAAAGTTTGTTTTGCCATTTTGTCTCGTAAAATGATTAAGATGTAATAAATTGTAATAAACAAACGCTCCCTACGAAAAATCAGCGCTTACTTTAAAATAATAAAAAAATAATAAAGTGCCTTTATTCAAGTGAACCAAGAAAAATGATACATTTTTGGATTTTTTTTTATCAATTGCTCAAAAAAAGTTGTTTTGTTAAGAAACCACTATAGTCATGATTTTTTTTTTATCTCAAGATGTCTAGCTTCCATTTCTATTTTAAAATTTTGCAATCGGTTACAAATTGCAAAAGATATAGGCTGCTGAGTATGGAATTTTTACTGCCTTTAAACAAGTGAACCGGAGTGTATGTTAAGTGGTTTTAAAAATATGTGCGGTACACAAATGCTATAACTTTCAGTTACCTTAAAATGAGAATCTACTATATCTATCATAGTGATATAATTTCAATTTACAGGTTCTCTTTGAAGTGCTCAAATTGAACTACTCCTTCTTTAGCCTGCACTCTAACTTTAGCTATTAAGTCTATTTATATTGAAGGAAATTACATGCAATACTGACGTGGACAATGACAGTTTTCTACAATAATGCCAACCTTTGAAGTTTAACTCGATTTAAAACTTTTTAAGTTCTGATATGTGGTTTTATTGAATGTAGTAATGTGTGTACTGACCACACGTGCAGAAATCTTAATAATAAAAAATAGTAAACATAGTTTAGTTTTTCGTATCTACTCTGTTTGTCTATCAAACGTTTGTCCTTTGTTGAAGTTTAATAAAGGTAAAATTGCAGTGACTATGATGGCTCATACCACATTTGTTCATATTATACAAGTGCAAATTTGATTTTCACAAACTTTTTACTTATATCAGGAAAACAAGTTTTCAGCACTTATAACATTCGATGCCACATCCATTTATCCTGAGTAAAAACTTTTTCCATTTTATTACTTCAACCAAAATAAATTCTTAGGATATTAAAATTCCGTTCAAAGTAAATCCGTTGGTGCATGTACACGCTGAAAAATCTGTATTTTTTGTTATTTGGATGCAAATATATCGTGTTTATAGCTTGTCGCAATATACTATACTTGTGTTCAAACACATTGTGTTTGCTGTTCAATATGATATATTTGAGACGCAATGATTAGTAGGCTATAATATATGTTTTTGAGACCAAAATGTGTTTTTTTTTTTGAAAACCGCTAAAAACAAATATGAGACAGACAACAAAGAAACAAAATTCTTCTGATCTTCAATTCATAAAAACAGTGCTTGCGAACATGTACATGTTTCCTGCAATATGTTACTGGGGCCGATATTTTTCAGCGTGTATTTACTTTACCTTACTTTCTACTGCAGACTTGGTTTCAATAAAAGCCGGATGTACAAGCATTAGGTATGTTGGAGTGATGCGTCTGATGGATAAAACCAAAGGTGGAAATATTTTAAAGTGTTTCACGTAACCCTTGTGGGTAAGTGTGTTTTCTAGATATTAGCACAATTTTTCAAGATATAACTATGTATTTATTGATTGACATAGTATGGGGAAAGATTTTAAATAATAGAGTTGTAGTCAATAACAAATTCAATTGCAAGTCTATTTCAAAATAGTTCGTTGTTGAAAAAGATGTGTTTAATATAATTATAAAACATGAATTTAAATTTTCAGCTACATGTAAAGATTAAGGCATATCTATCGATTGGGTAACATGTGATGGGAAAGTTGTTGTGTAACCATGTTTAGTGATTATTCCCTTGTTTATAGTAGGAGTTTATACAAGTCTAATTGTCGGTACAGTAGTTGGAGTGTGCAACGAGACTTCGTTTTCTTTGCATATACTTCTATCCCGCTTAGTAAATTATCTAAACTAACTAAACTCACAGAAAATAATAACTGAATTACCCGCAACCGTATTTAAAGGTTGTCACAACCACATCAGATATCATCACATCCGAATTAAAGGTTGTGAGAGCCGCATTAGAAGTAGTCAAAACCTATTATAGGTTGTTTTAACAGAGTTTCAGTTGTGGGAATAAATTCAGTCGTAACAACCTCAATTCGGTTGTGAGAACTGCAATTCGGTGGCAAGATACTGGTACTACAACCTCTTGTCAGGCAACTAGTTCTTTGATGGTGGTCAGGTGGGAATAGGATTCCCAAACCTGTCCATTCGGATGTGCTGTAAAACTATAGCTTCCCATGTTAGAGTCTAGTAGAAAAAACTGTTCATCTTATTGGGTGTAGTAAATTGTTCATTGACTTTTTTATGAGACCCTAGGGCACCTAAATTATAGTTTTCTCCATAGCAAAAGAGCGAGTATAGGAAATAATTTTAGTTGCTCAATATACATATCGCGATATTCGAGTCTTATATTTTCGAGCGCAAACTGCGGCATGAAAGTCTTTAGTTGTAGGTAACGCAGGCCCTATGGAGTACTTTTAAAAAAAAACTTTAACCGCATGGGTTCTTAAGTAGGTTTGAAAAAAGACGACTAACACAACCGACGACTAACTAACCGGAGAAAACGTGATCTCTTAGCCTTAAAGGAAATTAGAACTTTAAATATAACGAGGATCTACGACAACTAAATTTGAACACTATGGTAGGGCCAAACCAGAACAGAACGAGAAAACTACAATTAGAATAGTGCGTTCTATAAATAGAACTTTCAAAACTTCGGCATCAGTGCGTGTAAGTAGGAAATCAATGTGTAGGTTGCGACAAACAATCACTCTGCACAATAAAATAAATATCTTCGGATTGTGATTGATGTGAGTACACACCGCAGTGGCTTAACGGGCTAGACGGTGCTGAAGATGGTGCTTCACAAACATCGAAACGATCGTCCAGCGAATGTGAGTTCGAATCCCACCCGCGACATTTACATTTTTTTCACTAACCGGAGAAAACATGATCTCTTAGCCTTAAAGGAAATTACAACTTTAAATATACCGAGGATCTAGGACAACTAAATTTGAACAACCCATAATTATTTGTATTTATTTATTGCGTTTATCCTGTACAACAAGAATTAAATATTATAATAATAGTACAGGAATTATTGTCGGAAATATAGGTTATTTATCGAAATAATTTACATTACAAAAAGTGATATTACTTAAGAGATATTAAACATTACATAAAGCAAAGTATTAGGAGATAAAAAAAATTACAGCAGACAGTTGTCCGAGGCCTTCGGCCACGGACTGTCCCTGCAGGCTGTGTCAGAGACACGGCCATTAAGTTTAACGTAGAATACGCCATCCGATAAGACAGAAAACATATATAACAATAAATTCATTTGCTTATATTATTTATCATTTATTGTTATATATGTTTTCTGTCTTATCGGATGGCGTATTCTACGTTAAACTTAATGGCCGTGTCTCTGACACAGCCTGCAGGGACAGTCCGTGGGCGAAGGCCTCGGGCAACTGTCTGCTGTAATTTTTATATTGACCAACGGCATTTGATTCAAGTCCGTTTAAAAAAAAAATATTGTGTTCAATTTTTTTAAACTTAATTTAATTTATGTATTTTAATTAATATTTTTATTGAAATAAGTTCTGCGAATGTTGAGAGGGCCGCCCTAATATTAAAAAAGGTTTACCTTATCGAGTCTTCGCATTAGCATTCGAGCGTTGTGTGAAAGCTTTACGCTTTACAATTCAAAATTAATGTTACAACAGCTTTATTGAAGCTTTCGAAAAAAGCTTTATTACGTTAGCTTACTGTTTGTTTCACTTTTTACTAGATACATGTTGCCAAGCAACATTAGCTTGCTGTTCGTTTCACTTTTTACTAGATACATGTTCCTAAGCAATGTTGAGCAACCAAAAACACTCAACCAAACACCACACATATGTTTGAGTGTATGTGTTTAAACAATTTTCATTTGAGAAATTCAAATACTAGAAATATATCAACCAATATGAAATGTATATCAGACGAAAGATAACATCTTCATTTACCTACAAAAAAAAATTTTAAAAAAATGCATCTAACCGTTTCCTCAAATTCAATGAAATAAAGATTACAACAATAAAAACCTGATATGACTCCTCATACCGTAAGGTAAGACGTATTCTACGTCAAAACATTATAGTATAAAAACAGGTATAGATTAAAAACATAAAATTAGTCAAAAATATGATAACTATTTATTCGTTTCAAAAAAAAAAAAAAAAAAAAAAAATTTGTATTAAATTTATTTTATTTATTATTTGGAAATATTACAATATAAAATGCACTAATTGATTTCGAAAAGAGTTTTCTTAAACGAGATTACATCACTGACGAGCTGAATATTGTGGGGTAGTGTGTTCCAAAGACGAACAGCATGTATAAAAAATTGCCATTTCGAAAGAAGGCTGCGGCGTTGAAGAGGTATACTATTTTCCCCCTATTACGCCTATTAAAACTTAGCTTCTCAAATAGGTAGTAAGGTTTTCGGGAATAAATAATTTTATGAAGAAATACGAGAGTTCTGATATTCAAAAGCCTTTCTAAAGAAACGCCATAAAGCAGAGACGAAAATTGCGATTCTTGATCATATCTTTTGAGACCGTAAATATATCGAATGACATTATTAAAAATTACATTAAGTTTCCGTTTACTAGCTGCATCACAACTTGCGAAAAGTTCACAGCCATAGAGTAATCTTGGCAAAATATATACTTTAGCTTGGATGATCTTTATATTAAGTGGGATAAAATGCTGGGTTTGCCAAAGTGACACTAATTTTGCATACGTTTGGCCTACGACAGAGTTTATGTGATGTGACCATTTTAGAGTTGCATTGAAGACTATTCTCAGGTTTCTCGCACTTGACACAATTGCAATGGGTTCATTATTCAATACAATGTTCAATTCATGAGTCTGTAAGGATCGGCTGTTTTTAATCAAAAGGCATTTCGATTTTCTAGGATTAAGATTGAGTCCATTCGCAGTTGCCCATTGGTGTACATTTGACAAGTCATAATTCAATCTAGCAACGCATTCCGTTAATTGATTAAAGTGGCATCCCAATACTAATTGCACATCATCGGCGTACATGTGTATGCTGGAATGTGATAGGTGCATAGGAAGATCATTGAAATACAAAGAAACAGCAATGGACCCAAAATGGACCCCTCTAGTAACCGGAAGAAATTCTGATGTCCTGTAAAAGTCGCGGCAAGAGACTTCTGACGAATCGAGGGTCTATGTTATCTATTCCTATAGAAAGGCTTTATATACTTCTAAATCATTTATGCACGAAAATTCAAAACTATCATCAACATCACTAAAATGTGCCGTGTGATCTTCAAAGTTGTATAAATTGTATCATCTACGTCGTCATCACAGTTCACTACCACGGGCGACTTTCCAATGCCAATGTCACGAATAGTTTTCCATTTTTGCTGTGATACCAGCGCTGAATAAAAACGCTGTGTAAAATATTCCGTTTTAGCAATGGGAATCTTAACATTTACGTCCCTTCTTGCTGACCGATATTCTTCAACAAATACAGGGATTTTAAATTTTTTCCACCTGCTATATGCCACATCCCTCCTACATATAGCAAGTTTAATGGATTCAGTAAACCAAGGTCTGGTCTGAGCAGAAACAATCCTAGTCTTTATTGGAACAGTTGCGCTATATAGACAGATAATATTTTCCTGCATAAAGTATAGCTGATCATCAACAGATGAAAAGTTATAAATTAAATTCCAATCCACTTGTGAGAAATTGCATTCAAGTAGACTGTAATTAATATTCTTGATATCTCTGTAGTAACGATTTTGTTCAACATTAGATCCAAGAAAGTCATATGTCCAGAATATTAAGTCATGTTTAGAAAACGCGGCGTAGAAATTTGATCGTAGAGAAGAATCTTAGATGTGTCATTCAGAAAGAAAGTATCAAGCAGAGAATTGGATGAATTTGTAAAATGTGTTGGAATTGTAGTATTCGTGGGAATGAGACCAGTCGAAAACATAACATCAGTTAAAGACGAATCAGTCAAAATGTTCGGAGTGAGATAACCGGAAATTAAAACATCAGTAAAATATGCAGAAAAAATGACGAAAAGAACGCTGCACGTATGGTAATGCTTCAGTCAATTGCAACGCGAGCTGCAACTGAGCGGTATAGTGGGAAAAGAAAGGAGGTAGACCGTCTCTTTAGGCGTAAGAAACGGCAGTGGAGAAAGCGCGAGAGTGAGAAAATTGAGACATACAGAAGGAAGAACGAAGCCCGAAAATTCTACCAAAAAGTTAAAAACGGAACTAATGGACATGGTTCAGGGCCCCCCTTCTGTAAAGACAAGGACGGATATCTCGTCGCAGATGTGCAGAGCATGTTGGGACTATGGAGAGAGCATTTCTCCGCGCTACTAGTACCTGAGATATCCAATGACGATGGGACAATCGATATCAATACGGACGACGACGTCGATTGCACCCCTCCTAACCAAGACGAGGTCAGAACAGCTATTGCCCGGTTTAAGAACAACAAAGCCGCAGGGGCCGATGGATTACCGGCGGAGCTGTTTACGACTGGCGACGATGAGCTGATAAGGTGAATGCATCAGCTCATTAGCAAAATTTGGTTAGATGAATGCAAGCCCGGCGATTGGAGTCTCAGTGTACTATGTCCCATATTTAAAAAAGGTGATAGCATATAAGGTTCTATCAAGTATAATGTGCGAAAGACTAAAACCAATTATCGCTGACCTGATTGGACCATACCAGTGTGGCTTTAGGCCTGGAAAATCGACAACTGACCAGATTTTCACGCTACGTTAAATCCTGGAGAAGACACACGAAAAAAAAATCGACACCTATCATCTATTTATCGATTACAAAGCGGCCATCGATAGTCCGATACGGGAGAAACTCTATGAAGCAATGTCTGAGCTTGGTATTCTTGCAAAACTCATACGCCTTTGCAGGATGACCTTGACGAACACCAAACCCGCAGTGAACGTTGGTAAGGATCTTACCGAACCTTTCGAAACTAAGCGAGACCTCAGGCAAGGCGACACCCTATCGTGCGATGTCTTTAACATCTTAATGGAGATCATTATGAGAAACGCTGCAGTCAACATGAATAAAACCATCAGCAGCAAAAGTCACATGCTGCTCGCGTATGCTGATGATATCGATATCATTGGGCGCACAATTAGAGAAGTTACTGCGGTTTTTTCGAGAATTGAGGAGGAGTCAGCAAAAGTGGGTCTGGCGGTAAATGAGGACAAAACAAAATTAATGGTTTCAACGAACAGGGCCTCCACGCGATAAGACCAAAGCGTGAACGTTGATAACCGGTATAACTTCGAGGTAGTGGACGAATTTATATACCTCGGATCTGCCGTGAACAAAAACAACAACGTCAGCCTTGAGATCAAGCGGAGAATTGTGCTTGCGAATATATGTTATTTTGGGCTAAGCAAGCAATTTAGAGATAAAACCCTCTCTTGAGTAACAAAAGTCCAGCTGCACCAGACTCTCATTCAACCTGTCTTGCTTTATGGCGCAGAATCCTGGGTCCTATCGCAAGCAGACGAAACATCTGTAGGAGTCTTCGAAAGAAAAATACTCCGAAAAATGTATGGCCCTATAGTGCACAACGGCGAGTATCGGCGACGCTGTCTGAGCTTTATCCTGACATTGACATAGTTAAGCGGATCAAGATAACGCGATTGCGCTGGCTAGGCCATGTCAGTAGAATGGATGAAGATGAACCAGCGCGAAGGGTTTTCGAAACCGAACTCGAAGGAGTTCGTTGGCAACCCTTGTAAGAGATAGTTGGCAACCCTTGTAAGAGATTGACGTGTGTTTTGTTGAATTTCTCTTATCTCCCAGTAATTACCAGTTTTAATTAATTTTGTTATTGTTTCGGGCCTATTAAAGTGTTTTGGTGGAAAGAGTGAGTTCATATTAATTACTGTAAAGTGGAGCTTTTACAAATTTCACATTAGTTTTCCTGAATTTTACATTTTAAGAATTTTGATTGTTCTAAGTGATTCACTGTGGTCTTGCATTTGTGTTTTCATTTATTTCTTCTTTTTGTCTTTTTCCTTATTCTTATTTAATTATCAACATTCTTACTGGATTATCGACAGTGCTTACTTCTCAATTAAATAGCATACTTTTAGGCGCTATCTACATTTATATCTTTATATATTTCTTTGCTCCACATTTAACATGCATACTTTTAGGAGCTATCCAGATATATCTCTTCTTCTATTTTATATTTTGCCTTTTTACACTAATTTGAAGATGGATTGTGTTTATGCTAAATGCAGTGTCAGGCACGCTAACGAAAAGTCTGTTTTTCGTTGGGTGTGTAATGATTCTGCTCACCTTAAGTGTGCCGGCTTTAGTGGCAAAAGTTTTGAAAAACTTAGCGTGCCGTCTAATGGTTTTAGGTGGTTCTGTTGGAAATGTCGGGAAACGGAATCAAACTGGAACATTCTCTACCTTAATTCAAAGAAAAGCTTTGCAGAACTAAAGCATTGCTTTGATTTGGTTAAGGAGAGAATGTTACAGTTTGAAGATATGTTTAATGCCCTACAATTTAACAGGGAACATATCAACTCGTTGCCAATGCGGAAGGAGCCTTCAAGATCCTCATATCTGTTGGACATGCAGAATTCCGCAGAAGCTCCAGCACTGTTTCTGCCACCAGTCCCAGCTGTTGATATAGACATGGCTAGGAACGCTGAAAACTTCAACAACGTAATTGATGAATTATCATTAGATATGGATATCAGGGTCGAGTTGGCAGCGGTTACTGATAGTAACGTGCCCGTAATCGAATCTTCTGATGAACCGATTGTAAGCTCTCTAAATTCTTCTAATAACCTTGTGGTGGTACCTCCTCGAAAAACCAATTTCATTTCTCGTTTATCACATGACACACCTGTAGGTAGTCTTGTTGATTATATCAAACAACACTGCAGGGACTACAATGATGAAGACTGTAGGGTATTCAAAATCAATTACTCTCAACCTCGGGATATTTCATCCATTAAAATAGTGGTTCCGGAGAAATTATTCCATACAATAGTTACTGACAGTTTATGGCCAGGTAGAGTATTGGTGAAAGAATTTATTCCGCGTGTTAGGCATGAGAGAACAACCAGAATAAATTTGTCTATTTCGGCTCCAAAAAACTAAATACTTCCTGTTGTCGTATTCTTTACCAAAACGTTAGAGGATTACGGACTAAGCTACGCAGTATCTTCCTGAAATGCTTCTCAATTGAATTCAATGTCCTCGCTCTTACGGAAACATGGCTTAAACCTGACATTTTTAATGCAGAAGTCCTATGCCCTAATTACACAATTTATAGACACGATCGAACCCGATGTGACGGAGGTGGTGTTTTACTAGCTGTTCATGATATTTTCCTGTCTTCCTTAATTGACATCAATAACAATAACGATATTGAATTTATATCCTGTTGTATATTTTTCTCCAACTTTAAAATTTTCACAACCTGTTCCTACATTCCACCTAAATCTGATATTAGTTTATATATGATGCACTTTGATTTGATAAAATGTGTGAGCAAAATGGCATCATCAAACGACAAAATTTTAGTTCTTGGGGATTTTAATTTTCCTGAAGTTTCATGGTCTTATGATTCGGATGTGTGTTCTTTATTATCGTTCAATATTGGACGCTTCGAAGAATTCTTCACTTCAATTTACTCTATATGTCTAAATCAATTCAATAATGTCATAAATTGCAGTAACAGATTACTTGATCTAGTTTTTTGTAATACTTCTGAATTTGCTCTTTGCAGAGTAGATCCTTTCGTTATTCCAGAAGACAGTCATCATCCACCACTAATGATATCTATAAACTCTGGCCAGCAGCAAAGTAAGACGCAAAACGATGTTGTCTTTGAATTCGACTTTAAGCATGCTGACACTGTATCTCTATGTGAAGCTCTTTCAGCAATAGTCTGGCCTCCTTTTGATGAAGATCCGAGACTATTGTTTTCTAACTTCTATGATCATCTTCAATCATGTTTTGCCTCCTGCATCTCAACTAAACGTATTGTTCATACGACAATTAACCCTCCTTGGTCTACAAGAGAGTTAAAAAGGTTAAAAAATCGAATGAATAAATTGTACAAAAAATATTGTTCTTCTAACTCCCACTACGACGTGGTGAGGTACTTAATGGCAAAAAATCTGTTTACCACGAAAAATCAAAAATTCTATGAATCATATTTAAGTAGAATGCGAGCCAAGCTAAATCGTAATCCGAAGCAGTTTTTTAACTTTGTTAACTCCAAAAGAAAATCTAATGGACTTCCATCTCACCTAAAAAATGGTGACAAGGAATCTTCCACAGATACTGGAATGGCTGACTTATTCGCGGAATTCTTTCAAAGTACTTATACTTCAAGTAACCTAGTAACGTCCAATTATCCGTATGCTATTCAGGAGTATAATTGCATTCCGAATATTTCTCTTACATATGACGAGGTTTTGAATGGTCTAAAATACATGGAACCTAACTTTTCTGCCGGTCCTGATGGTGTTCCTGCTTCAATTCTTCGTGCTTGTGCCGACTATTTATATATACCACTAACTGATCTATTTAACGTTTCACTATGTTCAGAATTCTTTCCAGATATTTGGAAAGAGAGTTACATAACTCCCCTCCATAAAAGCGGTAGTCGATTCGATGCAGAGAACTATAGGGGTATTGCTAAATTAAGTGCAATCCCTAAACTTTTTGAGAAATTAGTAACACGTAGACTAGTGCATTCAATTTGTGGAATTTTATCTGAATACCAGCATGGTTTTGTAAAAGGAAGATCAACAGTCACAAATCTTTTACATTTTTCTTCTTCTATCTACAACGCATTCTCTTTAAAACTGCAACAAGATGTCATTTATACGGACCTTAGCAAAGCTTTTGATAGGGTGAACTATCGCATTCTTATACACAAACTAGATTTAATCGGTTTTCCAACTCGTTTATTATCATGGCTATCTTCCTACTTAGCAGGCCGAACTCAAAGGGTAAAACTTAATTCTTAACTGTCACGGGTGATAAACGTAACATCGGGGGTACCACAAGGTAGTCATCTTGGTCCAATCCTATTCGTTATATATTTGAATGATTTTCCTTCCTGCGTTCGCTCATCGTATATATTGATGTATGCGGATGATGTATAATTATTCCTTCCCGTGAGTAAAATTAACGATAGCCTATTGTTGCAAGAAGATTTTGCAGATTAAGTAAGTGGTGTAAAGTAAATGATATGTCCTGGAATTTTAAAAAATGCAAGTTTATGTCATTTAATCGAAGTACACTTTTACCAACACGATACTTCTGTGGTATCTATGAAATTGAAAAGGTGTCAAATTTTAAAGACCTTGGTGTGTTATTCGATAGTAAACTTAGATTTAATCTGCACATTGACTCTTGTGTGGTTCGAGGAATGTCACTTCTTGGCTTTATTAAAAGATGGAGTAGAGAGTTTGATGATCCATATTTGGCTAAAAGACTGTTTACCACTTTGGTTAGACCTGTCCTTGAGTATGGGGTTGTTGTATGGTTTCCCTGCTTTGAGTGCGATATTACGAAAATTGAATCCGTCCAGAAACAGTTCCTGCTTTTTGCATTGAGAGGTTTAGGCTGGAATAACTCGATGGATTTACCACCTTATACCAGTAGACTGCTCTTAATTAATTTGCCAACACATGAGAGAAGAAGAGTTATGTTAGGATTTACTTTTATGCATAATTTGGTTAATGGTAGTATTGACTCACATTTTCTATTAAATCTTATTAACTTTAATGTTCCAATGCGCCCATCGAGACACTTTATCCCCATTAAGTTAAATTTTTGCAGATACCAATATGAATCTTTTAATCCGCTTAGTCGTCTGTCAAAGCTTTACAATGATTACTTCAACACAATAACTAATGTTTGTTCAACTAATATTTATTCAATTTATTTAATAAAGCGTGCAATATTAAACTTACGAGATAGTTAATAGTAACAATTACAAGGTTTGCCACACCCCGCTTTACGAATATTACTGTACTGTTTTGAATCGTTCTCTGCCTTTATTGCCTTCTTGGCACAGAATTAGTCGCTTCTCTTGCTGTATCCCGTCTCTAATAATAAATGCACACTGATTTAATGATTTCGGCTCAGTCATTCCCTAATCTCAAACGCTGTGCCAATCAACACTTACTGAGGGACTTATCTCTCAAAAGTTTGCCACATTATACTTTTGTCACTGGCTTGGAAACTTCTGCCATTCATATTTTTCAAATCTGGTTGAAGCACACCGGGTATCTCAAAGGCCATTATCTCACATCCTGTCATTAGTGTTCCTGGTCCTCTAGTGCTCTAAATGTTCCTGCTATGTTTTCAACAACAGTTCCTGCTCTTCAATTTCATCCCTATACTCTTGCCATTCCTGTTTGCTCAAATCACATCCATTCACATCATCACCTGCTAAGTTTCCTGCTAACTTTTCAACAACAGTTCCTGATCTTCAAATTATCCATAGTTCGTTTGTCATTGTCTTACCGCTACACCTTTATAATTATATCCTCTATTTTATCCTACTAATTCTGTCTTTTTTCATGATATATATTTTTATGTCTATCAGCAAGCATCTGATTTAAAGATTTTTCATTGTTCGTCCATCTTTTATTATGATAGGCAATTCTAATTGTCATTTATTTAATATTTTAATGTAATTTAAATAATATTATTATATGTATGTATTTATTAATCGCACTTTAAGGCTGAATGTAGCTATGAAATAAATAAATAAATAGATAAAAAAAGACGAAAAATAGAAAGACCAAGACTCCGCTGGAGGGATCAGGTTGACGAATCCCTGAGTATACTTGGTATTGCCAACTGGAGAAATAAAGCAAAAGATCGAACTGGTTGGCGAAATATGTTATCTTCGTTTTGTAAGGTCCGTGGGCTCCCGGGGTTGTCCGAGACCGGATAAGTAAGTAAGTAAGTAAGTTGTAAAGTCAAACAGACTTCTACGTTCTTTTATTAACATAACTCGTGAGCGTGTGCTGCTGCATTGGTTGCGAAGTCTTATTTTATTTTACGAAATGCAAACAACTAGAATTATTTACAAATATATATGCATTTACGTTGAAAGCATGCGGCGACCAAAGCAATAGGTCCTACCACAACAAGGAAATTATTAATATATTGTTCAAAAAGATTTCCATCGCAAGGAACGAAAATATAGTGATGGAAATGAAAGATATGTAGTGACATTATGCTTTGTTAATTTTGAATGTTAATGTATGGGCAGTTCAAGCTTACAAAATCTGGTACAATTTTTGTAAGTGAAAGATGGTTGGATTTTTGTTGGAATAGTAGATAATTCCGGTGAGCACAATCCTGGCATGATTAGATTCGAAGTCCGTGGCAAGTATATCATCACACGCCTACTCACTCTGCACGAATGGGGACCATTATTAAGGTTATCAATCTTATATGTACCAACTTTTATATGCATTGGTATGAATTGGTATTGATCGAAAATCCCGCCACCAAATTGGCTTCATTGACCCGGTATATTATCAGGGTAAGACAGACAATATTTTGTAGTTGGTTGGTCTAAATGCGATATTTATTAAACATAAAATATTATTGACAGAAAATATTAAAAAACAAATAAAATAGTAACAAATTAAGGGTACTTTCTATGAGTAATAAAATTAAACAGTCGGAAGTAGGACTTGGTAGAGAGAGGAGGACGGACAAGGAAATATAAATTTCTATATACAGATTGACAGATTTGGTTCCAGTATGCTTTAGGATCGTCTCGGAGGAGTGTATTTTGCGCTACTAATTTACTTATAGTTAGTCGTAGGTTTTTCCTAGGAGCTTATAGAACATGTGGTTGGTGTCACCGTGGAGAAAATGAACGAAATGGCGACATGTCGACTCATCGGATTGAACCTAGAGACAAAACGATATATCATTTTGCCAAGAACAAACTTGAAACCGAACTCGTTCTTTTTTTGAAGGCAGCAGATGCCATTGTTTTGCATCTTTGTACAGCCATGTTCCATCTATCGCATTTCCTGGATAGCATTAATGTTAGCTTTTCATTTTTGAGGGCAACTGCCAGTTGGATAATGTTATGGGATCTGTCAGAGACTCCTACATTCAAAAATTTAGACCCTTGGGACGTTTACGGTGGTTGCCAGCATATACGGCTATATAGTTTCTATTTCTGTATAAACGCAAAGAAAAAAGTCGTTCCTCCCAAACGAAATCTCAGATAACTGAAGTTCGTTTGGGGACTGTAGTTGGGAGAAACGAACTTCTGTTAAGCCATACTTGTCATTTCGTTTGGGAGAACCGAAAAATGTTTGCAGCAAACGAGTTTTGAAAAACATTAGCTGAAAAAAACATTTGCGAGAAACGAAAAACGGTTCCGCCAACTGTTTCCTCGGTTACAGCAACCGAGTTGTAGTTGATCCTAACTAAAAAAACGTTTGCGAGAACTGAAAAACGTTTGCAGTAAACGAGTTATGAAAAATTAAAGCTGAAAAAACGTTTGTGATAAACGAAAAACGGTTCCACCAACTGGTCTTTCGGTTACAGCAACCGAGTTGTAGTTACAGCAACCGAGTTGTAGTTGTAGTTACTCTACTCAGTACAACATTATTTGTACATTAAAATTTATATTTATGGTTTCCATAAGCTCTTTTTTGTGTAAATTTCCAACTTTTAGGATTCTGCTTTTATCCATAAACTTTGTTTTAAAAAAAGTTGGAATTTTTGTCTATCTTTTCAGTGTCTTCTAACACGTCTGTCTCTCCTCGCATTCAAATAACAACTAAAAGCGCAGCAACCTACAATGCGTCAGTTGTCCATCCAAGATATATTGACAAGGCAAAAACCTTTTATCTGTATGCGTGAGTGTGTATGTCAAACGAGTGGACTGTGTATACAGTCGACAGAATGAGAGAAATTTACGTTCTTCGTAATCTGTGCTCTCCTTAGAAAAATGGCTACTTTCAGTTATCGCAAACGGTTTTTAACTTGCGACAAATGTAATTTTGTATGCGTTTAATGCAAGCGAGATCTCGTTTGCAACAACATGATACACATTTGCGATATATGAGTTTATTTTGGAGAACTACATGAACAGTTGCGATTAATAAATTAATACAAATCAATGAAACTATTGTTGTGGCACCCGAGCAATAAACGTTTTTTTTCTTT
The DNA here is from genome assembly GCA_963931995.1 of Phaonia tiefii. Taxonomy (NCBI): domain Eukaryota; kingdom Metazoa; phylum Arthropoda; class Insecta; order Diptera; family Muscidae; genus Phaonia; species Phaonia tiefii. The sequence continues at coordinate 264,273,426 of OZ008370.1, forward strand.
GCGTGTAGTATTTCCATTGATATTAGACGGAATATGCGAACAGATTGGGCAGGTCTACGGAAACAGCGCTTCATGAACTGGAAGAATACATAGACAAACAGTTGGCTGGTAGCCTTTCTTGACATCAGTGATATCACACATAATGCGAGAGAATGGGCACTATCATCCCTTAAGGCTAACATGAATTTTCTGGGGCTTGTACATTTCTATCAGGTATATTAACAGAGGCATGCCTCAAGGCAGGGTCTTGTTCCCGCTTCTATATAACCTTGCGCTTAATATAGTACTGGTCACTCTCGACAGACCAGCAGCAATTGCTGTAAGGGGCAAGTATCCCACTATCCTAACGGCCATTCTCCAAAGTACATATCTTACGGACTTTGGCAGATGGGCGGGTGAAAATGGGCCAGGTGTATTTCTTGCCAAGATCGAGTTGATACTTTTTATCCGTAGTTATAAAGTACCTACCCTGCAATCTATCACTTTGAAAGCTTGAAAAACCCATCTATTGTGCAGAAAATTGTGACGATGTGCATCACGGGCGCTATGGTGCACTGATGCATTGAATGTAAGGTTACACTTGTTGCCTGTAGACATTATAGGTTCACAGAATGCTTCCATGTCCGCCATCAGGATAAGGCAACTCTCACAATGGAGCATGGTAGGAGTAGGTGAATGGAAGCGAACTAAATGGTTTTCCGGTGAAGCTAACGGATAATCTCGTTAGCCCGTGGTATCACAATGGACTAAAAATTCTATGTGAGTCGTTTTTCGACTACTACTATCACCTAACCTAACCTATTGCCATTATGAACAATGCCAGTTAACAACACTACCTACCGAGTTTTTGTATAAATCCTACTGTGCGGATTTAATTTATAGCCACTCATTGTGATTCTGACACTGACCATGTTACCGGTCTACGTGGTTCCGTTGAGCCCGTGTTTTGTTTTCCTTTATTTTTTATGTCCTTGCCGTATGCCGTATCATAGCATACAAGTCGTACATCCAATGGTTGTTTAGGAGCAGTTGTGTGCTGTATACGCTTGGGAAATTGAAGAAGAGAATTGTCTGTCGTTACTCCCATAATGAATAACAATTAGCCAGTGAGAGGCATAATAAGAAATACACTGATCTATCTGTTTAGGTATATAGTTGTGTACATTATTATAAAAATAATATCCGAAACAAACAGCATTTTCTGTTCAGCATTCTATCAACATTTTGATAGGTACTTTAGAATACAATTCCATAATATTGTTTTGTTTGATATTACATGAAATAGTAACAGAAATTCACCCACAAAGGCACTATCTAGAATGGAAGATTACCGTACTCTTCCAGGTCGATTAACACTTCTATTACTAGAAGTCAAAAACCTAATTTTCGTTTAACTGAAATACATTTTTTAATAGGTTATGTTATGATAAATAATACCACGTCATCATTGCTGTTTGTGACTGAAAAGCTACTTGTGATTCCTTTGTCAGTATTAAGAGATTTAAAGCCTATCTCAAAGAAGAAAAGTTAAACAAACCATATGTCAAGTTTTACTCTTGCGAATTTTCAATTCATGGCACTTCATTTTCACAAGATAAAGATTTAAATGTTAAACTTTAACATCCTTACCCACATATTCATACTCACTTTGTGGCAGACTGCTAGTCATCATCATAATAGGCAATCAAAACTTTTCTCCTTTCATTCTTGCCTTTTACACCACACTTTCAGATGACTTTTGTAAAAGCTGTCATATTGACAGCTTGTGCTTTAAAGAATTTTTGAGAATTTGAGGGGAAATAAAAGTTTGGAGTATGAATGTCGTGCTGCTTTCCGTTGGGAGAAATCGTATTGTTATTTTTTCTGTAACTTTTGACTTTCTATTTAAATACGAAAATATTTCAAAAATATTTCAGCACTTATATCTTTTCAGTCAGAGAAGGAGGTCCATTTATTCTCTTATGATAACTCATGAGACCAAAATCAAAACTTTTTAAATTTTTGGGATCTTAGTTTTTAAAATTATTTCTTTTTCCTGTTAAGAGGAACTCATTGTATTCTCTTATGAAAATTATTGTGAATTAAAATCAAATATTTTGTCATTGTTGGAATAATTGACATTCAGTACCTTGTTTGTGTCGTTCTCGAATCGAAAAAGTTTTCACATTAAGCAGGAAACAAAAAATGCCATTGTTTCTTGATTTGTGACAGAAAAGTGTTTCTGTATATCAATGCGAAAAGAGACAACACTGATGACGTTTATTTATTTTTATTATATAATAAAAAACTATAAACAAACAAAATAAGTTAGTACGAAAAAGAACAAGAAACAGAAGCTGTCTTAAGGGATTCCCACTGCTCATTACAATTTGTATTGGAATTTAACTCTCCAAATTGTTTGTTGCAAATTCCAAATTAGTTGAAATATATTCAACTAAATTTTCCATTTGCTTTTTGATTTTTCTCTAATATTTAGGAAATATTAATTGAGCTAGATGTCAGAAAGATATAATTCTTATCTCTGCACTTAAAATGTAAATTTTTAATTTCTTAAAAGGCTTTTTGTAGAAACAATATCAAAATCTCACACCGTTTTAATTTGCGAGCATTTTCGACGTTTCAAATTTAAAAGTTTTCGATTCCCTACATTGTAGAAATAGTTTTGCTTGCTTTTTCCCAATAAGCATAAAATATAGTATGTGACCAAAAGTTGTCGCAAAATAAATGTAGAAACAGTCACATTTGAGAAGCGAATTTTTGTGCCGATTCGTAACGTTTTTGTTTCAATTCACATGTTTCATGTGACACCTTTTTCGTTTCTAGAAGTGCAGAAATGAGGTACAGGTTAAGTTGGTATTGAAGGATTTTCGATCGATAGCAATTCACATATGCAAATTGCATAGAAAATTGATATATATACAATTGGTAATCTATCCAATGGTACCAATTCGGGCAGAGTGAGTAGGCATCTGATGATGAACTTGTCACGGAGTTCGAAACTAGGAAACTAGGCATGCTGTGCTGTGTGCTTTCTTGAATTATCAATTATTCCAACGCAACACCAATAATTTTTCACTTAAGAAAATGTAGCGGACCTTGAAAGCTTGTAGTACGAACTTTTCTTCTCGTACATTAAAATCCAAAAATTATCATCGATGTTCGACTGCTCGACAACTATTTCAAGATGCATCTCCAAATTGCCCCGAATGCATATATGTTCGAAAATCGAAACATTGAACTACAAGAAGGCAACTCGAATATTTTTCAAAAGTCATAAAATACTTTATTAAGAACTATATTACGTATATTGTATTTTTTTGTGGCCGTCGGTGGTGCAATGATAGTTGTTGCTGCTCTTGTACATGATATTGTGGGTTCGATTACTGCTCTGACCACATTACATTTCTTTCGACGACGCTCACCTCGCTTAATGACGCTATCGAGTACTTAGCCATAAAAAAGCTTCTCAAACTATCGTTCGGAACCGTTGTAAAACTGTAGGTCCCAGTCAGTGAATGCAAAATTAGAAAGCGAACAGCTCACAGGTTGTGAGAAGCTCTCCCAAATCCGTTCATCGGATGTAATGGGAAATAGTTTTAGTTTTTGTTTTAGTTCTTGTAAGTCCACCTAGTGTGAGTCAGTTGCACAAACCTATGACGAAGAGTGTGAAATGAGACCTCAGATGAGAGAAATGGTTTCTCTATTCAAATTTACTCTACGAAAATATCAATTGTTGATAGAAAACAGACAGAAAAAACAGATTTCTGGTTTATGTTGGTTGCATTACCTTTTACTTCTGTCCGTTTTATACGATATGCAATCAACGAGTAACTCGATGAAAGTTCCTACTATCATAGAGAGAACGTAAAGGGGGGAATGGCGGCTCTTGTATATTGCTCTATGGCTTAACACAACTATTTTACCATATAAACGCGAAATGCCGTTGGTGTTGTTTCGTTTTATTTTGTAATTTAATAAATTGAAATATTTTGAAAATATGAAATTGATACCGACTGAATATCATTTATAGTTTAAGATTTACATTTCCGGTATATATTCCTGTTTAGGCGATTACAACGTGTCACAAATATTAACGTTTTACCCCCCCTAATAATTAAACTATACGCACTGAAAAAAACGGTCCCTGTAACATTATGAAGGAATCATGTATACTTACGTGTAAGCATTTCTTTCATGAATTAAAGATCTGCTTCGTTTTTGTTCCCTTGTTGCCTGGCAGTTTTTGGCGGTAACATATTAATCATTGGGGCTCCAATATATAATATTGAATAGTAAACACAATGTGTTTGGTCTAGATCAGTTTTTCAAGAATCTGGGTTTTGGTTTAAATAAAAAATTAATATCATAATCCAATTTGGAATGAGTGTTTTACTATAAAGTTTAACGTCCTTTTTCATAAAAAGTTATGAGGGGTTTGAGAGACGATTTGTCATACAAAAAACGTCTCTGAAATCTCCCACAACTTTTTATGACTAAGGCCAGAAGAGTTATATTTAAATTCACGACAGATGTAAATTCGAAAATTTTATTCAAATTTTAAGTTTAAGATTTTTCATTTGAACCATTTGGAAATTTTAAGAAAAAATATTGTTTGAAAATGTCATCTACAACTTATAGAATCCAAAAATCATATTGGGAAGCAAAACTCATATTTCTGAAATCCAGAATTTCATTAAAATTCGAAAATCATATCATTTATTATTAATTGTTTTAAGAACATTAACACAAATTAAGTAAAAACCGGTTACCCGAAGTCAAATAACCGGTTTCCACTTTGGTGGAAAATTATATTTTAAAAAAATCGGTTTTTCATTTTGGTTTTGGACTCTCTAGTTTGGGCACAAGTATACTAAATTTGAGACAAGCTCCAAAAATGTTGTATTTGCATCCGAACAACAGAAAATGTCAGACATATACTTATACAGGTGAAACTATGTACCCTCACTAGCAAGATTGCGTACTCAGGTATTTAATCAGTTATCGGTTGTTAATTTTAGAGACCTTTGAAAATTCCCGAGATATCCATTATAAAGTAGTTTTCTTGGCCACTGTGGCTATATAAATAGCACCATTAGGCGTATGAAATGAAAGAGTAGGACCTTCGCAATCTGTTGCATAGTTCTATTAAGCTCTTGAAGGATTTAGGATCCGAAATAGGATTCTTTTAAAATCGTATCCTTGAAAAAGTTTTGCAATGAAAAATTGGAAAAAAGTTATATTTAGAGTAGGTGCCTTCATCTCTTGTGCTTTCTACTACTAATAGTTTAGCAATTACAATTATTCGAGATAGAGAGCTTAAATGAATATATATAAATCTTGAATATTGACATATTTGAAATAATTGCAATTCCTGCACTATTAACGATAGGTGACGATGCAAGATGTGACGGTTTCTGCTCTTCCTCTTTTACATTTTTCGATTCAAAACTTTTAGGGATATTCAAGGATACAATTTTAAAACGACCTTATTTCACATCTTTGATCTTTGAAATATCAAATAAAAATGTCCACCAAATGGTGAAGACCGTCCACTTTAATGTGGTATGCATACTGTTGGTATTCGTATTGCCACATGGGTGAAGAAGATTATTTTAAAATGGATATCCTTTAAATATTAAAAGACCTGTAAAGTCGACAAATGAACACAAAATAAAATAAAAACTGAGTACGTAGCATTGCTACTGGTGGCCCGTAGTTGCACTTGTTTCTCGTCTCGTTCTTAAGAGACGAATCATGACACATTGTATTACAAATGTCACTCAATTATTGTAATAACTTTCAACAGTGTTTCTCAACGTCACTGCCTTATTACATTTACTTTTGAATTTATTTTTTCATTAGATTAATTATAATGACTTTGGTTCCAAATCTTAAAACAGTAATGCCTAGGAACATTCAATGGAATTTATTAATTTTGCAGCCAAAATTATATGGCATTCGAATTTTCATTCAACAAAGAGGTGTAAAGTTGGTTGTGCCTCCTGGTGGATAAATGTACTGAACCCGCATTGGGTTCGCAGCGTAATGACGCAGTTTACTCTGCAGCTTTTATCGAGTTAACCTCAAGTTTTCGTGCTCTGAACCAAAATGGTAAAATAACATTTTATGTGTTTCGTTCGGGATAAAGGATTCTATTTACTTTACGATTATTGTCACATTAAACTGTCATGTGTTTGTGATAAATTTATTATATTTACTTCCCAGCAAACTTTTTCAATCGTGGAAGTGACTAAAAATTTACTACAAGTAGATGAAAATAATCGCGGGCGACATCGCTTTCTTAGAAGAAGTATGGTGGCACATGTGGATTACACCCAAAGAGTTACTCTGAAACTTGGCAGCTGTCACATATGTTAATTCCGATTATAAAAACTTGAGCCCGTTACGAAAGAAAAATGTGTTATAATTGTGAAAACTTATTACCAAAATTTGGAAAGGTATGCTGAGACGTCTCGCAATCTTCGAAGAATTTTCAGTCACGAAAGTGCACCTAATATGTCAGCCATTCGAAAGGACAGTAAGGGAGGTATACCATAAGTCGTGAATCAGTCACTTCGCGTTACTTTTGTAATATTTTAGTCTATAAAACCGTACTGCACTTCAGCTTTCAAAGTGAACACGCCACAGTTCCTCGCGTTAGTTGAAGAAATTTAAAGAAAAATGTCTGTCTAAGATGGGCAGATGGAAGCGTTTTGCATTTAATTGCTTATAAGTAGTTGGCAATTTTGGCAGAAATGCAATCGTCGGACGGAGCTCAATTTTTTTTTTTAAATAATTCCAAATTATTTAGTTTGGTTATGGTCATGGTTAAAATTGGAAATGAGAAGTTCAAATAAATAGTGCGTGACAAAACTACAGGGTGGAGCGCGGTAATTTGCTTTTTGCATGGCAGGCTGACGGGAGATTTGTATTCGTCTACGTTTCAGTTGCCATCATGCGTTGGACACGTGAGGAGAGGTCATTTTGTGTTGAAGCATATTTTTGAAATGCGCACTCCATCATTGCCGTGCAGCATGCTTTTCGTTTACGATTCGCCGTTCCCCCACGCGGAACCCCTGGACGGCAATCAATTGTATATTGGGTAACTTCATTGAGAACAGCAGGGAATGTATCATGTGTACGAAAGGTACTTGAGAGAAGGATTACTACACCACAAAACATCGAGAGAGTTAGAGCAGCAGTACTGCAATCTCCGAAACGCTCTGTTCCGAACTCCGAACGGTACTTCACTATGATACAGCATTTTTTTCAGCCAGCTCTTGAGGTAATGTAATTAGAGGATACATGGTTCCAATAGGATGGTGCCACTGCACACACAGCGAGGGTTACCATGAATTGTTTGATTCAAATGTTTCCTGGACGGCTAATCTCTTTGAGGGGTGTTGTGAACAGGCCGGCACGCTCACCAGACTTAGCCCATGCGATTTTTGCCTTTGGGGTTACCTTAAGTCGCAGGTGTATATCAACTGTCCCAACACCTTGGAAGACCTAATTAACAATATTGAGGCTGAAATTGGCAGAATTCCAGTCGACATGCTTGTTACAGTTGATGAAAACTTCAGAAAACGTATGCAGCAGTGTGTGGATAGCGTAGGTCGACATTTGCCGGATACACTATTTAAAACCATGTAATTGAAAAATTCCCTTACTGTTCAATATAATTAAAATATAAAATAAATTTTTCTAAGTTTCATAATTTTTTTATTTAATTCCCAAATAAGCACATTACCACGCTCCACCCTGTATTATAATTATATTTGAAAAAATTATAGATATCAGTTGGTGTTGAACCATTGCTTTTTAAATACGGCCAAAGGGCATTTGTTTTTGAAAAGACAACTACTTAAAATAGATTAGAAATTTTATTCGACATTGGAATCCAAAATATCATAGGTTTTTTTTTAAAAATTTTATGTGAATATTGTCGGAATTTAAAATAAAATAAAAATTGAAATAAAGCAAATATTTTAATCATTTTCATTCATTCCATTTCACTCAAGATAACTTTTTCTAATCAATAATAATTTATTTTAGTTGGGCAACTCTATAAACCACATATGACAGTCACAACTTTCGTAAGCGAATGCAAGCCCAAAGTGGTGTATAAGTATATACGAGTACTACCACTTTTTGAGTTTGGAGTTCGCGTTCGCTTTTACGTTTACGTTCACTTTTGGGACTTTTAGAATACTACCCTAAGGCCCCTGTACGTCAACGTACCGGTCGATCTTTTGAAAATATTGCTGCTTTAAACGAAATTGTCGCCGAACATCCGAAAATATCAATTCAGTATCATTCTTAACAACTTCAAATTTCACGAAACACTACGCCACAAATTTTGTCAAAAGACCTCCAGCTAACTCAGGAGCCTAAACCACCAGACCAATGAAAGCGCCGGCAAGTCGATCAATGGGTAATGGATCAGACTAAAGTCAGGGCCAATTTTCAAACAAAAAGTCATCATCTTCGGTAAAGCGCATGTCCATTTGAATGACTTCGTGAAATTACAAAATTATCGAATTTGGAGCCCAGAAACTCCTGACGCAATCCATGAGAAACAAATGCACCCATTAAGAGCAACTGTCTAGTGCGGATTTTGGGCAAGCGGCGTAATTGGGCGCTGCTGTTTTGAAAATGAGCCCGAAGTAGCAGTGACTTGAACGGTATTCGTTACAGAAACATGATAACGGAGTTCTTGTGGCCTCTATTGGACAGCATGGATCTGGACGACGTGTGGTTTCAGCAAGATGGTGCCACCTATCGCACCACACATGAAATAATAAATTTATCGCAGGAACGATTTTCACAACAAATCATCTCAAGAAATTATGAGGCCAACTGGCCATTAAGATGTTGCGATTTAACGCCGTGCGATGTCTGTGTTTATGGTTTTGTGAAATCTCGGGATTATGCGAATAAACCAGAAATAATTCGTGGGCCCAAGTCCGAGAAAAAGTTTTGAAAAATTGCATGCAAAGGGTAATGTCCTCTCATTATATTGACGGATATTTTATTCCCTACTTATTCGAAACACGTCTTCTTTACAACCCACTAAAAAATGACAACTATCTCTACAAATATGAGTTTTTGTTTTCGAATGCAAAAGTGCATTCTTTCTGAGACACCCTTTATATTAGACCGACTCACAAAAAAAGTTTATTTTATCCGCCCCTCAAAAAGTACCTTGGTTTGTTTTATCATCGACTTGTTATTTATTGGTCGTAAACGCCAATTGTTTGAAACGGAGATACCAATATTCAAAACTCTATCACTATTACCAACTAGCCATTTTTAAGGATTACACACAGATTAGGGTAAATATCACAGTAATGGTAAGATATATCAAAAGTCTGACAACAGATTTGGAAAGGTAACGCACAAAAACCTGTAGACACAATATCACATCGAAAAAAAACATAAATGGAGTATACGACAAAACAGTATTCAACCGACGTTATGTATATTTCGTGTATAGCATTAATAGGCCGTCAGCCGGATGATTTTTGAAAAAGGTATTATGTTTAGTTTTTCAAAGAATTTTGCACTTTAATTATGGACAATGTATACAATACTGGCGTTATATGAAAGGCCTTTTAAGGCGCGTCAAACACTATACAAGTACAATACATGCCAAAGCTTGTTCTGACACATCATATTTTCCGGAATATTCTGCAAAAAATTAGCATTTTTAAGTTTTTATTACTGATATTTTTCTGATTTTAATGGCAGATTGACATATTTTAATATTTTGTCGATTTAAGACATACGTGTTTCAGATTTTTTGAAATTGGGACTAGTTTAAATTGCACCAGAAATTCAAAGAGGTGGGAACAGTGCGTTCCAAACAGGGCTAAACGGGTATCAAAACTTTTACTTGGACAAAGAAATCACTGTTGTATACATATCCTTTTTTAGTTTTTAATACATTTTCCGAGGTGCTCTGGACCAAATTTGTAATATTTAGAATCAGTCCAAACCTGACATTTAAATGAGAAAATCCTCCGTACTGAAAACATAAAACTTGTTTTTTTTTGCAGAATATAATTGAAAAAAGAAGTTTTATATATCGGGTTTTTCAATAAGAGCGCTACAAAAGTTTTTTTTAAATAAAACAAAACCGGTTTTAGATACCAATGAAATACTTTATTCCTGTGAAAGAACGTTCGATGCCATTATGTATGGAACTCGATTTTTTTTGCATGGCCGGACGCTGAACCCAATTTTCGACGGGTTTCAAGCATAAATCGGCCGATACTGGTGCAATTTCACGTTCGATATTCGTACGAAGTTCATCAATCGTCGCTGGCTTGTTGGCATAGACCATAGACTTGACGTAGCCCCACAGGAAATAATCTAACGGCGTCAAATGGCACGACCGAGGCGGCCAATCGACTGGGACATTTCGTGAGATAACACTTTCACCAAACTTGGTTTCCAATAAATTGATTGTGGCATTCGCTGTCTGGCTTGCGGCGCCGTCCTGTTGGAACCACATGTCCTCCAAGTCCATATTATCCAATTGGGGCCAAAAATATTCGGTTATCATTGAACGCTAGGGATGCGCATTCGCAGTAATGTGCCGGTGTTGATCGTCATGGAAGAAGTACGGCCCAATGACGCCGCCGGCCCATAAACCGCACCAAACCGTGATTACTCATGGATTACGTGTGGATTGCTGTCTGAACAATAACGCATATTTTGCTTATTGACGAAGCCATTCAGCCAGGATCTGGTAGGACGATTATGACGACCATAAATTGGACGTAGCGCTCTTAAAGTTGAGGCCACTGACTCCAAATTTCGGTAGTAAATTTTAATAATTTCGACTCGTTGTTGGCTCGTATGTCTTTCCATGATGAAATGGCAAACCTTACTGAAGAGAAATGCCAAAAGAGCGGGAAAAAATATGGCGTCGTTTGCCATCCCTATCGATTTACTTTTGTAGCGTCTCTGTTGAAAAACCCTTTACCATTAGATGTCCCATAAAATGCACCCTTTCGCGTGATGCTAAAATTAGCTAAAGTACAAATTTATTTTAAAAACTAAAAAATACGTTTTTTTTAAAACGGTCCAGCCAATGGGTTCTTAATGCTAGACACTAAATATTTTGAGGGAACGACAAAATTACTTTTTGCCCCACCATATAATGTCAGTCGGTCTAATGTATATGTATTATTATATATAATCACAACTTACACCCACATTTTATTATTTTAGCCGTTTGCCGCAAATGTAACACCACAACTAATATTCATAATTGTTGCCCATGTTCTACAATTTTATTTCAAAATCGGATTTAAATGGTAAATTTTGACAAATAGTCGAATAAGTGTGTGATTGGAAGATGTTTTTTCGATACAAATATGTTTTGTTTTTGCAAAATTGATTACTATCGAAAATTTATGTATCCAAATCGCCACAATTTTTTAAATTCACTGCCAAATGTTTGCAGGGTTGTCGTATGTAGAGCGACACAATACCGGTATGTGTTCACACATAAAATCGCATAGTCTGTAAACATCTGCAAATGCGATATGATCATAAACACCATATGGGCTTATGTGTGAATGGCCTTGACATTTAACAGTCATTAAGCATAATACAAACCATATATTTTTATTCTATCGCATCGGTTTGACATTAAATGCTGAATAAATGTCATCAAAAATGAAGAATCAGGAAGCAATTTGCAAACAAGAACGCGTTTCCACTGTTACAAATAAGCGAAATACAACGGACAAATACAATACAATACATACACATAGCCCTACACACGTTTGCGGAGACATGCATACCATATGTATTACACTTCGCCACTTTTGCCACTCCCAGCATAATGGAATACCCGGCACGTGATAATGTTTAGAATTGATACCGTCAATATGAGCGGTTAAAGATAGGTTATATTTCAAACATTAAGCATAATAGTATGAGGGTAAACAAAATGTAAAACTACAAAATTGAAGTAATAAAGGGTTCACAACGAACATAGGGTTGCCACAAGTTAAAGGTACACACACGTATTTACGCTACATTCTATTTCTGTACACAAAAAATCATGGAATTTGAAATGACATTGCATATTTTAAAATGTGACAAACATTATGGATGTTTTAGTTTACGTGAAAACATTTTTCGTTTTTCCCTCTTAAACCGTGAACGATGATACTCAAATACGTGCATGAATAGAATTGCTGTGCCCAACATCAGTATAACAGGTTTTGATCGGGGAGTCGAAAAACCTATCAAATTTCACTTTCACTCAATTTCACCCTAAACTAATTACGCGGGAAATGTCGTTTAAATCATAACTTTTTGAACCGGAATTGAACTTTCTGTTTCAATCATTAGTCCGGGGAAAGGGCTACGGGGAAAGGGATATTAATTACTCTTAACCCTTCTTCACAAACTGGGTCAAAATTACTCAAGTTTGAAGAACAAATGGCTAAAATCTTGACTTAGGATGGCTACTTTTTCATATCTTCCGCCAGGGCCTTATGACGGATTTTCCATATAATATATTTTTTCGGCACTAGCCAATTTTTTTCACTACATTTTAAATATTTTACTTATGCGTATATAATTTGTGGGTCATTTTGACATTTTGATTTTTGTGTCGCCGTCACTAAGCGAGGTGACACAGCCGACGAAAAACTGTAATGTGATAAGAGCAGGGATCGAACCATTTGTAGGCTGTTCGCATAGCATCGGCCAGATAATAAAGTCTAAGGGAGTCAAATCACAGCTCCGAGGTGGACATTTGTATCACCAAGACGGCTGATAACACGACTACCGAACTTAGTGCGCAAAAGTTCGAATGTTTGATGAGCTGTGTGACATGGTGCGTCAGCCTGCTGACACCACGGTTAGGAAAAATGGCTAAAACTACTTACACACTTAGTCCAAAGAGGACCCTGGCGATACCACGGCCCGTCATATGGCGTCCCCAGCGTTGAACCTGTTAATTGACCTGTTATGGCTACGCCGTGCTCAAGCCATATTATAGCTCATTCCGATACTCCATTCTGCGGCTGAAGAAGAGGCGTACATTGGTCGCTGGAAAAGCAATTCACACTCTTCAGACAAGTCCTAAGATCATACAGTTAAACCTACTGAATGTCTGTTAGATACAAAATTTTGTAAGATCCTAGATACTTCGTCCTACTTTTGCTTAAGGCTGGGCGGTATCATACGAGATGCTCGACGCTCTATTCCTCCACTACATCCCACAGCTTTTACAGTAATCATTGGGTGAGACTACAAATCTAGACACGTGTCTGCCTATTATATATTGTCTGGCGATGGCAGCTCCAACCATAGAAACATTTTGTCGAGAAATGCATACCAGGTTTAGTTACGAGTAAGGCCTTAACTTGCCCATACTTGCCTGGTGATTCTGTAATTCGATCCACGAGACCATCTACCATTCACAAGTATGAGAGCTTCGAGCATGAGCTTAGTCATAAGCCCCTTATTCAGTGGATGAAGTAATCTAGTCCTTAATCTTGACTGCACATCTGCTCTGCAGGAATGTTCCTGTGCCACGGCATCCATATTAGATGAATATCGAACTTTGGCCATCTCAATTAAAGGCAGGCAGTTAAAGAATTCAGGAATACACATTGTAGAGATTTTAAAGCAACCTGACTGTTAGAGTAGATTTGTATAACCTATTCGGTGATGGCGTTTAGTCCCCCAACGGGAAACCCTCCGATTGCCATGGCATCTGCCTCAAAGACACTACAATGATCTGAAAGCTTTTTGCAAGGCCTAGTCTCAGCTCTTTGGAATAAACTCAACACTCAACTTTGGCATCTACATCTAGATCAGTGTAGACGCCAAAAGTAACTTCTATAACTTGGTATGGGTCCCATCCAATTCTGCCTGCCCGGGATATGAGTCGAAAAGTTCCTCACACAGGTTGAAATGGGTGTCTTTGAATGCCGTAGGTAGCGTAAAATTGATCCATGGCCATATTGGCTGGTGTTCGATTGCCAGGAATGCCTTAGACGAATTGCTTATGTTGCAGCTGTTCGCCTTTCGACCAAATCTTGTAGTAACAGGTGGAGGCTAACACTCAGATCATCGGCAGGGGTTGTGCGAAGGTCATCCATGATGCACACCATTCCATTCTCTGAACTATTGTCAGCCACAGCTGAAAAAAACATTTATCCAAGCTCATATCTTCCATTTTATCCCATTAAAAATCTGTAATTACGGCCCTGTAGCGCTCGCCGTTGACTGAAAAAGCGTTTCCCAGGTTATTTTCGAAAAGAAATGGGCCATTGATGCCACAACTCCAAAATAAACACCAAACTGACACTCTTTGCAGATCCATCGGCTTCCCGGCAATGACGTGCCAGTTTTTCGATCTCCAGATTCGGCATTTTTGGATGCTGACATAGCCACCGAAACGAAAGTGCACCCCGTCAGAAAACATCAATTTTCGACAACATGTCCGATTGGAGCTTCTGTGAGGTACCAAGTACCAAGTTGTTATGATTTATGGCAAGTTGATGTTCTCACGAACTTTGTGCACAAACTACGGTACAGCAAGCGCGGTGGGTGCTTCGTTTTGACCAAAACTTATTTTCCACAAACGAACAGCTTGGACAACACAACACTCAATTTGGAAATAATTGAGCGTTGTTCCAGCGAAAATCGACTCATTTTGGCCCTCGCAAGTATGATACTGACTGATAGTTAATATTTCGAACAAAAAAAAAAACTGTCAGTGTCAAATTGATACGTGTATTCTGATCACTTGTTATAGATATAAAATATAAATTTCTTCTATTTTACTTAAACAAAAATTAGTTTTTTAACAAAAAAATTTTGGTCGTACAAAAATTACTATAACCACTAACAGCGGGTTACAAATTTGTCTTCTTCTTCATTAGACAGTTGTTAATGGTATTTGAAATATTTATATTTATAAATTTGTTGATTTTCATAAATACCGACATTACTTTATCTTCGAAAGGCCATTAAAATTAACGCATCTTTTCCGCAGTTTCTCAGTTATTAATACAGCTCTTGGAGTGGTGGTGGTAAAACGTAGAGTAGCAAAATAATGGGTTTGATTCCGTTACAAAAAAAGTGGTTTCCGATCATATCCCATGAAGGGATTTGGGTAAGTTTTCTGCAATTAGTAGGCTGTGCGCTTTTTAGTTTTACTGGTTGGGACCTACAGTTTCACACCGGTTTCGAACGGTATTTCGTCTATCTTTTTCAGGGAAATGTCCTCGCTAGCGTCGCCACCACTAAGCGAGGTGGCCGCCGCCGAAAGGAGTACAAGGTGTTCAAGAGCCGCCCACACACGTTTGCACCACCGTCTGCGGCCACATGGTTCCGTTATGCTTGATTTAAAATTTGGCTCATGATGCATGCAGCAAACAAAAAATGTTCACAGGACTTGCAGGAACCGTCGATGCCGAACTATGGGATTAAGTAATCTATAAAAGTCTATTAAAAAACACTTAATTATTCTATTAAAGTAAGTGTTGTTTTTCTTTTACCTTAGATTTTCCATTAAAGATTTCATTAAGAAACATCTCTCTCTGTGAACGTAAAACTCATATGAAAACAGTAATCCATTACTAGAACGTATGAGTTATATGCACTCTTTTGTTCACCATATCAATTATTCGCCTAAGGGGCACTGAGCAAAATTAGAAAAGATTCATATTTATGTGACGTTAACCAATTCTTTTTGACTTTTTCCGTTTTAACTTAAACATTACCTCAGGTAAGGTGACGTATGTATATATTTTTCGTGTGTTGAAAAATATGTATGTGTTTGATTAGATACGATGATATAAAAATTGCGCCTCCGGTATAGAGGAGAGCATTAATGCAAAACTGCTTTGAAATACGCCATTAGTCACTTTTAAAGAGAAAAATATCGAAGTTCTGGTCTGTTCGAAATGCAACTAAAATGTATGATATCAACTAGAATTCCCACGAGTAAGGTTTGTGATACTTCGATGACCTTTTGTTCCCTAACTTTTCATGAAAATACATATATTAATATTTGAGAAAATTTTTTTTTTCATTATACGCGAAACATGTTCTGTTACATTCTTGACTATCAACTATTTCCGGGAAACTAGAAAGTTGTAGTTGGATTCATATATATATGCAGCAAAAATATTTACCCAAATTTACGTAGTAATTCTTCTGAACAAACCGTACACCGTTTATCTGAGAAGGAGGTTATGATTTGAAAACTAAAGCGGACGTACAAAAAACGAAGGCAAAATTCACAACATTGAATATTCCGCTTCATGGAAATGAATAATAAAACTCAGCATGATGTCAAACCCCTGATACTGTTGTCATAACATGCAGCTTTCGTCTTTGTTGTAAATGTTGAATTGGAAGCGAAAAAGGAAGGAAGAATATATTCTTTACCACCCCATTCTGTTGAACACCGGAAGTTTTTTTTTGATGTTACAAAATATGCAAATCGCCTAAATGTACAGGGTGGTGCATAAGTAACGCTATGATTTATTTAATGAACAACTAGTTTCTTTTAATTTCATTTAACGTTGGCACTTGTTAAAATATAGACTATAGTTTGGAAATAAGATCGCATAATTTTCTGAAAGTAATGTCTTTCAAATGGTGCCCATTGTTTCTTCGACCTGACTTGCGCTTTTCAGAACATTTAATATTACTTTTCTTAGGTATTCAGGGCACATCACTTCTTCAGGGATGTTGGCCTTAAGCAGTTGGATAACTCTCGGCTTATTGGTATACATCTTACCCTTACGTAGCTCAAAAAAAGAAAATCGCGAGCCATTAAATCTGGAAAATGAGGTGGCAAGTTAAAATCAGAGAAATGCAATATTACTCGATCGGTAAATATTTCGCGCAGGAGACTCATAGACGAGCTATGTGAGCTGTGGCTTCATCTTCTCGGAACCACAATTCTGGACTAATCTCTACCGCTGGCCTTAAAAAATTTGCAATCATTTTCCGGTATTGAGTTTTATTCACCTTAGTCGCATCTTTTTCGCCATTTTCGAACAACTGTGGTCCAATGATCCTTTCTGAAGTTATTTCGCCCCCATACTGTGAATTCCTCAATTCTTCTTTATTCTGACTATGGATGACAACAATCCTTACAGACTAGCTTAAAATTACCAAAAGCATTCATCTACAGATTTTATAAATGATATTATCGGAAGAGAAAAGTCTACGTCATTAAACGTATTTATATAACTTAGCTCCCTTAATGACTTCAAAATAGGTTCATTCATTGAATAGTAGAGAGGGTAATCAATGACTCCACAAATGAGCTTATAAATATCCAGAAATCATTATCTTGCTATTAAATAGAGAGTACAGATGAATAAGTCTACACCTAGCTTCATATGAAGGTATAGGTTCAATAAAATGTAGAGAATAAAGATCAAATTTCAAATTTTTTTGCTCTGAATTCTTTCAATTGTGTCAATATTAACTTTATAATAAAGATTCCACACAATAGCAGCGTACTCAAGTTTAGATCGAACAAACGTAGTAAATAGTAACTTACGTGTATAAGGATCATTGAAATCACTACTATTGCGCTTAATAAATGCAAACATCGAATATTCTTTTGGGATTATATAATTAATGTGCAATTTAAATTCTAACTTAGAGTCGAAAGCAACACCAAGATCTAAAATATTGTCCACTTTAAGCAGCATTTAGTCATTATTAAATTATTCCTTGCATAAGAAAGATGATGACATTTAGACACATTTAAGGGAAGATGATTTAAGTCACACCATCTAAATAATAGGTATAAATCCTCCTGCAGACAATGCATTTCCAGACTATTAGACACAACAGCAAATAATTTCATGTCATCAGCATATAAAAGACATTTGCAAAACCTAAAGATTTCACAAACGTTATTCACAAATAAAACGAATAATAATGGTCCAAGGATACTGCCCTGCGGGACACCAGACGTTGCAACATATGAATCTGGAAGTTCATTATCTATATAGACAATACATCGTCTATCAGAAATATAGGATTCAATCCATTTTTTTTTTTTTTTTTTTTTTGTTTAAAATTCATTTATTTTCATAAAATATTGCTACAATGTTGTGTGCCCCAGCGCCGCTTGGACATTTTTGAGGCGAGTTGGCATGAGTTAGCCAAATAAAAATATATTACAATTCAAAATATATAACACAGAGAGAAAAAAAAAAAAAAGAAAAAATAATTTAAGTGCAAAATTATAATAGAGATTAGTAAGTAGATTTTGTATAACTATATATAAATTAGAGTAAAAACTTATTTTACAAAAGAAGCATTTCCATGTTGTTGAGCAAATATGCTTTCAAATTTGTTTTAAAAACTGATATTCTTGTTATATTTTTCAGAGTTTGAGGAAGATGGTTAAATTCGGAACAACCAATGTGCTCAACTCGCTGTTTAGTTGTTTCTAATCTACATCTTTTAACATGTAAAAAATCACGGTTCCTTGTTCTAACAGCATTTTGATTTCTTGCAAAATTTATGGGGTTATGTCCAATATTTTGTAGCGCTTTAAATATGAATGTCAATAGTTGCATTTTATAAAGACCATGTATTGGCAGTATACTTTTCGCTATATCCTCATACAAAGATATGGTAGAATGCATCAATGGTAAGTTATAAACAACTTTAAGTGCTTTATTTTGGGATCTTTGTAAAGACTTAAAAACTGTGCTTTTTTTATGAGCGTACACCATCGTCAGATAATTGTAATGACTATGTATAAGTCCATTGTAAATAAGGAGCTTTGTTTTCTCATCAAACTTGTTCTTAAACTTGTAAAGCATACCAATTGCAGGAGAAACTTTTGTCCTTACGTGCTGCATATGTAATTCCCATGACAAATTGCTCTGCATATATATACCTAAATACTTTAATGAGTTGCATTCATAAATATTTTGCCCACTAATAGTAACCCATAATTGCTCATTATTCCTTGCACAATACGGTCTGAATTTTATTAATTTTGTTTTTTCAGCATTTAAAACTAGTTTGTTTATTCTAGCATATTCTAAAAGGGTACTCGCATCTTGTTCTATTAGATTTTTTACTATAACATCATGATGGTATGGATAAAATAGACTTATATCGTCGGCGTATATTATAAGCTTGCCGTGAAGTTTTAACTTAGATATATCGTTGATAAATATAGTAAACAGCAGTGGACCTAACACGCTTCCTTGAGGAACACCATGTTCTACACTTGTCATAATGCTCTTGCAATTTTCAATTTGAACGTATTGCCTTCTATTTTGCAGATAGCTTTTCAAAAGATCAAATGACCTTCCCCTTACACCATAAAATGACAGTTTCCGCAACAATATATCGTGGTCTACTAGATCAAAGGCCTTTGAAAAATCATAAAATATACCAACGACTCCACCAAAACCGCTATCCAAACCATCACATATCAAGTTGACCACGTTAACTACTGCGTCCTGAGTACCACTGCCCATTCTAAATCCAAATTGCAGATTGTACATTAGATTATTTTCATTCATAAAACTCATAAGCTGTTTATGTAAAATTTTCTCAAAAATTTTATCAATCAATGGTAAAACTGCAATTGGTCGAAATTTATTAACGGCATATGAAGATTTTTCCTTTGGAATCGGAGTAATCTTCGCAATTTTGAGAATTTCAGGGTAAGTTGAGCTAGTAATAATGCTATTAAATATATCTACTAGCTTTGAACACATAAGTTCCTTGCATATCAACATAGTTTTAACCGATATCCCGTCATGACCAGGGCTTTTACTAATATCAAGATTTGAAATTAGTTCTAAAGTCTCATCCGTGTTGGTCTTGCTAAATAGAAAATTACAATGAAATTGACTAAGGGTATTAAACTTATTGCAACAGTCTTCAGTCAGTATTCCCATGTTTTCCCTTAGTAATTTTGGAACATTTGCAAAATATTCACTAAAGACATCGCATTTTGTTTTGTTGTCTTTTATTATTCGCCCATGCTCATCTTTTAATTGAATTTGCGGATGGGTTGATCTTCCTAATTGCTCATTTAAAAATTGCCAACATTTTTTAGGATCTTGCTGCAAACTTTCAAGCCGACTTTGATAAAAGCAGTTCATTGATACTCTAATCGCACTTCTTATTATTTTACTTAAGCGTTTTAGTCTTTTTTCAATGCTGTAGCTTTTGCCAATTTTCCTTCTTTTCCTAAGTATCTTATTTTTAAGTTGAATTAGAGCATGAAGATTTGAATTGATCCAGGGTGTAATTAAATTTCTTATCAAAACTTTCCTTTCCTTTTCAATCGTTGCATCTTTAATGCAGTTAGAAACCATGTTAAGTAACTCAGCTGTATCAGCTGATGCATTTCCGGTTAATTGCATTGAGGTCAACTGAGTTTGAAGACTTTCCTTTAACTTTTCGAAGTTACAGTGACTGTATGATCTCTGCCTGAATTCTGAGCTTCTCACATTTTGTAAAATTTTGCAATGTATAATGTTGTGATCTGTAAATTCGCACTCAATTGAATTTATAACTAGTTTATCCGAAATATTACTATAAACATTATCAATTGAAGTACGACTTCTTGGTCGCGTGATCATAGTGTGGCAGTTATTAAAATCAAACTGATATAAAATTTCAGAAAGGTCAGACGAAACAGTATGGTTCAGAAAATCTATGTTTGAATCTCCAAAAAAGATAGTTGGGAAACGTGAACTATTATATATAGCATTTTCAATATATTTGACGAAGGTGTTTGAATCACACTTTTGTGAACGATAAAAAGATATTAATTTTAGTGATTTTCCATTAATTTTGAAGTTAGGCAAAGAAATTAGTATGCTGTCAAAAAATTGTTTACTCTCACAAGATTCCAGGACATAAGTCTCATTCTCTTTCACAAAAATAGACGTTCCACCATATCCATCATGCCTGCAACAGTGAATGGCATGGTAACCAGGAATATTATAAATTTGTTTTACATCTGATGAAAACCATGTTTCCTGAACTGCGATAATATTTGGTAGAATTTCAAACTCTGCAATTAGTTGTCTAAACTTATTAAATTTATCTAAGGAAGAGATGCTTCTTATGTTAACAGAAATAATGTTAAACAAATTATTCCCTGAACTTTTTAGATGATGATTAAAGCATTCAATGTTTGAAAAATAATTGTTGTTCAAAACCATTAAATAATAGAAAATTTTATTTTAAAACATATTAAATTAAACTTATTTATAAAGGTGACGCATAGGGTGTTTGTGTGCCGTCCTCAGAGTCTCCCTCAACATCAACTGGAATCACTTGTGTACGTATAGATCTTCGATTGGTAAATTTACTTGTTGTTACCTCCATAATAATGTTATCGACTTCTTCTTCATTTCTTATTAATCTTGGTCTATTTGTAGCATTCTTCTTAGCATAAATCTTCCCTCCGTACGAGTAAACAGCATAATAGCCGACAGTTTTTAGGGTTCTGGCGTAATTTAATAGTTCCATTGATTCTTTACTCAAAAAGTCGTTTATGTAAACCGTTTTTAGACTTTCACATTCTTTAAGTTTGCGTTTTGCAGCCATAAGAGTTTGTTTTGCTGTTTTAGTGTTAAATTTTACTACTAAACTTTGTTTTAGGTTAGGCATATCTTTTTGTTTTACGAAATAAGCTTCATCGATATTGTTTTTTCCAATTTCAACCCCAACTTTCTTAGAAATTTCAATAACAGTGTCAGCCGCGCTAACTTCGGTGTTAGCATTTACACCACTAATAACGCAATCATTTTTCACACGCTGATCGTTCAGTATTTTCACGGATTGCTTTAGTAATTCAACTTCAGTTTTTAGATTACGGTTTTCCTTTTCGATACTTTGAATTTTTTTCTTATTTTCCGAAATTCCTTTGCAAATTTCGTCAAACTTTGCCGACATAAAATTCATCGAATCTTGCAACTCTGACAATGAATCCAGTTTATTAAGCTTTGTTTTTATCTGTTGCAGTTCTTCTTTAACTGTGCCATCATCGTCAACACACAAATGACAAACATATTCTTCTCTGTTGTTCTTTAACAAGCGTTCGTACTGACGTTTGTCTAGTCTTGTACACACCACATGAAAGAATTTCGCGCACTTATCGCACTCTATGTTGTCTTCTTTATCTTCGTCTATCTCCATTCTACATTGACCGCATACAGATTTTGAGATTTTAACACTTTTGCGACTCTTGCTAGGCATTCTTGATATTGTTGTGTGCACTTGTGTATTGTTATTTGTTTTTCTGCTGTTTGTTTGTACTATTGTTTTAATTACACTGTGTTTTTTTATATTTTTGTTTAGCTACTTGATAGATCTTTAACAATGAAGAATGAAAAAAAAAAAATTCAGAAATCCCATCCATATCATGTTTCCTGGAATCTTTGAGATTCATTCAACGCAGCTTTATGTGGTGTGTTTGGTGTTCAACAATTATCCTTGGATTTTAGGAGCAATTTTTTTTATGCACGTGACCATTGAAGTGAAAATGGTCCTCATCGGTCATTATGATTTTGTGAATAAACTGTTGTTTTCTAGGCACAATTTTTGAAAACGGCGAAAATATTGAATGCGTATTTATGCATAATTTGATTTAATTAATGAATCATTTGAATTTTAAACGGGGAAAGTCGTAGCTTATGTAAAATTATTTGCGGAAACCGCCAAGGCATCTCCAGCTACTGTGAACTTCGCCTGGCGGAAGTTACGTGGTTTCTGCAATACTGGCTTGCACCAGATCAATGCTCACATCACTTCGAACTGCTCGATGTCTTCCAGAAAGCGGAAGGTCACAGGTAGCTCGTGTGGCTTAAACCGCAGAACTAATCGGTAAATTGTTGGAGCGCTACGTGTATTTGGAATATAAATGATATTTTTATATGATCTTTGTGTCTGAGTTATCGAATTATCGAACAAGTTCGGTTCTTTGTTCTGTGCTGACTCTTTCCAGCACAAATTTCCCAAAGTTTAAAAAGTTAGTTCTGAAAACAAAACGAAAAAGATATATAACTAGAAAATTAATTCACTACTTAATCATGGCGTTACTTATGCGCCAGCGTACCTATTGGTTTACTATTTTACATCGAAATAGTTGTAAATTCTTTCAACTATCACTTCCGTGATTTTTAATGGTCGTGTGTTATGGCACAATCAATACATAGAAAACTATATGCACATTGACGGATGAGAAGAAATATAAACTACAGACGGGTTTCCAATAGGGCAGGCTACACGTTAATTTAAATTTAATCAACAAGTTGCGTGTGAAATGTCAATGACTTTTTACTTTTCCAATCGGCCGCCGCGTCCTCGCTGTGTGGCCTGCATTGCAATCACTCTGGCGTATAGATCGGGTTGAATTTGAGGAATAGCATGGCATCATCGTTTACAAAGCAATAAGGACCGATGACATCACCAGTCAATCCACACCAAACAGGGACTTTCTCCCTTGTCAGTTGGTCGACCACGTGGGTGGCGTGTCATAATGTCAATTGACATAATGTCCATGGACATAATGTCACTAAGAAAGTGTCATAAAGTCCATGAACATTAAGACACTTTTAAAAGTGTCATTATGTCCATGGACTTTATGACACCTTTTACAACTTGAATATTTTTCTAATGACAGCCGTCCTTCACAATTTAACAAAAATATGGCAAATAGTGGTACCTTCTGAAGATATGGAAAAAATTTAATACAGTGGACATTATGTCACTTTGGAAAGGGTCATAATGTCCATGGGCATAATGTCATCATAGTTTTGGACATTATGGCACTTTTAAAAGTGTCTTAACGTCCATATGCTTTATGACACTTTTTAAGTGACATTATGTCCATGGACATTATGTCAATTGACATTATGACATGCCACCGACCTCGTGTGTTTTGTTGTCGTAAAAAACCTACAAATTTTGCTTCTTGACAAACCTTTTCATCCAATAATGGGCCTCGTTCTCGGGACGATTTTATTTTGCTGAAATTGTGTTGCTCAATGCTGTTACAGCCATGCTGATGTGTCTTGATTGCCTGAAAAATAAAAGAAACCGAATAATTAACAAAACATGGAACAACAAGAACTGTCAAAATTTACGCGTGACCATTGGAAAATTATTTATAAATATTGATTGATGAAATGGATATTATAAAGTGTTCACGACAACATTACGGAAAAATACATACAAATTGAACCACTCGGCAAAACCGTCTCAAAATATTTTTCATAAATTCATTCATGATTTTATTTTGCTCGAAACACGCGCCTCTTTGGCAAAACAGACTAAGATTTATTTTTTTCACTTGTTGCTCGATGCTCGATTTGAATAATTGTGAATGTGTTCATAAATTTCTCGGTGTCCCTACGGAGAATAACAAAGTGCTATTGTGAATTGGAGTGTACGTTCCATGAACTCCTAAATATTTATTTAAGAAAAAAGTTCCCTTTACATCCACTGAAGAGATGGGGAGAGCTTCTCACAACCAGTGACAGGTGGGCTTTCTAGTAAGATCAATGTGACCTACAGTTTTCCACCGGTTTGCAGTGGTTTTTTAAGAAGCTTTTTCCTGGCTGAGTACCCGATAATGTCGCTAACACTAAGCGAAGTGCCCGTTGTCGTTGTAAGGTGGTCAGAGCAGGTATTCTCATGTACAAAAGCCGCGCTAAAAAAAAACGATTTTCTAAGGAGAGTGAAATAAATTGTTCAATTTGAGTTACTTGATAAAGCCGTTTCATAAAGGTTTTTCATATAAGATTTATGTGTAAACATTATTAGTTGTTATCAAATTTCCATTAATATTAAGAAATCTATTATATAATAGCATGATATAATCGACAGCGCTTGATAAAAGCCTCATAAAGATAGTTCCCATTACATCCTATGAAGGGATTTCTTACAACCAGCCTCCTACGGAAGTCAATTCAAAGGGTATTTTGATGATTCAACGCTCCGTTTTCGAGTTATTAGCGTATGCATATGTATATATTTTCAAACTAAAGTGGGCGTTTGTTCGCCCGCAGTTATTTCCGATGTAAAGGGTCTGAAATAAGGTCATAACAATTTGTATATAAATATATACAATACAAACAACAACACACATATCAGGCTGACATTTATTCCCGACGTGCACTAATTAGACCGGGATGCAAAAAAAAAATTCAAGCTACAGGACTTGGCTAGCAAAAAAATTGTTCTATGGGTCGGGTAGAATACATTAACAAAATTTAGGAAAAATCAATTAACCCCTCACGTTCCACCATGCACTTGAAGCAAAAACGAGATGCAATTTGAGATTTTGGAAAATTTTAATATAATAATATATTAAATCATCATCTTTACAATTTTGAAAATGTTGCTCAATCATTCTAAAATTATCCAAAATATCAAATTGCATCTCGTTTTTACTTAATTTGCATTGCGGAACGTTAAGGGGTCAATTGTGTTTTCCTAGTTCAAACGTTTGATTTAAATTTAGAATGCTTTCTCGTTAAGACGTGCACCGCGAGTTTGTTTACAGTAAGCGATTCTTAGGAGCCAAATTTCCGCCACTTTTCAACACGCATCACCCGGAACGGTGGAAATTTCGCGGTCGAAATTATTCTGGAGGGCCTCTAGCGTTATTGGCTTCTTGGTGTAATCTAGCTACTTAATGTTACCCCATAAAAAACCAACACGTAAAAGACATAGTTTATGACTATAAATTCTTTATATATGAGCACCCCCTTTGTCCGATCCAGCCCATATTTAGATAGTAAATTTTTGTCGTCGCCATTAGTTTGCCTGCGAAGTTTCAGCCGAGATTGGATCACAGGAAAAGGGTTAAAAATCAATCATTTTCGGCATGCGTGCATGCATTCAGACAGGTGAAGTTAATACAAATAATTTAAAAAGTAACCCAACGACGTTAAATAGAATTAGCGAGGTATCCATTTGACCAGATCATTTCGAGAGATTACACGATTTTCCGACTTCACCTTCTATAGATCAATTGTTTACCCGTTTGTGTGGCATATGACACCATTTTCTTAAATCCACATGTAACTGATGTCAAGTCCATCCAATTTTGGTAAGCTTAGTTTTGCAACATGTCGCGATAGCGAACTCCATTGATCGTCATTATTATCGACCAAAACAAAGGTTTAATCACATCTCCGGCATGAAATCTAAATAACATTGCCACTTTTTGTGGATGGACTGGAGTTTTTTGAAACACATGTGGGTTTGTTGCTGCCTGTTGGGCATATTTTAT
Source organism: Phaonia tiefii (assembly GCA_963931995.1). NCBI lineage: Eukaryota > Metazoa > Arthropoda > Insecta > Diptera > Muscidae > Phaonia > Phaonia tiefii. Next base: position 264,299,725 of record OZ008370.1, read on the forward strand.
TTATTCAGGAAGACATGAAGCCAATAATGAACTTCCTCGCTGCAGATAATTTTCCGAGAAATTCAGCTCTGTACTCAGACTCAGAATTTCGACAGCAGTTTTTAATAATTTCCAAACTTTGCCTGTTGGCGATCATAAAAAAGTTCATGGGGGTGCTAGTATTAAAACACAAATTTGTTATGTCCCTATTGGAGAAACATATACAATCTGTTCAGATCAACTGTCACAAACAACTTAAGTAACATATTTTTCCAAGCGGTTCAATTCTCCGCGTATATTCTCCTATTAGTTGCACCAACTTTCTCACAGATTCTGCCACCTGTTCCTTTCAAACTTGTCTTGGTTTTCCTATTTTTCGGTATCCTTTCAGCGCGTGTGTGTCCATTGCCTTGACACGACATAAGCTTCGTAATCGCTTTAATCCTAAAATTCTAAATTCTAGCGTACTCCTCCTAATATTGGCTATATTATCAGTAATGATGGTTGCTGTTGATAAGTTTATTAGTGTTTATTGTAGCACCTTCCTTTAAGATCTCTTTCAAATGTGTTGAAGAGATCGCATCATAAGGAGTTGCCTTGACTGAAGCCTCGTTCGGTATCGAGGCGTTCCCTAAAATCTCTGTCCATCTTCTCTGATGATTCGGTTTTGGCTACTGTCATTCTGTAGAGGCTTATTAAGTATACCAAGCTAAGACATAGTTTAGCATAGTTTTCCCCGAGTCTGACTGTCGAAGGCAGCCTTATAGTCAATAAAGGAATGGTAGGTTTGTTTTTCATGGGATTCCTCCAGGATTTTACGCAATTCTAGAATTTGGGTATTCGTAGATTTTGAAGATTTAAAGACACACTGATAAGGTCCGATTAGGGTTGCAACAACTGCACTCATAGCGATAAGCATCCATGAAAAAAATTCTAATTCGACCACAGTAGTTGGCATATTTATCTGGATTGCATTTCTTAAAAACACGAGCCAATACGCTGAGTAATATTGACGGCGTATGTCAGCTTAGTGCTATTTCTTTGCGCATAGAAAATATTGTGTCTTCACCCTGTTCACAGGCAGACTACTTAAATAAACATTTTGCTTCTAATACAATTTTGTTAATTTTTACTGTGAACAGTTATACACAATACTCGTACTATTTTATTTATCCTGGAATTATTTCATTGGAATTGGTAATGCAAATTTTTCTATAGCCATTGCTTTTAACTTGATCAATATTTGTATTTACCATTTTAATATCGATACTATTGGCATGCAGATAAAGTATTACTTAGAAAATACATTTAGCCATGTAGATAAAACCGAACCACCATTGTTACCCATGTTAGTTAGCTAACAGATACAAGATACATCTGTTGCAACCTTTTGCCCCAAAGTTAGACACATGCTGAGGAAATTAAGAAGATTTACAGAAAGTTAAAAGGGTATTTTCTCTGGTAAATTGGTTTGTTGGTTGCCTCTAAGCCAAGGGAACAACAAAATACAAACTTAGAGATTGTAAACGATTGGACAAATATGAAGAACAATGGCGATTCGTTGTGTCATGAAAAAAATACTGATTTTATATTTTCTTTTCTTACAGATATAGTCATATATTTTACAAAAGGTTTTTGTTATCTTAAGAACAAACCGTTGAATTTCGTGAAACTTTAAAAAAGTAAAAGGGGGAAATAATCCCTTTTTTTATGGGTTTTGGTATTTGTAAACAATTCATACATGTAAACAATTATGGAAGAGAATAAATTACGATACATATCCGAGACAAATACATAAGGGAATGGTAAAATCGCAAACAAAACTGAAACCGATATCCTTTCGTTACTTGTAAAATGCTTAGTAAATTGATTGATACTGTAATGAGTTTGACATCTTATAAAAAGTGTTTTCAGGGTGACAGGTGATCTTCTTTCAGAGTATCTTCTGATTGATTGAGTATCTTCTTTACCTCGGAACTGATGACCTTAAAGCATTAGTAAGTACGTTGACTAAGGATATAAGGATGACATAGTAGTAAGTTATTTATAACAACTAAAATGCAATGTTTAGTATATTCCAGTTTGTGTGCAACGTATTCCCATTAACACAAATTTTTTTTAGATTCCAAATTCCGATGGAAGTGGCAATCGTTACATTTTATATTCTACCCCAGTTGGAAATTTCCTATAGACATCATAAATGACAAGAAATGACATGTCAGAGTCCCTGTGTTGCTATCCAATTTTTGCTATCCTTTCTTTCCACATCAACAACTCATATAGTTGCCTGGATAAAATATTTACAGTGGATATCGTATATATGAAATACCCAAAATGTACAAAAAAATTTCATATACGCGATATTTTCTTATATGCGATCAATTTTTTATGTACCCAAATATAAAATAAAAATTTAAGTTTAATGTTTTTAAAAAATTTTATTTATTAAAAATGAATTTATTAACTTAAATAACGCAGTGCAATTGAATAATTTAATTATTTGCATAGTGTAAATAATCCCGTACAAAAAGGAAATAAATCACAACCTTCTTGTGGTTATAAAATTTGAAAGCTACTGAATTTATATTCATTGAGATCAACTTTAACGTTTAAAGTTTAAATACGCATATACAAGTACATACTTTCAATTGAAAAAGTCTGTAATCTCCTTTAGCGAAATTTTTTTAATGCATTGTTTTAAAATTGCGTCTTATATTTTATTTTTCATCTATATTGTTGATTAAACAATAACTTCGAATTGAATCAAAATGTGTCAGAACATCTTTTGTGGAGGGAGTTTCTGTTATTAATGAAAAAGTTTCATCCTCCATTTCGCCACAACTGTTTAATCAATCCAAAGCAACATTCTCATCCAAAATCTCCGCAACAATATCTTCCTGCCTTGGCGACCTTGAACATATGATGTCAACATCACAGTTAATGTAATCTGATTCAACAATTATTTCTAACTCCCCGAACATATCTGGATCATCATCTGGCGCATCTTGCAATACACGATTCTCTGCAAAGCCTCCCTGAAATTAAAATAATATGTATGTACATATGTGTTATTCCCACAGGCTGACAATTTAATTTTCATACCATTCCTGTGGTGTTTGGTTGAGCGTTTTTGGTTGCTCAACTTGCTTAGGAACATGTATCTAGTAAAAAGTGAAACGAACAGCAAGCTAATGTTGCTTGGCAACATGTATCTAGTAAAAAGTGAAACAAACAGTAAGCTAACGTAATAAAGCTTTTTTGCGAAAGCTTCAATAAAGCTGTTGTAACATTAATTTTGAATTGTAAAGCGTAAAGATTTCAGACAACGCTCGAATGGTAATGCGAAGACTCGATAAGGTAAACCTTTTTTAATATTAGGGCGGCCCTCTCAACATTCGCAGAACTTATTTCAATAAAAATATTAATTAAAATACATAAATTAAATTAAGTTTAAAAAAATTGAACATAATATTTTTTTTTAAACGGACTTGAATCAAATGCCGTTGGTAAATATAAAAATTACAGCAGACAGTTATCCGAGGCCTTCGGCCACGGACTGTCCCTGCAGGCTGTGTCAGAGATACGGCCATTAAGTTTAACGTAGAATACGCCATCCGATAAGACAGAAAACATATATAACAATAAATGATAAATAATATAAGCAAATGAATGGATGGCATATTCTACGTTAAACTTAATGGCCGTGTCTCTGACACAGCCTGCAGGGACAGTCCGTGGCCGAAGGCCTCGGACAACTGTCTGCTGTAATTTTTTTTAAAACAGTTTACAATAGTTAATGGTTTAATCAAGTTTAACGCATGTTTGGAGTAGCTTAGCGCATCTAATATAGATATGGACTTCAAAAAATTGATCACGGCTATAGCTTTTTCTAATGCTAAAAGTTGCTTTTTAATAAGAACTTTTCTATACTATGCTTTGAAACTGTGTATTATCCCTTGGTCGAGGAGTTGAATGATTGATGTTGTGTTTGGTGGTAAAACCTCTTCATCGACATTGGAAAATGTCAAGTGAGTTTTATGGCAAGGTGCGTTGTCCACTATGAGAACAATCTTTTTGTTCTCTTTCTGCAAGTTTTTATTAAAATCTGTTAAAATAGAGTTCCATATGACGGTCGTCATCCCGGCATTTCGGTTAGAATAGTACGGGAGGGGAATATCCTTTCCTTTGAAACATCGAGGCTTTTGCGGTTTTCCAATACAGTATGCCACTTTGTATGTTCCTGTTGCATTGACAACAAACAATAGAGTAAAGTGTAGTTTTTGTTTCTTCCATCCTTTTTCTTCTTCATGTTTTCCTTCAAAGGTGCCTCCGGCAGAGCTTTATAATACAAGCCAGTCTCGTCGGCGTTAAAAATGCAGTCGGGCGAGAATTAATTTCTCAAGTAATTTTCTCACACGATTTTCTATAAAAGAAGACGCATCAGCAGTGTTGCTAGATTTGGACTCCCCGTGAAGTTTGGAGTACCTAATGGCGCTGTAGCCAACTGCGGTTTGGAACAAATTCTTCTTTTAGCTGCTCAAACAGCTCTTGTGCTTTACAAAGCAAAACAGGACCACTTATCACTGCATCGCCACCGCGCATCTGTATGGCAAAGCCTTTTCCAAATTTATGTGTTCTCCTCCCCGGTATCGTTTTTGCTTCACGTTATTAACATTAGATATTTCGTCACTGTTTTTAATAATTCTACACACTGTAGGAAGACTTATTTTATATTTCGCGCAAAGAAGTGACCGACTCTTTCCATTTTTAAAATCGTTTATTACTTTATTTTTTCCTTTTATTGACAAATTCACTCTGCCCATTTTGTTTTGTTATATTTTAAATTAAAAAATGCAAATCATGTGTCACACGTTTTTCTTGTGTTGGAAAATGCAAAAATTTGGTTACAAATAACCGATCAATTTTGTGTGTAATCATGGTTTACAAAGTAGCCAATAGATGTCATATGTGCAATTATTTCATATAAGCGGATTTCATATATCCTAAAAAATTATTTTAAAAAGCGTGACAAAATGTTACAAAAAAAGGGTTTCTTGCATATAAGCGGTATTTCATATAAGCGGTATATCTGCTTTCATATAAGCGGTATCTGCTTGAAGGCTCAAGTACTCCTTGCCTGAGTAAACTGCAACGACCACTTGTACAATTTTTTTGATGAATAGAAGGAAACCTTATTTGTAGAAAGACCTCTCAGACACAGAATATTTTATATCTATAATATTATGCTATGTCTTGGAATTATATATCTGGAATTAAATAGTGTAGTTGATCTGTGTTAGTCTCAAAACGTGACTGCCATCTGTAGCATAACATATTCTGTAAATTTTATAGAATCAATATATTTCTTTCCACATTTCTAAACCTGTATCCACAGAACAATTTATTTAAATGAAGAAACAAATCTTGGAGCAAAAAGTTATATTTTTTAATTGTCATTCCCAATGTCCCCAATCCAATTAAATGTTATGGCCCGGAAACACAGTATCTTGCTGCTTATGCCTATTTGTTCACTTGGTATATTCTGTGCACTTAATAACATTTTCAGTATAGAAGTCGATGAAACTGAAAACGTGTATTGAATTTCATGATTTGTGTCATAACGCAGTGACAACCAGGCGCTTATGATCCTTGGGGTATTCGTGTTTTACAACAGTTGCTGGTTTTTGACAAAATCATTATGAACAATGGGAAATCGAAAATGCCTCAGGAACTGTTTGAATGTTATCACAAAAATTGTTTTTAAAAGGAAAATATTGCGCTAATAAATATTGTTGGCTACAATTGTTGTAAATGGTTCCAATTTTTCCAATTACCCACGTGGCAATACAAGCTGTATGGGGAATGTCGTTGAATACTAACGGATTTTTAGTCGCACGTTTTCTGGCATAGCTGCTTATGTTGGCCATTTCAATATTAACACTGTGTCTTCCATTAACATACATAATCTGTCTCGACACTTAATATTTTGATAATTATTTTCCTATAAGATAAATTTATAGCTACCAACTTGGAGTCACTAGCGCAATCATTGTTGTATGATGTACAATGATTTGTAATGATTGTAAAGTTCTAGAAATTTGCGCACCTGTTCCAAGCATTCCGTCATCGGCAAAAGTCACAGCCTATTAAAGCTTACAGAACCACGTTTTATATACTGACGCCTAGAATTCTCGTGTATTTATATACATCACCAAACAACTCAATATTCTTTCGCGGGAATTTAGTCGGTTATTTGCAATACATAAATGTTTTCTCAGACATATAATCAGCTTAATAATCACCACAGCTGTTTCATTATGATGATGCTGCATAGCAAGACAAATCCTTTTTTCCTTTTAACAACAACTTAAATCACTTGTATAATATTTTTTATAAAAACATAGTAAATTACCTAAAACAGATACAAATCTGATCAGTTAATATCAAGAATTTTTATTCATGTGAGAGTATTTTTAAGTTGGTGTTTATGTTGTTTTACATATTAGATGTTAATTAGTGTGTCGTACTTAAATTAATATTACGAATTCCCCTGAATAACAGATGTAGACGAAATGTTGGGAACAATCAAATAAAAGGAATTTTTATTTTACAAAATTTAGATCCAATTAGTCTGAGTAATTAAAAACGAAATCTTGAAAAATTAGAACGCGCACAGTTGACTGGTTGTGAGAAGCTCTACTCAATCCCTTCATGGGATGTAATGGGAAACGTTTTTTTTTTATTAATTGTACATTAGAAGTCGAGCGCCAATACAAACCAAAAAAAAATTTATTTGCTGGTCTTATTTACTTACACTTGAGTGACCACAATATCTTAACTTGAAACCCCTTAAAAACAAACTCTTGGCCATTTCTTGGATGACACTATTGTTACTTTTAAGTTTTGTAGAAAAATTAGAATAAGGAAAATGAGAAAAAGATATCAGCACCAATCATAATTCACTGATTCTATTTCCAGACAGAATGTGGAAGCACAAGTTGTTTTAACAGCAGAAAACAGCTAAAATAATTTGAGAATTTTTTTGAAGTTTAAAAGTTAATTAAACGCAAAAAACACAGACATAATGTTTAAAAAGGGAAAGAAGAAGGAATATGAAGAAAGAAAAAATGATAAATTATACTTGTTCCTGATGGCGAACAGACCATTCACCACATTTCTGGCAACGTGATACCATTACCGCAACAAAGCAACAGCATACAATTATTATGCGAAAAGAACATCCTCATAATCATGGTTATCTAAATGGGATTTGCGTTATTCTCGCTTTATTACCATTTTCCTTGCGGGAGTTTTTAGTCGGTTTAGTAGGTTTTTTTAAATATATATTTTTTAAATTCAGTCTAGCTCAATACCTTTTTAATATTAAGCTTATGTATTAGCTTAATATATTTTAAAAAAAGTCGAGCACAAAAAGTGTTCCAATGATACCAGGGCTGTCTGTATAGCTATTTACTTGCGATGCATGTGTTATTATAATTATGGATTGCAGTTGCTGTCCTTTATTTTCAAAAAAATAAAAGTATGGATTTAGAACGATGAAATAAAAATGCATAAATAAGATTACCGAGTCTATGCGAATAATCGCCCAAGTGAAATCTGCTGTAATCCTTTGTAGTTCATTCGAAATGTACCTACACAACTCATAGGTAGGGAAATTGACAAAACAACACATTGGCCTCAGCGAAAAATGTCCTTGGTGATTTTTTTCGCCACCATACAACCTGGGAGCTGCGGACACATTTGTCTTAAGTTTGTTCTTTTCCATCTGACTTATCGTTCCTGCTTTAGAAAGCTTCTCTACAATATCGTTGTTCAATTTTTGAAGTTTGCTAGTAGGATCTTTATCCATCAGTTTGTACTTAGCTGTGTCCCCAGAAATATTATTACTTCGCGATATATAATCACATTTGCTTATAGCTAGCGTGGCATCTCCCGGTATTATCTACCAGTACATCCTTATAATGCTTTAAGTACTTCTGAGTCTTACCAACTTTGTTAAACACACATTTATCCATATTCGTTGGTTTCATTTTATTAATTTCACTATCTACGATCGTTGCTAATTTAGTTCTAGCTTATTCCTGTTCTGCCTTACCTGGTAGTATTTGAACAAACTATTCTCCTTCTGCTATAATATTTAATATTGGTAGTAGCTTCCTTTTTACAGGCAGTGTTTGCTTTTTTCCAAGGGAAAGAACCCATTGTACTTCCGTTGGAATGTAATTTGTTTGTTTTGTTAATGAACGATTTACTTCTCAATTTTATTCCTGATTTCTTAATCTGTAAATCAATAAACCAATTACATTTATTCTTGGGTACCTCTTTAATTTTGTCGGTAAATGACATTCATATTCCAAAAACTCCCTCATATCCTCTCCTACCAAATGTTGACCTAAGTTGCTGATATCAACTTCTATTTCATGGTCAACTTGTTTTTCAAAAACCGGATATTTTTCAAAAACCAGATCGTTTTCCCTACCTAGGCATATCATCAGGTTCTTTCTACACTATTGTATAAAGTATTGTTAATATTTAGCTATAGATTGTTAAAATTTAGCTATAGGTTCTTTGTCTACAGTCATTAATCTGAAAATTGAACCGAGTTTTTATTCCAATGTGATTGTTAAATAAATATAAATGGTTTCTCATTACATCCCATGAAGGGATTGAGGAGAGCTTCTCACAGCGAGTGAGCTGGATGCGTTCTAGTTTTACTCTCACTGATTAGGGCCTACATGTAAGGCGTAATGGTAAGCTTTTTCATGGCTTAATACTCGATCGTGTCGACGTCACTAAGGTAGGTGACCCCCAACGAAAGGAATGTTAGGTGGTCTGAGCTGGGATAAAACTCTCATACTCACGTACAAGACCCGTACACTACCATTGCGTCACCGGCGGCCACACCAGTTTGGTTGTTAAATGGTAAACCAAAATTCACCCAATATTGGATTGTAATTGCAATTTTTTTCGGGATATATGACATGAGATACTGCGTGGTTGAAACCACGTGTCGACCACTTCCATGCCATATAATTAAGGAATCAGAAAACGAGGATTTCATATCCACACAGAACACTATCATTTATTCCTGCTCGACGAACCGCATTTTCGAAGAAGAATGTTCCGATCATGCATCCGACGAAAAATCTGAACCAAAGATAAAAATGAACCTCATCGGTGAAAATGTATTTTTTTGGAAAACTCTTCATTATTATATTTTAAAAATATCTCAGCAATGAAAACGTTTTGATTGTCAGCAGTACGCTGTCTTTTTTCTTCCACAACATCACTTTACCGCACAGATGGGTCGAAATGCAAGTCCTGCATGCCTTGTGTTATCATTTTAAGTTCACATGCAGCTAGAAGAACACTCGATTTATAAATTATCCTATAAATTATTTTCCTTACTTAATTTTGTAACAAATCCATAAGATGACTCCAAGTATATTTCTCTGGAGAACCATTAGTTTTTGAATCCATAAGATATCTGCCACAATGTGCCACTAAACTCTAATCAAATTGAGTTTAATATCAACATTCCTTTTTCATCTATTTATTGTAGTTATGTATGACAATTATGCGTCATACTCATTCCGAGTTATGTATAAAATTCGCTATGAAATGAATCATGTTCAGGATTAATTTGAAATTCTGTTTGCTTAACCCTGCTGTTAGATTAGGACCATTTGGTCCAAATTTTTTCTGTTTTCCCTTGTAACTTTGGAACGGTGATATATACTGACTAAATTTTTCTGCTAATGGGGTCTTTTAATAAAACAATGTTATGTGCGAAAATTAAATTTTCTAACTTTATTCAGGACTGAGAAAAATACAAAATGACGAATCTTAGATTAGAGGACCATTTGGTCAATAGTACATTTTTTCATTACCAAGCGAATGTAAATTCATGTCAAATATTTAGAAGATGTTTTTGATATGTCAAATACTTGCTTTAGAAATTATTGAACCAAAATAGTTACAAAGGATAAGATAAAATTATTATTTTGGATGAAAATTCCAGTATGGACCAAATGGTCCCTCAATCTAAGATTCGTAAGTTTTTTCATTACCAAGCGAATGTAAATTCATGTCAAATATTTAGAAGATGTTTTTGATATGTCAAATACTTGCTTTAGAAATTTTTGAACCAAAATAGTTACAAAGAATAAGATAAAATTATTATTTTGGATGAAAATTGCAGTATGGACCAAATGGTCCCTCAATCTAAGATTCGTAAGTTTTTTCTAATCTAACAGCAGGGTTAAGGCTTTATTGAGATTAATTACAATTCTTCACATTCACATTTCGCATGACATTTATGGGTAATTCGCTTGTTGCCAATGGCAGCAAGTAATTGTTTTATGCTACGGCAAATTAACTTTTATGTAAAAAGTTTGAAATATTTTAGAAATGGTGACCTAAGTAAAAACAAAACCTATATAGAATTTTGTTACTGGAAAACTCAGTGAACATTAGTTTATTACTAAAAACGAGTAAGGGTCCCTCAATAAATATTTGCTAAATTTGCTTACATATTTAGGTTTTGTTTTTGTTAAATATACCAATATTTGCACAGTTGTTTATATGTTCTATAGTTAATTGATCTGTAAGAAGTCAGCATCAATAAATTTTAAAAGGACCAGTGCTAAGACTCTCAGGATCAACTTTTCCAACACACACTAGAATTGGAAAATTCAGCAGTGAATCGGTTGTAACACACAGTGTGTTTTATTATGTTCCAGACCAATGTTCTTTTTCAACCCTTTCACTCCACTACCGTCTGCGCATATGGTCACTTGCCATTAGTTGTTGAGCCAGTTGAATACATCAGTTAATCGGTTGTCATATTCGAGGCCGATGTTTTTCGACCGCCATTTCTGTTTGATTTCTATTTTTTTTTTATATGTGACAGTATTCTCAGTTTGTATATAAGCATTTTATTTCAGACCATCTAATGCACGAACAACGTGTTCAAGTTATTACAACATTTCATCTCAATAATGGTTCAATTGGAAAAACGCTTGCCAAGCACGTCAATCATTCAGCGTATTGTAAAGAATTTTTAAACTTTGTATACACTGGAAGATAAAGTGAAGTCTGCCCGAACTCGTAGGGTACATACGGCACCAAATATTGCTGCAGTGACGACAATATTGGTCAAAGCCCAGACCGTGTACAATAATTTCAAATGCCATCGTCATCTTTGTTCAAAGTACTCAAAAAAAGATTTGCATATATACCCGTATAAAATTCAACTGGCTCAACAGCTAATGGCAAATGACCATATGCGCAGACATTAGTGGAGTAAAAAGGCGAAACGGCCGAGAACATAAAAAACACCCTGTATTTGGGCTAGAATAATTGTAAACTATAAATCTCATCACATAAGAAAAACATGGCGCAAAAAAGGTGTCTGTTGTCGCGTTGGAAAAATGTAACTTTTCAATGTGAATTGATACTTAGAGGATTTCGATCGATACTAATTATATGTAAATTTGCATATAGGTTTTCATTTATAAGATTGATGATCTACCGGTGGTATCAATTCTGCCACATCTGATGATTATCTTGTCTGCGAGTTCGAAACTATTCATGACAGTGAATGAGCCGTTCTCAATGGTCAAACTTAGTAAAATATTTCTGACCTTGTAAAATTTGTGCTGTGGACGTACCAGTCTTCGCCCATACGAGGGCGGTGGCAAAACTAGCAGAACTAATAAAGGAGACACAAAAAGAATGGGACAAATTTTCTGTATTTGTCAACACAATTTTTTCCCAGTGATATTCAATAGCTTCAATACCCTGTTTATAGTAAGAACCGTCATACTCTTTGAAATACCCATAAACCGCAGACTCCACCTCTTCATGGTTGGAAACTCTTTTGCCACCGAGTCAAATTTTCCAGTTTGGATATGGAAAATATTCCGAGGGAGCTAAATCTGGCGAATAGGGTGCCTGATAAAGGAATTGGAACTTTAGTTCATTAATTTTGGCAATCGAAATAGTGTATGTATGAACTGGAGCATTGTCTTTATAAAACAGCACTTTCTTTTCCGAATTATCCAAATTATCCAAAAAACAGACACCTTCTGTGGAGAAAATTCTCCCATTCTGATACACGGCTTTGACAATTCGTTTGTCTCAGGTGTGAAGTGGTAGACCCATATATCATACATGGTTATAAATCGATGCAAAGATTCGGCCGTCGGTGGTACGCGCGGCTCTTTTACACCAGAACGTGGGTTCGATCCCTGCTCACACCACCTTACATATCTTTAGACGACGGTCACCTCACTTAGTGATGGCCACACTATCGAGTACTTAGTCATGAAAAACTTCTCAAGATACCTTTCGGAACCGGTGTAAAACTGTAGATCCCAATCAATGAGTGCAAAACTAGAAAGCGCATATCTCACTAATTGTGAGAAGCTCTCCCCAATCCATACATGCACCCAGAAAAATTTTGTTTCTGAATTTGAGTCCAATATATACTCCAGTTTAGTTCAATATTTTTACTCATGTGCAGTAAAATTTTCCTGAAAAATTGAAAAATTAACTACATCTAACTAAAATTTCCTTACCATAAAGCGATAGGAAATAGTTCATGGACTTGGAATTAGGTTGTAAATATCCTCAACTTGGAATTTTCAAATGAAGTACGAACTTCCAACAAATGTGTAAATGCGTACTGTGATGAAGTAATTATTTCTTACACTCGAATAAATAATAGAATGAAACAAATTTTGTGCGAAAAAATATGTATTTAGGAAGTTTTAACTAAAAATTTTTAAATTTCTACAGCCTGAGTTAAATCATTTCCTAAAATGTCGTTAAATGGTTTCTTACATTGAAGTATAACTAAACTTAATTTTAAATTTTAAGTTCAATTATAATTATAAGGCAGTTAATTTTGTCCACCATTAAAAAGTGAGTAACCATTTGAAAAGTCCGTAAAACTTTGTAAATACTTACTCGCATTGAGTAAGTATTTACTCATTTTCAAAGTCAGATCACAGACTTTTCGAATGGGGGAAAAATTTACCAAATTCTGTTTTAAATTGGACTAGCTTTGAGGAATGCTTTGAGAGAAATGATTTCATTATGGTATAAATTCTTCAACTAGGTATCATCAGCTAATTGCATATGTCGTTGAAATAATTTTGCTCAGAAAAATTTTGTGTATAATTTCAGAAACATTCATACAGTAGTTAGTTAATTTTCCTGAAATAATATTTCTGTTGAAAATACTGCAAATTATTTTGTATGAAAAATATAACTTGGTTCAACGAATTTTCACCTGCTACAAATACAATTTAATTTGTATATACATAGCCTATTGTTTGAGGAATGAGAACTTTTTAAAAATTTTCAGTTTGTGTTCTCTCTTAAAACTGTGCGGTAGGAAAAAAAACTTAAAAAAATCGGAAGAAAAAAACTTCAAAAATCGGAAAAACAAAAATTGTAAAAATCGGAAGACAGAATAAACAAAAAAATCGGCAGCAAAAAGAAACTAAATGGACAACGGAGAAGATTGCAACAAAACATTTGGCGATCTTTTGGATCATTTAAAAGGAACAGAATTTAAGAAGATATTCGAAGGTAAGTAGTTGAAATTATCGCATATATATATTTTGTGAAAATGAATGGAATACGTATTTGTTTTATTTTAATTACCTTCAATAAAATGAAAAACTTTTTTCAACACGACACAGAATAAAACAAAATGCATTCAATTCATATTCGCAAAAGCTATGCTATTGCACCGGGTTGTAGTGTGCATAAATTATTAGACGTGGTTTTTGTTAGGTACCAACATATGTATGCATACGAACATACAATCACATGCACATATCACAGCTACCTTGATTTAAAAAACAATTAAGGGATGATATCTGTATGAAAACATAACCTCAATTACATGATAGAAAATGTAACAAGTTCATGCGCGATGTAGGTGGAGAATTGGGGTTATGTTTATCATACAATTGATATTATATCAGGTTATCTATGATAAATGAAGAGACAGGAAGTGGAAGAATTATCCTTCAAGGCAATGATTGTATGCACACATACAAATGTTTCTATGTATGTAAGTATATTAAAGTGGATCGCGTCAGAGAATCAAGCCGACTGAAAATATGTCTATGCGCCGTTTATACACTTTATAATAGTGTCGTTTCCGTACTTTAATTTTTTTCTATTTTTATGATTTCTTGGCAAATTAACAAAAACTTGGTTGAAAATTTTCGAAATGGCAAAAATAGTACCATATTATAAAAACATCTACAGGTAAAGTCGTTTGAACAGCTGATTTAATATTTTTCACGTAATTGTTGTCAGTTGCCAAACTCATATATATTTTGTTTTTCTACTCTTTTGAATTCTTGTGTTGTTGGTATGCATTAGTTTACTTTGACAACTGAAGCGAATGGAAGAAAATAAAATCGCTGTCACGTAGATATTATTGTAGCATGAATAGTACTTACGGGATCAAATGTAATATAAACCGTTTAATTTCTTTGATCTTATCTTCCTACTTTTTACAGAACACTCTTTAAGTGAAGAAAGTCTGAAATATGTCTCTGAGAGAGATTTGGACAATATAATTCCAAGGTGCCAGTATGGACCACGTCTTATTTTTCAAAACAATCTGAAAAAGTGGCAACAATATCAGGTAAAATGTAGTGCTATAATATTTTTAGTTATTTGAATGTAATTTTTAATTTTTATTTTTCAGCTTGCAAATGAAGTAGCCGCAGCTACGAATACTACCCTCTCTCCATCACAACGAGATGCGTTCAGTGGTTTTGAAGAAGTAAGTTTTAACATTTATGTCAATCAAATTAAACAACCGTTCTCCAACACTGATGGTGTTAATCGAAAACATAATGATAGTTTGACTTCTTAAAAATTGAAGAGAGTTTCATTCCATTTCTCTTTCCGCGGATCGCATCATTTTCACTGATATCCTAACACGGCCTTTGTTCATATTTCGAAAGACTAGCAGTCTCAAATAATATGTTTATATTTTTAGATTTCTGTGGAAACAATTTTAAATAAAACTTTAAATGGGCAGAACGTATTAAAATTTTATGCGAATAATAATATTTTGGACACTAAGTATCGCAGAATCTTGTCGAATTGTGTTACAGAGTATCTTCTACAAAACACAGTAGAGACCTCTACGAAATTGTTCGATAAAATTGCTACATCCGTATCAGATTTGTTTCCTACCGAAAGTAAAGTAAGTTATAGTATATATTTGCTCCGGCTTTCAGTTCCGTTATTTTCAAGTATGTATATGACTTCTGTAGCAAGTTGCGCCCCTTAATAGGGGTTTATAAAAGAGAACATATTTAAATTAAACATCTTTTCATATTGCGTTTTTTTACATCCAACAAAATTAAGGTTGTGGGCTAATAGCTAAACAATTTTAAAGCTTGACGCTCGGATAATATTGCTGAGAATCCTCTAAATGGTCCAGTTTACTGTAATTGACGTTATTTACAATTGGCCATTGAGTGAGCGGCGGGGAGACTAGCACTCGTGTCATGGAACTATTCGATTCTTTGATACCTCCCCCATTTTACTCAATGACCTGTTACTAGTAAGTATACGGTAGCATATATTTGGTATAGTTTCGTTGTCCCGCTAAATACATTTTTCGACAACTTTGTATAAACTACTAATATATTTTAGCAGCGTCCAACGATAACATACTAATAAGGTATGTATTAGTTTTGAACCCACTACACTAATCTCTCTACCACCATGTAATGGGTATCTAAAGTTTAAGTTTATCTTTTTATAAAATGTTGGAAATATTAGTTTAGCGGCGGCAAAAAGATCATACCTATTATATATCAAACTGACCATAGAAAGCTTTCAGTGTATTAAGCCGTAGTGTACACCCTAGAGCACATGTTTTTAATTTCGTTAGCTTTTGCTAAACAATTTGTTAAGTAGTTGACATGTAATGTTCGATTTCTCATTCCTCTCATATTAATATAATAACTCTGAAAATTCATATCATAATACAAAGTTGTAAGTCATAAAATTTTTGATCGAACTGAAAACCGGAACATGAGTGTTGCTTTGTACAGAGTGTGAAATAAAAATAATCCGGACCATATTCGTATTTGTATTAGGATATATATTACATTCATTTGAAAGGTAGAAAACCAGGTGGGAGTCTATACAGCAAGTATCACAATTCGGTTGCAAAACTAAAAAAAGAAGGTATTTGGATTACCGATATTCCAGTTCAAGCAGCACTGAATCAAGTTACGGATGCGCCCGAATTTTTGACCAATGCTAATGTCACTGCCTCCAAAGATTGGTTGAAGTATAACGTTGAACCAATTGATCAGGTTTTAAGTAAATGGAGCGAGACGTGTGATATACGCAAACGTTTTATTAAAGAGCGGCATTGCTTAAATGAAATTCTTGTGGAATGGCCAATATTGAAACAAGCTTTTGGACACACATTGGTAAGGAAATGATTTTTCCTACCCTCTACCATAACATGTAGTGCGTACTAAGTTTATATTTCGTCTATCGTGGCGCAATAAAATTTCGACCTCTCGGCACTACATGGTGTGGGGTATATATAATATGCATTAATTTTGAAATATAGGTTTCCGATGATTTCCTAAAAATTCATGTTGGGAAAGAAAATCTTTTATTTGAAAAATTTGAATCGTTGTCAACTGTTGTAATAGCATTGTCTGCGAAGAGACTCAAGCACCCTATTTCTTTGGAATACATACAAAAATATCAAGACGAAAATTTCAACTCTGGTAAATCTTAAAAACTTTTAGTGTACTAAATAAAATGCATCAATGCTTTTGTAATCAATTTGATACATTTTCAAGTTGATTTCAATTATGATTTGAACATAAAATCTGTCTAAAAAATATCAAATGTTCGCTTTCAATATCAAAATTATTTGAGTTAAATAAACGAACATATTTCTCGAATTGAAATCGTGTTGAAAGATTTAATTTTCAAACATGCTTTCTCGTGCATTAGGTTCAAGAACTTGCTATTAAGTATTTAATTTTTCAGAGTATCGCAACGCAATTATATTGTACCTTCTTCACGATATTGTTCGGCCAATTGCCCGAAACTGTGTTACGGATAAGACCAGCAGGAAGAGACGGTATTCTAAAACAACTATAGCAGACTCACGAAATGCATTTATGGTATTTGCTCCAACTACTAGTGAACTTCAAAGCATTATCAAATTAGAAACTGACAAACTCTTTGTTCTCAAGAAGACTCTACAGCCCATAATATGTTGTGTTGGGAGCTCGAGCATTGAAGTAGAAGAATGTTTTGGATACTACGCCAATATTTTTTATAAACTAGACAATATCGTGCTGGCTGTGGATGTATGTTTTAAATTATTCCATGTATTAGATTTAGAGTACACATCTGATTGTAAAAGCATATGGTTATTTTTACAAGCATTTATATACGAAATCCCACTAAAACCAAATGAAAAAAATATGTTGTTAGCAACTGCGTTGACTGACTTCAGAAACCAATTTCAATAGACAGATTTTTGTGCACCCTACCACCAAAACTTTAGCTAATAAATATAAATTTTCATAATTAATATCACTTGCTTTATTTGCAAGAAAACATTTACAAGTTTAAAACAGCTGTTTTGTCACATGAAATATCTGCATCTTCTTTCTACAAATGACAAGTATGAATGCGGCATTCCATCTTGTGCTCAAAAATGCAGTACCTTTAAGACTTTCTCTAAACATATGCAAAATGAAACTACAAAGTATGAAGTCGCAAACGGCACTACAAATATGAGTGAAGACTTAACAACATTTCAGTTTGAAAGCGCATCGAGCCAAGATGTAAATATTTCAAATGATGTTAATAACACAGCCATACATATTGATAAAACGGACATGCAAAACAAACATTTTGATTATTCCCAACTGGCTAAATCTGCCTTCACATTGACTCTCAGGAACTATGCAAACAAAACTTTAGCTAGAAACCATGGTACACTAATCCAAAGAAGTATACAAAGAAATCTTTCTCATCCTTTAAGGGATGAATTAAAAAAGTTGTACAGGGCTTAAAAACAAATAGCCTAGATTATACGGAAAGCTGCCTTATGAAAATAGTCTCATTTTGCGACGAACCTTTCGATGGGTTTAATACCGAATATAAATTCATTAAAAAATTAAAGCAAATGAATCTATATGAAAGTCCGCAAGTATTACATTTAGATAATACTATCAGCAATATACGTTTCAGAGGTGTAAATACTCTAGATGAAGTTACTACAAAAGCTGTATTATTTCCAGTCAAATTTCAAATAAAAAAACTTTTCGAAATTAGCGGCATGTGTGAGAGTTTCGAACATACTATAAAAGCTTTATACAAAACTAAATCGTTAAATAACTTCTGTAACGGTAAAGTGTGGCAAAATAAAATAAAGCAATACCGTAATAAACTCGTCATTCCCTACTTTTTGTACTTTGATGACTTCGAAGTAAATAATCCACTTGGTTCTCATTCATCAAGTCTTTTAGGCGTATATTATTCATTCCCAACGGCTCCAGATTTCTTAAAATTCAAACTCAAGAATATATTTATTGCTGCTTTATTTAAATCATCTGATGTAAAAAAACTAAGTAATGATAAATGTTTTTTCAAACTAATCGAATTACTTAATGACTTAGAATGCAACGGAATCGAAATTAATACTAAATCGGGTACGACAAAAGTTTACTTTAGTTTACGCTTAATTATTGGGGACAATTTAGCACTTAACAACATTTTAGGATTTTCTGGTTCATTTTCTGCTAATTTTTACTGCAGAGCTTGTAAAATGCATAAAAAAGATACACAAAAAGCCTATAAAGAAGATTTTACAATGTTGAGAAACGTAACAAATTATAATAACGACGCATAATTAAAAGATCCTACAAATACTGGCATAGAGGAAAATTCAATATTCAATCGTATTTTTAACTATAAGGTTGTAGATAATTTGTACGCAGATTTGCTTCACGATATGCTTGAGGGCGTACTGAAATATGATATTTGCCATATTATTCTATTATTAATAGAACAAAAATCATTCGATTTGGAATTAATTAATATTCGAAAAGACAATTTCGACTATGGTGAAACAGAAACTGGGAATAAATCTCCACCAATAGAATTCGCTCACTTAAAATCATTCAGTTTAAAAATGTCAGGCAGGGAAATGCTCACTTTTGTTCATTTTTTTACACTCATCATAGGAGATTTGGTCAATGTCCATAATTCTGTGTGGAAATTCGTCGTTAATTTGATAGAAATGCTGGACTTACTTCTTTTATCAGACTATTCTGCTTTGGACATAATAAGGCTCAAAAGTCATATCGAATATCATAATAGAGAATACATTAGCCTTTTTTCTGATACCCTTAAACCAAAACATCATTTTTTAACCCATTATTGTAGAATATTGGAAAATTCTGGACCTTTTAAATACTTGTGAACCTTTTCCTTTGAATCAAAACATAGGGAATTAAAATCATATACAAAAAATATTATGTCTCGCAAAAATGTCTCATTGTCGTTGGCCATTAAATTTAGTATGTCATTTTCAGATTATATTTTAAATTTTGATAGTAATGTTGTCGAATTAGGTACTACTATTGAAACAATAACATCACCTCCAATACACGTTACACATCTTGGTGGAAAAAGTTTTCTCAGACCAAAGCCTTTATATCAAGACGTATTTCTATCATCTTAAATATTTTTACTTTAGCATCAATTATAAGTACTTTCATTTACTCCCATATTACTTTCTTTTGTTAAATATTACCCAGTTACTGTTACTTAATATACTTTACATTTAAGATCTTACATTTGAATTAGAAAATTATAATTCTAAATTACAATTATTACAAATAATTATTACAAATATTTCACCGATATATTTGCTTTGGGATAGAAAAGATGACAATTCCAATATTCTATCCCAAAATAAATACACTTTGTAGAAATTTTAATTCTTTTTATCCGTCCAGGCCAATGCAGTGGTAGCTGCAAAATGCAGTTGCTCCGTAGTTCTACAATCCGGTTATTTCGGCGCGGTTATTATATATAGCATGCTGATGGCGCAGACAAAGTAATACACATATCCGACCTAATAGTGCCTGTATATTTCTTTTATTTAAATTACTGTGCACAAAATGTTGTTATTTGTTAATAATTCTAATCGATTTTGTGCTGTCAAGTCAAAATGTGTACTGAGTCCGAAATTCGAGAGTACAAATAAAACAAAGATTTTGTTTTTATCTTTGCAACATAAATTCAGGTTAGCGCAAACAGCAGTGGGCTCCAAAATTGGGCGATCTTTTCAAGTTTTATGATATCGTAAAATTTGTTCGTCTCATTGAATCGAATACTGTTTTTGTAAATATCCAATTTTATTTTCTTACAATGTGAGTCAATTGTTTTCGTTGTTAACATCAGATTATATTTCTTTAAAAATCAACTAACTCTACCATAGAATATTTTAAAAAATTTCGATATTTTATTGCCCTACATTTATTTCTTCACACACTATTTCTAATAATATATCATCTGTTTTCTCTTTACCATTGTCTTCTTTGGGATTATTTGGAAATTGGACACTTATAGCTAGATTGCCTATAATTTTTGAATTTGAATGAAAACCCTACAATTATAAGTACATATACATATACGGAATTAGTAAAGTAAAGAAGAAATTATTATTCTTTTTAGTTGTAATACTGTAACCTGTAATAATATGTTACCCTGCCAACAAATTTCATTTATAATAAAGAGAATATTATAATGCAAAATATCGAAATAAATACTTATTTTTTTATTTATACACCTGTACACTACGAGGGTATAAAATGCTACAGTAAGTCAAAAATTATAATGCGAAATAATAAAATTAATACTCCTTTTATTCCTTTTTATAGTGGATTGTACTAAGAGTGGTTTGCAATATGATATCCCAACATTTTAAACCGGAGATGTCTCAGAATCAGATCAGATTGCAATATTTTAAAATGTAAATCAAAATTTAATAACAATAAAAGTACCGTTAAAGTAAATACTCGTATTTGAGTACTTGTGAACTTCAACCGAGTTAATAGTTACTTATTTTCTTTCTATGAGTTTACATATTCATAGTAAACAAATCTTATAGAATTAGGCCTAAAGAACATCGAAATTTATCGTTAGGACTTTTTTAATTATAAATACATTTGAACTAATAATTTTTTCTCTATCCAATTAATTTTAAATTCAATTCTAAAAAAACATTCTCATCCACACAAATATTTTATGTTACTTGAGTACATGTGAACTACGCCTAGGTTAAATTTTGTACTAATTCTGTTCCTGTGACGATTTTATCGGTGTGTGTTTGAACTACTACCAAGTTAATTTTTTACGCATTCCATTTCATTTTGTAGTCAATTTTGAAAAGTGGTACACGACCACTTACCACTTACCTTATATGAGTACCTATGAACTACACTCTGGTATAGTTTACTAATCTTCTTACTATAAGTAACTAATGCGCATAGAGATGAACTACTACTAAATTGTCATTTTACTCCTACGAATTAATTTTGTAGCATCCTGTAATATAAGTAAAATTTACCTGGCCTTAGTAAAATTCTGTCTTTTGTCAGAAAATATAAATTACACCTCAGTTAACTTTCACAAATTTTTTACTGGGAGTGTATGTCAACTAGGAGTAAGTTCAGTTTTTGCGTATTCCAAATTAATTTTGTAAACATTTCTACGAAACCTTTCTTGTCTATAAGAAAATTCTATTTACCATGAGTACAACCAAACTACAAAGAAGTTACTTTTTCGACCTAGCCAAACTAATTTTTACTAACTCAGAGTATGTATGAACTACAGATGACTTCAGTTCTAAATTTTGGTTATTATATATTTTAAAAAGTTTACCAGTTATTACTAGCTGGCATGAGTACATATGAACTACTACTAAGTTCATTCATGCTCTTTCATAATAACATTTTAAACAGGTATGTACTCGCTGTTATGGATAAAATACTTAAAAGTTGTATTCATTTTTGACGTCCAAGTAATTTAATTACTATCGTCTACAAATTGGTACTTATATTTAGTTCATGCATAAATCTACCCAACCCAAATACAGTAAAAATTAACTTAAACTGCGGAAAAATAAAAAAAACTTAAGTAATATTATATTTTAAAAATCTAATTGAACTATAGGCAACTAAAAATAATGTCGTAAATATAAAGACTAATATGAACTACGTAGGAGGCAAAATTGCCTTAGTGCTATATGATGTTCAATTTTCTTCTAGTTTAGTTAATTTTTACTCATTGTCAAGTTAATTTTTTTCTGGGTGTGGGATGTTATGGGACACAATTTTTTTGTGTCACTTCAACCACTTCACGACAACCACTTCACGACGTCATCTTCTTGACGCTGTTTTTGCTCTATTGAAAGCAAGCGCAGCAGCCATCTTGCGCGCAGCTTCCTCATCTTTAAATTTTCTGTCAGTATACGATGTATAGTACCTTTTGAAATGCCTATCATTTTAGCTAGCTCACGATCACTCAATACTATTTTGAGGATTTTCTTAACCGTTTGTGGCGGGGACACCTCAATTGGTTGACCACTATGGTGTTCACCTCGGCAGCTCACATGGCATCGTTTAAGCGCAGCTACTCAATAATTTACAGTCATAAATGAAGGAGTAGACTCTCTCAGAGTAGAATTTAGGTCGGCTTTAATATTGCTTGGCCCTTTCAAATGGAAATATTGAATTGCATAACGTTGACCAATTTTTCTAAGTTTACAAAGTCACTGAGATCGTTTAATGTTGATGGCTCAAATACAGATAATAAACAAAGTGGCGCCTTGAAACTTGAAACATATGTTTTATAATGTTGCCACTTTTCATCCAAAGTATTTTTTTCCGAGTATTTGCAGTTTTGGGACCAATACCTACTCCGATGATAATTTCCGTTTTAATTCTTTAATAGCTCCGATCTAGGGGAAATTTTGACACACTAAACAAGTTGTTCAGAGTTGTGCAAAAATATGATAACATTATTATTTTTTAAAAGATTTTTTTTAATTTTTTCAATGTAATTTCGAGGTTTGCCATCAGACAAAAGGTGGGTACTTCAGTGGGTTTTGGTAAACGACGCACATAAAAACCTTTGGTAAGGCGAAGGATATGCCAATCCTTAAATAAGTGAATGGCCGTCAGTGCGCACATAAAATCCGGACAAAAATTGTTGAACATTTGGCCCCACATGTCATTTGTCTGTTTCCAGCAATACATAATATTTAACAATTTTTCATCAACTCGACATTTTTCGGAATCAGTGTGACAAGAAAGTGGTGAGAACGAAGTTTTCGCTGCTGGCAGCAAAATAACTAAAACCCATTTAAAGTTATATTGTGATTTATTTCAACTTGTGTCACTAAGGCTAGAAAGCATAAAGCATTTTCTTACGCGGAATTTAGTCTTCTGAGAGCAGTTGGTTTGAAAGTTCACATAATGGCAGACGCTTCGAATGTGTCCGGTGTGTTTGTGTTTGTTGGCCACCACAGCAAGTGGTAATAAGGTCTGGATAGACTAAAATGTGGGGGTTGTTTAAGTATTAAGGAAAATTCTAAATGACTGTAGAAAAACGCTGAAATTAGCAAGTTATTGAAAACATTTTAGAAGCATAATGGCTATAAGATAAAAAAAATTGCTTACCATTTGTCACGTAAAACTTTGTGTTTTGTTAAACCAAATATCTAAAATAGTAAAAATTTTGGAACAGAAATTCAAGTGAATTAATTAAGAGTGATATTTAAATTTTGGGGTAAGAGGTATTGTGTATCAAATTGTTGGTTGGTTTGAATTATTTGGAACAAAATTTTTAATACAACTGATCAAATAACTATGGCACATCGGTGTTTTTCCCAATGTTGGGTATTAATTATCTCAGGTATTACTAATTTTTTATTCGTAGTTCATAATTTTGTTACATCTTCCAACACCTGCAAAAGGGGTCGAGGGATCACTTTATGGGTTTATACAGCGGTGGTGGGATCGATAATGCTATATGGGGTTATCGTGGGGTGACCGGCGCTTGAAAAACTCACCTTATGTGCACTACTGACGTCGGTTCAGAGAATAACGACGATGTGCATTACGAGTGCTCTGCGCATCAATCTCACTTATTCACCGAATGTAATGGTATCTTTGTTGCCGGTGGACGTTATAGGTAGCAACATTTTTTCCACGTCTGTAAACTCATGTTTTGATGAGACCCTTGGATTTTAAATTCCTAAAAAAGTTCTGTTTTCAGTAAATGTTAATGGCCATATACAAGGTGGGCCAAAAGTCAGCATGGGGTTTAATAACTGCTCGGCTGTCTCAATGTTTCGTACGTCACTTAGTTGAATTTAAAAAACGATTTACGGTTATTCCCATAAAAGGTGCAATAAAGGTGCAATAAAAGTCCAACGTCTAAAATTTCAAAAAAATCAACTTTATTGAAAATCTGATTATGAGTATATAATAAGCAGCAGCGAATATAATAAGCAGGTTTCTGAAAATCCGAGAGCCATTCATTAATGCCAATTGCACCCCATTAGGCGTACAGTATAGTATGGTTCTAATTTCCAAAGGTTTTTTTTAATAGAAAAAAACCACATAAAATAGCATCTTCGTTTGATTTTTTAATTTTATTATTATAGAATGAACACAAAACATTACAATTCATTACAATTCAATACAGTTTAAGAAAAAATATACTTTAAAAAATTCATAAATAAAAAATAATATTTAAAGATAAATAAATTTTAAATGCTTAAACACTCAGTGAGTTAAATTTTATAACTACACATTGTTAATCATATAGTCAGTAATATTTGTTTGTTTTTTTTGGCTTTATTAAATTTGTCATAACAATATCGTTGCGGAGCGCCAAAAGATTGGTGATATACTTTGTGGAAAACAGTTCACTATTTCTATACCAATTTATTAAATTATTTACGCTCTCACTGGCTAAAGCATTAGAAGTAACTCGTGTGACTTCAACAATATCTTCATCGCTGCTACCTGAGTTTTTGTTATCGCTACTATTTTCATTCGCCGATAAGTTCTCAAACACGTCCGCATTCCATCTTTCAATTTCATCTGCGGTGATGGAATTGTTCGAGTCAATTTCTTGTAATAGCGTTTGATTGATTACGATAATTTCATCGCAGCCATTACTATTTTGCATTAAGTGGGCTAGCGGAATTTCATCGTCACTGTCGTATTGATCAGAGTCCCAGTTTATCAATTTAGACCATGAATTCTTTAACACTTTTTGAGGCAACTCATTCCAAGCTTGTTTATTAATTTATAGCATCACGTATTGAATGGGATTTCAAAGACTATTCAGTTCACCACCTTCAGCTATTAATTGAGAAAGTAACTTACTTCTGTAAGTAAGTTTTGTTAATTTTATGGGATTCTGATCCATTGGTTGCACAGCTGCTGTCACATTTGGTGGGAAAAAGTATGCAACTATGTTCTCATCGTCGGATCGAAGATGTTCAATTGGTGAATGAACGGAACAGTTATCAATAAGTAAAAGTGCTTTTGGAGGTAAATTATTTTCTCTAGAAAATCGAAGGACCTGGTAAATAAAAACAAAACAAAAAGTTTTTATAATTGTTATTTGCTAAACTTTAAGACAATTTTTCCTTACCTCCTTAATGAATATTTTATGGAACCAATCCTTAAAGATGCCGGACGTCATCCATACATTTTTTGAAAAATCGTAGTGAAGCGGATTATTAACCCTGCTGTTAGATTAGGACCATTTGGTCCAAATTTTTTCTGTTTTCCCTTGTAACTTTGGAACGGTGATATATACTGACTAAATTTTTCTGCTAATGGGGTCTTTTAATAAAACAATGTTATGTGCGAAAATTAAATTTTCTAACTTTATTCAGGACTGAGAAAAATACAAAATGACGAATCTTAGGTTAGAGGACCATTTGGTCAATAGTACATTTTTTCATTACCAAGCGAATGTAAATTCATGTCAAATATTTAGAAGATGTTTTTGATATGTCAAATACTTGCTTTAGAAATTATTGAACCAAAATAGTTACAAAGGATAAGATAAAATTATTATTTTGGATGAAAATTCCAGTATGGACCAAATGGTCCCTCAATCTAAGATTCGTAAGTTTTTTCATTACCAAGCGAATGTAAATTCATGTCAAATATTTAGAAGATGTTTTTGATATGTCAAATACTTGCTTTAGAAATTATTGAACCAAAATAGTTACAAAGGATAAGATAAAATTATTATTTTGGATGAAAATTCCAGTATGGACCAAATGGTCCCTCAATCTAAGATTCGTAAGTTTTTTCATTACCAAGCGAATGTAAATTCATGTCAAATATTTAGAAGATGTTTTTGATATGTTAGCGGATGTTTCTGATATGTCAAATACTTGCTTTAGAAATTTTTGAACCAAAATAGTTACAAAGAATAAGATAAAATTATTATTTTGGATGAAAATTGCAGTATGGACCAAATGGTCCCTCAATCTAAGATTCGTAAGTTTTTTCTAATCTAACAGCAGGGTTAAACCCTTTCATGCACCTTGGGTTTCTAGCTTTTCCAATAACCAATGGCACCAACTTATGTGAGCCATCGGAGGTTGCACCGAGTAAGATTAAAACACGTTCTTTTTGGATTTTAAATCCTGGGGCACTTTTTTCACAAGCAGACACATATGTTCTGTCTGGAAGACAACGAAAGTATAATCCAGTTTCATCGACATTATATATTTGCAAGTCTACTAGACAACCAATTTTTTAAAATCGAATGCCGTGTCGCTTTTTAAAGTTGGAAAACCATCCATCACTTGCTCGAAAAGAATCGTCATCATTGTTGGGATATTCTTGTTGAAAAATTTGTTTAGCTTTTTCTTTTATTATAGCTGCAGTCATTGTAGATTTCCTTTCATGTTGATTCAAAAACCACTCATATAGCCGACTTTCCATTTTTGGATATTCACAACAGTCTAAAGATCTGTTTTTTGCTTCCTGATAGGTGTTGGAAACTGCATTTAATATCGCTGCTCTATTTGATTTGATATAGCTGATGGCAGATTTCGATACGTTGTAATCAAGAGGTAAACGTTTTCCTTGGACGCCTTTGTCGATCTTTTCCAATATCTTTACCTTGGTTTCTAAAGGCAGAGTGTTCTTTTTACGTTTATTTGACATTTTATAAACGATACAATGTACACCCGTTTCAAGTTTCACTTACACACTGCCGAAGTATGACTATGCGTTTCAAACTTCACACAATAATGAACCAAAATTTACGGAAAATAACAATTACACAAGATACATGGAATTCCCCTTTTTTACTATGTGGGACCCAAATAAAAGCTATAGCTACTACTTTTCAGTGTTAAAAAGCAACAAAAAATAAAAATGCTCTGGAATTAGAAATGGTGGTTCCAATTTTAGAGCATGCGATACATAAAAATGGCAATGAAGAAACAATTTTAGTGTTAAAATCAAACAAAAAATTTAAACTCTCGGAAATTATAACTGGAGGTTCTAATTTCAGAGCATGCAATGTATTAAAAATGCTGGTTCTAATGTCCGAAGGATTCTAATTTCCGCGAGTTATAATTTTCGAACGTCTACTGTATTACATCTGAAAACATCTTACTGTTTCGAAAATGAAGATGGAAGTGCTGTAACAGTAAATGGTGAGCCGTCTTCGTTTATGGTTGAACAGGTCTTGAAAGCAGTCCTAAGCTGTGGTTTCAGCGGGATGGAGCCACTGCCCACAGTACCCGAGACACAATGACAATTTTAAATAAAATTTTTGGAAAAATTGGGAAATTAATTGACCGGCGGTTCGCCAGATTTGTTAGCACCCGACTATTTTTTTGGGGGTTATTTGAAGGAGCGAGTATATGCGAAACATCCTAGAACTCATGGTCAACGATTTTTTAGAAATTCGAACGGTACAGCCACTAATTTTGAAAGATGTTATTGAAAATGCTCTAAAACGAGCCCATTATTACGAAGCTGAAATTTTTGACTTTTGACCCATCCTGTAAATTTACAGACAAGCATATATAAATAGTTTTGTTCTACATATATTGCATTATATATTTTATATATACCATCCAAAATTTGTATTCTAAATTACGAAACCTTTTAAACATTATTGACCAGCTTTTTGTCAATTTGTGCCAAGTTTTAGGCATGACAATCACTTTATAATAATATTTTCGTGAATAACTTATAGGTATTTTCAAACCTATTACAAAATGAGAAAGAACCTTAGGTACAAATCATTGATTGAATCAAAAATATTTAAAATTTAGGGCAGAAACTTTTTAGTTTTGCTACACAGGCTCTATACCGTACAACACGTCTATTGAGAGAGATATTGTTTTCTAAAAATATGTTTTGTGAAATACATCTTCGTGATTTCCTGCAACCTGTACATCTATTTCAAATCTAGCCACAGATCTTAATTAGCGGTTGTTTGGAATGATGCTATCGAGCAATTCGTCAATCATATATGCAATCGAAAACTCAGTCGAATTGAGAATTTTCCACAATGCAATCACTTGAATAATATTGCAAGCACAGGCACACAAAAAATAACTCGAAAAAACTTTGTTACATCTCCAGAGAACCATCGCTTCCAATTAGACATGATTATTGTTGTTACCTAAAAGACACCGTGTGGACGTCGGTGGTGCAATGGTTAGTGTGCGCGCCTCTTATACCTGAGACCCTGGGTTCGATCTTTGCTCTGACCATCTTAAATGTATTTCGGCGGCGGTCATCTCTCATAGTGTTAGCGGCACTATCGAGTATTTAGCCACGAAAAATCTTCTCAAACTACAGCCCGGAATCGATGTAAAATCTATGGGTCCCAATCACTGAATATAAAACTGGAAACCGCGCAGTTCAGTGATTGTGAGAAGCTCACCCCAATTCCGTCATGGCATATAATGCGAAAACAATTATTTTATGCAAAAAAAACACTTCGTACAGGCAGTAAAATTGACTGCATGGTCGTTGTGCTTTCGGTTGTGTGTTTGTTTGCATTCAGTTTGCTGAATTTTTTAGGAGTATCATTTCAAACAACCGCCGATGGAGATATGTGGCTAGATGTGAAATTGCTATATTGTTTGCCAACAATCATGGGTGTGCATTTTGCATTAGGATGGATTTTGTAAAAATTATTTTTGATGTGATAACATCTATAGGAACGGGTAGGGCAATCTATCAAAGTGAACACATGCAAACAACACACAGCGTTAGCATCACATACATGGTTGTTGTACAACAATAGTCTCTACCTGAAAATAAGTATGAGGATATTGATATAGCGGCAGCGAAAAAAACATGCAGGTCGTCGTCGCCAAACGCCAAAGAGTATTGAATGGTATAGAGAACTCATGGAACGAATTCTATGACTGAAAAGCACTGGCGGCATCTGGCGACTGGTTCAAAATGTATTATTCTCCTTCTGTCGTAACTTGGTTCATTCATATTTGTGATGTGAAACATTTATGCCTTTTGAAACACTTATACTTTTTGTAATGTTTTATGTAACAACATTGTCGAAATTCAATACTTTTTGTCGTCGCTCTATTTATGATAAAACAAAAACAATTATTTCAACGAACTAGATATTGCATTATTTATGTAAGAAAAATAAGTGCAAAAGCAAAAGAGCCTTCAGCACAATAACTTTTCCTTTTTTTATTACTAATGTATTCATAGAAATCGAACAGGTATCGTGTAACAAAAAGGTGTTAACACATTGTCCATGAGTACGATCACTCATTGATGTTTTACATCTATATCTCTAGCAATAGAGATATAGTATATTAATTTGTTCAAATACAGACCGAGTAAATAGATATTTTCCTAGTGAATTTGAAATCGGTTTATAAATGTTTGGAGTGTTTTGGTAACAAATGTTAGTGACAACAATTCTCTTATATACGTTTTTACCATCATTGACCTTATTAACCTACAATTTTCCGCCACAAAACTCAATTAATATTCGTGATTTGTCTCAGTTCATTAAATTAAGTAAGCAACTTTAAGAAAGTTAAATATTATTTGCACAAAAATGCCATTAAAATGCACAGAACTAATTAATCTCTTGTATACTTTACAAAGATATTTAATTAAAAGTCTTTCCATCAAGATTGATGTCGGATGGGAAAATTTTGTTGTCTGGGAAATTAACATTATTTGCTTTTTCTTTTTAGTCATTTAACAGTTTCCCAATTGCCAATGCCTTTGGCTTTTAATGATATGATCGGTTGTATAAGGTGACTATAACATTGCCACAAATCTTAACCATCTTAGCCATAGGGATTACCATGTGTCTCAGGAGAAATTTTGTGAGCGAAATTGTAAATTTTCTTTGGTTGCCGCTTTAAAATTAATTTGAAATTTCTCTGTTATTAGCAATTGCGATTACTTCACAGCGTATGAATGATGTACATATACGTTATGATGAACGGCCCTTATATTGAGTCATATTTTTACACAATAAATGCACCTTCCACGTTTGACCTATGGGAGTAGGGTTGACCATGTAAATGTCAGTTGAATTCTTTAATATTTTTATTAAAGTAAGTGTAACTATCACTACAAGAAATGAATACTGACAGTTTCACTTTTCACAGCTAAATCAAATCTAAAAATAGATCAATGGTTTAGATCGAGATAACTCCATATTTGTAGTTTTAATTCTGTGCCATTTAATGACTTATAAATGTTAGATTAACTAAGACTGGGGCAGATTTTGTAGCAAATGGATTCGTAAATTGTTTTTAGTTTGTGTGCATTTGTTTGAGGACATCCTGGTGAAAGTATGGAAGAAAAACAAATGAAAACGACATAAAGAATTATTGGCGAATACATAAAGTGATTTTGATAAATTTTAATGTGTTGCACCCACAAAACATTATATTTAAATTTGTTACAGTCTTACCCCCATTTTCATCAGAACACGTTATTCTACAGCTAAAGCTAATTAAACATTTTAACTGCCACAGTGTATATAATTTTAAAACTGTAATGGTTAGTTTGTTCTAACCACATATTGATTTTATGGCTGTTAAAACCCTTAAAGGCAGTTCTTAAAATTTTGTTTAATTTTTATTAATTTTATTTAATTTCCTTTACCAATTACTCTTCGTTTATTCTTCAATTCTTTTGTTACATAGATACCAAAGGCCAGCCATAATTGTTAGATGGATCTAAGTGCAAGGCTTGTCTTTAGTTAGTGAACAAATCTAAACATTCGGAATCACTCTGGAATATATAGTATGTTGTTGGTCGATCGGTTCAAAGTCTATAACTCTTCTTATTACCCTTCAAAAACTGTTTTGTTCAATTCTGCCACTTGTTTGATTTTTTGGTCCTTCGTGTGTTCTCCTCTCTCTCTCACTTGCGTAAATGATTTGTTGTCATTACAATCACCAAATGTATTCTATGAGGTAGAACGGTATGTATCACACTGTTGAAAAGTTCTGTTATTTTTGCAAATCGCATCGTATGTTAGTTTAATTGAATCAGTCGTATGGAGGAGACGTATGAAATTTATACTTAATGACAATCTATGTTGGCAGTTTAGCATAATTAATGACTTTTTAGCATAATTATTTTCATTTCATCTCTTATTGAAGAAAAGATTTAGTTTTCAGCTTTTTCATTACGGCATTGATTTGTTGAAAACCAAAGCGGTTACGTGGGTCTGTTTACTAGGTCTGACTTCCAGTTGGCTGCCAGTAAATTTAAAAAATGAAAAAATTAATTTGGTAAAATTGTATTGTTTTCTATAATATTAAAACTACGAATACTTCTTTTACAGCATCAGTGCATTCAACTCTAGTGTTGCATATATTTTAAAATGTTCAACGCTTATTGTAGCGTAAGAATCTCAGTGAAATAAAATATTTTCAATCTTAGTCAGTCGTCTGAAATTTGATTTGCCGTATACGCCATTTTGACGTTTTTGAGTTAAAATGGATTTGGAAACACTCAAATTTTATGGCACGCTGGTCCTCGTTCTTCTATGCTACTCATTGGTTTCATAACTTTGAATTCGTTTTTCTCAAAACCACAATTTTGCGTATACGGCAAATCAAGATACAGCCAACGATACTGTAACCCCAAAAGTCATCTGCACGTAGTTATAAGTAATGCTTAAATATTTTTGATATGTACTATGCATAGTATACATTGTATACGCTCATTAGTAGAGAGTGTCTAAAACCGTAACCGAACAACCGGTGAAACAGGTTAACCGGCTTTTTGCTCTTAACCGTGTGAAGTGTGTTTTAAAAAAAGGAATTTTCGAACAAACCGGATACCGGTTATTTGACGTCGGTTACCTGGATTTGACTTAATTTGTGTTCATATGCTTAAACAAATTAATAATAAATTATAAGATTTTCGAAGTTTAATGAAATTTTGGAATTAAGAAACATGATTTCTATTCTCACATATGATTTTATGTCTCAAAAACTTCTAACTGACATTTTCAAACAATTTTTTTTTATCAAATTTCAAAATTATTTAATTACTTGTATAGGGGTTTTCACTAGAGACGCTACAAAAGTAAATCGAGAGGGACGGCGAACGACGCCATATTTTTTCCCGCTCTTTTGACATTTCTCTTCAGTAAGGTTTGCCATTTCATCATGGAAAGATATACGAGCCAACAACGAGTCGAAATTATTACAATTTACTACCGAAATTTGGAGTCAGTGGCCTCAACTTTAAGAGTGCTACGTCCAATTTATGCTCGTCATAGTCGTCCTACCAGATCAACAATTGAGCGCCTAGTGGAAAAATTTGAATCCACAGGCACAGTACAAAATGTTCCCGTGCCACTGAGACAAAGAATTGCCCCTAGTGTCGAGAATATTGCTGCCGCTGAGGCTTCAGTTCAAGAAAGCCCAAATGTGTCTCTCACACGTCGTTCTCAAGCGTTGGGCATCTCTGTGACGTCGTTGTGGCCAATATGGCGAACAGATATTGGCATACATCGTTACAAAATCAAATTGACGCAAGAACTGAAGTCGCTTGACCACCATAATCGTCGTATGTTCGTGAATTGGGCTGAGCAACAACTTGAAAATGATTCGAATCTTCATCGGAAAATCATCTTCAGCGATGAGGTTCATTTCTGGCTGAATGGCTTCGTCAATAAGCAAAATATGCGTTATTGGTCAGAAAGCAATCTATGTGTCATCGTAATGTAATCCATGAGTCATCATTGCATCCCGAAAATATTACGGTTTGGTGGGGTTTATTGGCCGGCGGCGTCATTGGGCCGTACTTCTTCCGTGATGATCAAGACCGGCACATTACTGTGAATGCGAATCGCTACCGCTCAATGATAACCAAATATTTTTGGCCCCAATTGGATAATGTGGACTTGGAGGATATGTGGTTCCAACAGGACGGCGCCACAATCCACACAGCGAATGCCACAATCAATTTATTGGAAACCACGTTTGGTGAACGTGTTATCTCACAAAATGGCCCAGTCGATTGGCCGCCTCGGTCTTGCGATTTGACGCCGTTAGATTCTTTCCTGTGGGGCTACGTCAAGTCTATGGTCTATGCCAACAAGCCAGCGACGATTGATGAACTTCGTACGAATATCGAACGTGAAATTGCACCAGTATCGGCCGATTTATGCTTGAAAACCGACGAAAATTGGGTTCAGCGTCTGGACTTCTGCAAGCGTGCCCGTGGTGGCCATGCAAAAGAAATCGAGTTCCATACATAATGGTTTGTAGCGCTCTTATTGAAAAACCCGTTATTAGAAATAATTATAAATTATTTAGGAATTAAAACCAGTTTCTTAAAAACTTGACTTTTCGAACAAACCGAAAATCGGTTTCCAAAAAATTAGGGTTTTTTGGACACTCGTCATTAGAAAACATTTATTCAATCCGTATCACATGAACAGTCTAAAGTTTCAAAGCATGGGAGCTAACGTATTTTAGACTATTTTATTCAATACAAAACACATACTTGTTAGAGTTACAAACACTACTACACAATTACTAAAGATTATTAAACACCTTCTTATCCACAACACATTTCTGAGCTCTTTGAACCAATATTAGTCTACAAAAAAATTCCCACCTTTCTTACTCAAGTTTTTAGAATGGTCGGTTAGAGGGTTAATGGCGCACACAGTTTTCTAGATCTAACAAAGCCAGCACTAGTCTATATAGGGGTTTCGCAGGCTATCCATTTCACCACCGCCAGCTATAGCATTTACACCAAATGTTTATTTTAAACATTTTCCCTCTAACATTGGACCATCTCATTTTCGCAAGTTCAATTGTAACACTTTTCTCAACTATCACCATTCATTATGAAGTTAACGAACTCTAAAACCAGTAACATTTTATTTCAAACTCAAAACTAATAAAATATGTGCAACCAAATGTCCCTCCAGTAAAATTTTACATTTCGATTTAAACTATAAATTGAATTAGCAATTAACTAGCAATATAGCCATTCATTCAAAAATAGATAATAGAAACCATAGCCAATTAATTTTGCAAACCAAAATGCGGCTTAACGAAAACATTCCGTGCCTAGACTGATAATCGACCGGCATGGCAACTATAACTTATTTAAATTATTTATTCAAATAGTCTGTCTTTTAATTGCCGGCTTGTTTGCTCATATTGTAAACGGTTATGTGGGTTTGTTTTTAAACTATATTTAAGTTTGTATTTGCTACAGTCATTGGTTAGTTTTAATATTTCAAAAACATTTAATACATTTACATGTAAAACCCTTCGGAAATGTAAACGCCGTGCTCTCCTGGAAGACCTACTACATATCTATATTATGGCTTTAAAAATAATTGTGTTTCTCATACTTAATCCCGTAACAAAAACTATACACATTGTTGAACTAAGGAAATCAAATGTATAAGTATAAAAATAATCCCTGACAATCTTTCGTAGGCTGAACATAGTTCTAGGGGAATAAAATGCATATAATGTAATAAAGATTTCCAAATTTCGTTACAAAATCGCTAGCCGAGAGCATATATGTGACCCGAGGAAAAGCTGTGGAAAACACCACTTTAACTTCCAAACGAGCATAAAGGCCGTCCTAAATGTATATAGCTCTGAATTTTAAACGGCCGTAAAACGCTATCACTGTTGTTTACAAACCATAAACAACCAATATATTGTTTACAGTGTAATACACGATCATAAATGTAACCAATTGCTTTCATATTCTTAAAATCGTGGCTCCCACCGCAACGAGGCAGATATTCTCGCATTTCTGTTAACACTTAATTCCTTTTTGGGTTGGAGTTGACAAATGTAAACATAATCACTAGATATTGGTGTGTTATGAAAACACCCACATAAAACCATAATGGTTTCGAAAATATCCTTCATCCTTCTTGATATACGAGTTTTAAAACACTTGTGTAAATGCTCTGGATTTCATGGCCCATAAATTTCAGGAAATACAAATGCAGATTAAATATTAAATGAAAATATTTACATATTTTTGTACTTGTATACAAGGTGTCGCAAAAGTAATCATATATAAAACAATAACTTTTTGGAAATGAAACAAATTGAGGTTGTTCGTCAATACTGATTAATCGGACGAGTTTTTCAATAATTTTTTGGTTCGAGGTCAAACTTCGTTTATTAAAATTATTTTCAATGGTGGTGTGTGTGGCTCTTGTACATGAGTATGCGTGTTCGATTACTGCTCAGACCACCTAACATTTCTTTCGACGGTGGTCACCACGCTTACTGACGGCCACACTATTGAGTATTTAGCCATAGAAATGGTTTTCAAAAATACCATTCGGAACCGGTATTTTGGAACTATAGTTTCCACATAGTGAGTGTAAAACTAGATTGCGCACAGCTCAGTGGTTGTGAGAAGCCCTCCACAATTTTTTCAAGGGCTGTAAAGGGAAACCATTTCTTGTTACAATGTTGTGGAGAAAAAAAATAGCTATTCACGTTTGGGGACTACGAAACATGGATTTTCCGTTAAAGTAGCACTACCTTCGTTGTCTTTAGTGGGCACCTTATGTCTCCGTCCAACGGCTGTCAATGGTATTATAGTCAAAACACGTGGTCGGCCGTTTTCCAAACGCTGAAGGAAAGTGCCATGGAGAAAAGAAGTGTGAAAAAATCTTGGAACTGGACCGATATTAGGAATCGCGGATATCTGCACAATATGCGTATAAGATCCGAGACACTACCGTTTGAGAGGCAGTTAAAATCAGACTATCGTCAATCAGCACGAAGATGGAATACGCAAAATAATAACGACGCTTATACTTAAGAGGAAATCACAAGTGGTGGAGCAAATAGTGTGGAAGGAGTTCATGGAAGAGTTCGTTCGTATAATCTTACAACAGTCAGTTGAATAGCAGTCGTGAGTTGAATAGCACTGTTCATAGACCTCGAACAAGCGTAACTCAATGAGGGCCATATTGACCAAAAACGGAATACCGCACAAAATAGTGTCCAAGATCCGTGAAATGTACAGTGATGCAGCGTATACAGTTAGTTTTATTGGGAGGTAAAGCCAACCTTTCATCACAGCTGCAAGGAAGTGTCTTGTTCCCCACATCATTTCTTATACATATGAACAAAGAAATGGAGCCATCTAATGCAGGAGCACAGATCGTCAGGAAGCCTGGCCAGATGATCTATAAAATTGCAAGGATTCAATTTTGCTATCGAACATAGGAGGGGGAAATATAATTAGGTCCCTGATTTCTTATCACGTGCACATGAACACGATGCGGAGGTAGCAGAGCTAGAGGTTTTACCAGCAATTCATTTAAATTCGTATGAATTTGACGGTGAGGTCTATTCAAGATTAAGAGAGGAGTTTGGAAACTCTCGTTTGCCTGATTTTAAGGTAATAGATAAGTACATATATGAGCGCACTGAATTTCCTTCGGGGATGTACATGAATCACAGTCCTAAGAAACTGAGAAACAAGGTTATATATTCAGCACATGATGTTCCAAATTTTGCGGAATAGGCAAACGTTGGAGAAAGTAAGACGTTATTTTTCTTGGCCGGAATTGATGTCCGATATAAGAGGTTATATCCAGAGTTGTAAACTCTGTAAGACTTCAAAAACCCCGACCACAACTTTAAGGGCTCCCTTGGGTAAAATGATGGAAACAGAGCGGCCCTTCCGACTTTTATATATTGATCCAATAGGGCCATTACCGCGCACCAAATCCTGATACATTGGAGTTTTAAATATTTAGATCATTATTCGAAATTCACGTTTTCATGTCAAAACATATTGTAGAGTAACTTCTATCTGAAATTTTTGGCTGTTATGAAGTACCTGAAATAATCGTCCATCCCAGTTTAGGAGTAAAAAATTTGAAAACTTGTTATCTACACCCCGTGTGAAACACTTAATGACTGCAGTATATCGATCGGATACCCTAGTTATTAGCTTCTATTTTGCTGGCAGTAAAACTGCAATAAATGCCACCGATAACCAATGCTCACGATTGACAAATGCGGACCACACGCATATAATAGGATTAATACCAATATGCGCATATATTAATTGTATAAAATTTTGATATTTGATATTTTAGATGTCACAGAAAAGGTAGTAATGTAGATAATCAGGACTGAAACATCTTAAATCGACTTGGTATTTTAGGTAAATAATTATTTCCGCTAAACAAAGCATACGTTTTGAGTTTGGTATCGTAAATACCTCTGCTAATTGGAAGATCAGTATATTTAACGGTTTACAACTAGAAACTAATTGTCCTTCAATATTATGAAGTGGAAGTTATTATAATTTCGTTGAATATATACAAGTTTATCAATTATACCGTTAATATATTTTGAGTCTTTTAAACACCTTAAGTTGAAATTATGAATGTATTTTAAAAATACCAATAATAATATAATGATATTCCTTGAAGAAATT
Organism: Phaonia tiefii; assembly: GCA_963931995.1. Lineage (NCBI taxonomy): Eukaryota > Metazoa > Arthropoda > Insecta > Diptera > Muscidae > Phaonia > Phaonia tiefii. Next base: position 264,337,815 of record OZ008370.1, read on the forward strand.
CCTCATTAACATAATATAATTACTTACGAAACTGTAGTACGATTATATATTAATACAGCAAGCCAAATAAGGATGTTACTGGCCTAACGACTTTCTTTAATGACGATGCATACTCTTCTATTGGAAATTTTGCTGTGGAGCGTAGGTGTCTATTTGAAGTATGTCTAAATGGCAACGAAATTCTCGTAGTGTATTAACAAAATACCATTATGGAAACCCACAATCGTGTTTATAGGAACCAGTAACGGATACTGTCAACAACAATATGCAAATATGTTTTTCTCAAGTGAACCCCATATTGATGTTGCTTAAAATGTCAAATTTTTTATTTCATCTCATTGAGGAGTAGGTGAGAGGTTTCTCAAAATCCAAAATAAAATATAATAGAGATCTTTAGATATTCTTAATTTCACTAATTTAATTGAGCATTTAGAAAGATATCCTAATTCCATCGAACCAAGATGTTGATTCCGTAGGCTTGCCTCACACTCCGATCATACCACCTGGGTAATAAATCAACGGCGGGATTTAATTTTACATCCATCAGAACTCTTGTCTCCTGTATTCATTTTGAATATCTTTACAACTTTCACCTTGACAACCCTAACCGTAGCAAGGAGCGAAGATAACTCATAAATCAACATCATGTAGACTGAACTAATTATGTTGGATGTTTTTTGTATATAACTAAGGGCGAGTTTCACACTCATTATTTAAAAGCTCAATTTAAAAGTTCACAGAAAATTGTCATATTAAATTACATTTAAAGAACAAACATGGGGCATTTAAATTCCATGTAAATAGAGAATTTTCAACTGTGAAACTGAGCATAAGTATTATAATTTAATTTAATTTGGCTTGAATACACATATACAGTTAACAGATGCAGATAATGTATAGTTTTCATCTAAGAAAAGAGACTGCGGTGACAGATTTTAAAGTGGATATTATATTTTAAATTTAATTTAAGAAATGTTGGGTATCGACTCGTTCGCAGTTTGTGTGCAGTATTTACACCGAATTTTATACAGAATTTAAACTGAATCGCAAATACAATTTATAATCAGCTCAGAAAGTAGTCCAGTGAAGAATTGTTTAGGTGGGATTTTCCAAATACGACGTCGGACAAGGGACGTTGTTTGTTTTTTCATGTCATTTACATTTTCATTTCCATTGCGTAGAGGGGGGTTTCGCAAAAAAAAGGAAATAAGTCAACCAATTCTAAACGACTTACCTGATCAGGATAACATAATAGAGGCATAGTGCCATTTAAATTCGTGGATGCAAGTTATACTGACCCCACTGCCGGTGTATAGTGGCAGACCAAGGTTGACTACCGTCGACGAAAATTGATCTGTTGTCAAACTAGTAAAACCTACAAAAAACATCCGGACAAATCTATTTTCACTGTCACATTTCTCGAAGCATTTAGGGAAAATAAGGTTTTTTTTTTTTAAACTTTGCTTATTTTTGTCTGGTATTTGAGAATATCGGACCCAGCTGAAAAATAGTTTTTATTTGGTAAAAGTATTACATTAATCACACCGCATATTAAAGTTTTGTGGAAAAAACTTGTATTTGAAATGTGTTAGCACATATATGCCAATAATACCAATGGTCGTTTCAAATTATGCAATTTATTAATTTATTTTTTGAAGGTAACTAAACATACATGATTTACCTGGATACCAAATTCTCCACCTTTCACACAGCTGTCACCTAAATGATCGAAATTTGGAAATGTTCAGTTTTCTCCAAAAAAAAGCTTAACGTGTAACACCGATTCAGTATTTATTAAACCTGATTGTGATATCTGCATGTTTTCCCAATAAGCTTGTATGAAATTGATACCACCAAAACGCTGAAAAGTCAGTCCTTTGTTCACACTTTGTAACGATTTTGTAGTTTTGACATATTGTCGCAATTATAGTATATACAAATGGCTACCCGTTAATCCCATGTAGGGATTAGGGACAGCTTCTCACAACCAGTGAAATGTGCGCGTTCTAGTTTTCCACTCACGGATGCAAATATTTTATACTTACGTCCAAACTTTAAACTTTATGTTAACACATTGATATGACACGTTGCATATATATATAACACAATTTTTATTTATTTAAACAGAATTTAAAAATATAAAGCAAATTAGCCATTCAATGTTTGAATAAAAGGTTCACTACGAACGATCCATCGATCTCTATATCTGCCAAGTGATTTAAATTGGTTCCGTGATAGACGAGTTTGCTTGTATTCCTTCTCCAAGCACGGCTTCCATATATTTGGTCGTCCTCCTGCACTGAAAGGAAAAGCATCGTCACACATATGAAAATGTAAATATACTGTTAGTATGTTTTGATAACAATTTTAGTTTTCGAAAATCTATTTGCTTAATAGATTATATTCATTCCATGTTGAAACACTCGTCTGGAGAAGATTATGGTAGTCCAGAGGTTGAGTGTTATCGTGGGCGTCATGGGCAGGTCCTGCAATTAAAAATGTATACGAGGAATTTATTGTTAAGATTTCTATTTAAGATATGTACATATCTATGTCTGTACTTACCACGAACTTAAGCTCTACTCCCCTATGCTCTACTCTTTTAACATAGAACCACTTGTTAAATCATGCAATTGTTGTTGCTTTAAGGGTTTTGATATTCAATAATAGGGCCAAATCTCCCAGTCATTAAGCCAGTAATCCCTCTGTAAGTATTTTCTTCAACTGCTCTTTTATTTATTTTAACCAAATTTGTTATTTTGTATGTTGAATTGTAATTTTTTATGTTCGTCGTATTTAAAACACTTTGTTTCTTTGACATCTTCGCTTTCATTGACTTCGACTGCCCGCACAAATGTGTGTATGTCTTTCGGTTTTTTCTCAACTGAAAACTTGTACAAACCTCCAAAATAAAAAAAAAATAACAAGCCTGTGCTAGATAACACGGGCGCATAGGTCAGACGTAGAATACGTTAGTCATTTTGCAATTAAAATATATGAATTAAGTAAACCAACGACAGCAAAGATCTGTAAACTTTCAAGCACACACAAGTGTCCACGCTCCCCTCCCTTCATTTTATGTTCCCCTCCAAACGAACTAATAACCGACCGATCCAACAAAACGAAATGTGCACACACACACATTTACACGCTGCTCGATAAATAAACAAAGCACAGCAAACCCAAAATCATTTGATTTCACAACAACAACAAAAACAATAGCGGCATTTACAAACCAACAACAACAGCGGCATGTACAAAAAAAAGTCTAAAATATCATGCTCTTAAATATTTATTTCCTTAACTACATAAAACTTTTATATATAGACATATAATTTTTTTAATGTAATTCAAAACAAAACATATCTATTACCAAAACTGAGTAACATATAAAAATTGCTAAAATATGTTTTAATATTTAAGTAAAAGTGGGTGAAAGTTGACAAACATTTTCTCAAAATTTTGTGCTCCAGATCAACACCCCTACCTTACCGTATAACGTACTCTACGTTAAAAAATTATAAAAGTTTAAAACTCATGCCCTTATTTACCCTTACCCATTTTTTTTACAAAATTCAAATTAAATAAAATTGTTGCAGGAACGAAAAGTAACTTGTTGCAGCAACGAAATGAAAAATTGCCAATGAAGTCAAGTATGAAAGTTTTCGTTGCAGCGACTACCAAATTGTCGGATATATGACACTTTTTACTATAAGAACGTAAAACCATTAACGAAACTCTTTCATCCATGCGACGAAGCGTTTTTCTTTTAGTGTGGTCTACGACAATATCCGTTGTCGGGCGCCTAAGCATATGTCAAGACAATTTTTCGTTTTTGTATAACCAATTCAGCTATACTAGACACTCATACAACCGGTCTTGCTTTATGGCGCAGAATCCTGGGTCTTATAGCAAGCAACCAAAACATCTGTAGGAGCCTTCGAGAGAAAAATACTCCGAAAAATGTATCGCCCTATAGTGCACAAGGGCGAGTATCGGCAACGCATGAACCATGAGCTATATGAGCTTGATCGATACATTTACATAGTTAACCGAATCAGAATAACGCGATAGCGCGGGCTAGACCATTTCAGTAGAATGGATGAATATGAAGGATTTTCGAAACCGACTCGAATGAAGGGATAGAGGGATCAAGTTGACGAATCTCTGCGTACACTTGGTATTGCAAACTAGAGAGATAAGGCAAAAGATTGAACTGGTTGGCGTTCGAGACCGTATAAGTAAGTAAGTAAGTAAGTCTATCCCAATTCAAAAGGACTGTTGCATGTACGTTGCCTGAGTACTTCATTAGTAGAAACTGTCCTGACCCAGTTGATGCGTGGCAATCATTTGGGCCTTCTCATTGTCAGCCTTGTCTAGCTCCGAGTAGTACAACAATAGAGTAATGATGTATAGAGACGGCAATTATCTCAGTATATTGATGACATTTAGTGTGTTGCAGATGGGCGGTTGGATGTTGGAAAGTATTGCTTTAATAATACCAGATAGAGGAAATGGTTCAAACCATCCAACAATAAACAACAAAATTCCGATCTGTGGGTCAATATTTTTGTGCAAATACACCACAAATACATACTAACAATAAAATATATCAAACAAAATTCGTACAGGTTTCGAAATGAAACTAGGACCCATTTACCCGATCACCAACAGCCGCCGCTGATCTGCTGAAAGGGGGGGGGGGGGGTGGCAATAACTAAAATTAATTTTGGGAACAAAGTGGGAACAAAATAAAATGGGTTACCAATTTTTTGAAATAATTGTTTTTCAAAGCCTAGTTTGCGGTTAGGTAATTAGAAAATTTGTCAAACAACGGTTTTCGGTTTTAGTAAAATCGGGTTTTTAAGAAAACATTTTTCCACTTTTTTTTTGCAAAATTATTACTATCGCTTTAAGTTGTATTCCTTTTCACAATTGATACAGTCACTCCAATAAATGAGTGTTCACTCTCCCATTAAATAAATATTTATACTAATAAGAACAAAAGTTTTTAACATTTAAAACAAAATGAACGATTGATTTTTATTCATCACCATGTGTACTGTGATTTTATAGAAAAATAAAATATACATTGAATTTTAAATTAATATAATAACAACAAAAACAATACGATTTCTTATTTTAGGCTCAAAAAAGTAAGTGCTCATGTACGATTTCTCTGCAGAGACCGCTTATAACAGTAAAAATTAATATTTGGTTTGTTTTTAAATCCTTGTTCTAAATTATTGTCTCTAATCGTCTAGGAATAGAATTAACAAGATTTTGGGTCACCTCAGTCAGAATTCGTCTCCACCTCTAAAGCGCTGACTAATTTATGTCCTCTAAAGCGCTGACTAAATTATATCTGGTCCTAATGTCTCTTTCTCTGATCTTCTCTCAAGGTGATCCCATAAATTTTCATGGTGTTTATGTCTGGTGATTGAGGAGGTGTTTCCATCCATTTGGGAGTATTATATAGTAGCCACATCTTTGTGTTGTAGTCAGTGTGCTTTGGATCATTAACTTGGGTAAGCCCATTTTTTGGACGCTAGGTTGGAGATGAGTTTTTAAAATATATATATGTTTCTTGTGATCCATTATGCCATCAATTACTTCCAAAGATCCGGTACCACCTGCGCTCATAAAACCCAATACAAGCACCGATCCTCCGCCATGTTTAAAGGTTGTGAATGTGATCGGGTTGAATGGATTTGGAACTTGCTTTAGAGTAAGTGGAGAGCTGATTGCTGGATTACACTCGTCCTCTTATAATCTATTCCGATTGGTGTTGTTGTGGAATGACAATTCCACTGACAATTGGTGGACTGTATGGTTGTAGGTCGGATTGGTCTTTTGTAGACGACAGTCTTTGGCAGACACGCTGAGATATTGTGGAGCTGAAATCTGTATAGGCTCTTAATTACTAAGTAAGCCGATGCAATTTCTCAGTTTGGAAGAAATTGCATTAGATTTCGCTCAGAGTAGAGTATAAAAATAAATAAGAAAAAAAACCAATTGAATCAGTTGAAATTCAAAGTGATTTATTGAGAGAGGTAGTTGATGCACACCAATGTGTAATTATATAGCAAGTGAAGTTTACATATTTTATCCGTACAATTTTAGTACAAAACTATTCAAAATAGATACAAAGTTACCATTTTGGGATTTAAAACATATGAGTAATTCACAATAGTATTTGCATAAGCATTTCGATAAATATTTAAATTCAAAGTTCTAGATTCAATTTAGTTAATAAAATAATAAACACATTTTTCTTAAATATACATAAGTCCGAACTGTTGCAAGTGTAGACAGGTTGGGCACAGATTTTGGTCTCTGAATTCCTCGCTCGCCTTTCGCCTTATTTTTAGTCGTCCATCATGACCATATATATTATATTTGCTTTCGTCTATGAAAATAACTTGATTCCAGAACACCATAGATTCATTTATTTGTGCTTTGGCAGAAGCAAGGCGCTTTTTCTTGTTTATCTTGCTAATATATGGCTTCCTTCGAGGAACACGCCCATGAAAGCCAGTCTCATACAACACATTACGGATAGTATTAACGCAAACACTTTTGCCGTAGCTTATATTATCTGACTTTGTCAGTTCAGTAGCTGTAACTTTGGGATTTTTTTTATTTCTCGAACAATATATCTTCTTTCAGTCTCCGTTAAAACTTTTGAGCGGCCAGCTGTGGATTATTCTCAATTTTTTTATCGTATTGTACTTACCAATTATCATTTTACTGTAGAGTAAGATTTTTTACTATTTTGCCAATTTCTCGTAAATATTTATTGCTCTCTCGTAAATGTATTATGCACTTTCGCTCGGCCTCCGATATTTCCTAACGTTTAGGAGTCATATCGACAATATTTCGTAATATGTCTTTGTCCTGCGACAAAATCTTACTGATGGGCTTGGAAACATATCGCTTCATAATTTTTGCATGATGTTAAGTTTAGTTTCACGTTATTTTAAACCTGTTTCCACAACATATGTATAAATGTGCCCTCACTTTTTGGAGCTAAGAAAGAGTACTTATTCCCTTTTTGTTGTAATTTTAGAATGTCTGAAAACTGAATATGTTTTATTTTCTCACAAAATCAAAATACACATTCTACTAAATACAAAACAATTGTTAAATTTTTTTTAAAAGTGTAAGAGTGAATTTTTTTTTGAGCTCTTCATGATGCTCTTTTCAATCATAAATTACTTAACTGACTTCTAAGCACCCCCTTTCGGCAATTGCATTATAATGTCATTGTTGTTTCTATACAAGCAAATTAAGAGCCAGTTTTTGGGTTACAGTTCAACGCTGGTAGAATTGGTAGAAATGCACCCGAATTGGGTGCAGTATAAATCGGAGCGTGGCAGTAAATAGGTTTTACCGACATCCCTCTAAGAAGCTATACGTGCGAATTATGGGATATATGTTCTCCTTACGGATAAGATATTAGCAAAGGAAGAATTTTTTGAAACCCGATTGTGGGTGTTAAAAATAGGCACCGCACTGAATTGAGGTAATAAGTGTTATGACCGACATTGTAATCTACGATTCGCCCAGGAAGAAGAAGTTAACAGAAAAAGAATTTTTAAATTTTGTTTCGAAAACTCATAACTGTGAAATTGAGGGAATTTTAAGTACAACCGGACAAAGGAGTGTTCGGTCCAAATGCTAGGAACTAGACTTATGGGAGTTGGAGTTGGAAGTTTATTAATAGTTCTGAAGAAACGGTAAATGCTGTAGTGGTTAAAACTCAGTCCAAAGGATATTTCGCAATATTCGGATAGAGAATTGAATCAGATTTATCATTCTGCTCAAATCCCAAAGTGTAAAACCAGAATCACTAATTTAGAAAAAACACAGACTTTAGCCACGGAAAGTTATTTGCAAATCTGGGCGATAATTAAGCGGCGTGAGTAAAATCACATAAATCAAAATTCGCAATAAAGCTGTGAAGCCAGCAACATGACATTTGGGTAATAAAATAACAAATTACAAAGTTAATATATTAACAGTTAATATTGAAAAAGAATTTACCTCAATTCAAGTTGTGAACGGGAAACAAGAGCGCAACGCCAAAATAGGAGCATATATCTTGTTTTAATTATTTTGACATAAAGACCAGATACTATTGAAACTGTAAAACGAATTGGGCACGGTTAAAAAAGTCCCTTGACATATGCATTCGAAAATGGGATTTTCCAAATAGAAACAGTGGAGGACTCATAACATTTATGAGGGGTGCCGTAAAGAGCGTGTCACAGAATACAGGTTGAGTGAAGTGTATGGAGATGACGTCAACTTCAAAGCGATGTTTATATTTGTATATGCATCGAAAAAACGCTTGATTAAGAACTTTTTAGAATAAAAACATTTTGATAGACATCTGTGACTTTTAAAGGAATATTGGCAATAATGACGAGAGCTTATTTTGCGAAGATGAGAATTTAAAGTAGTAAAATTGTACTAGATACTTGTATATATATTACTGTATAGCCGCATCCGATGTAGCGGGCATTTGCTAGTTATAACAAATTATTTTTTACTTATTTATTATGTGGAGCTGTAATTATAAGCACCCGAATCAGATTATTCTCACACTCTAGAAATGATAAACTAATTTGGATTCCAATTATTTACGAATTGAAAGAATATTTACACGGGGGCAGATTTGTTCGGTTTTTCCAAAATCAAAGTACCTATATGCTTAACCTTTATGTCAACGGCAACATACCTGGGTATGTTTTGCGTTTTCAAAACGCTGTAGCTCTGAACTGGATAACCGGATCGGCTTGAAATTTCCTGATGTCCTAGCCAAAACTGTTTTACGCTATAGCCCCAAGTTTGGCTAGGATTGGATCATCCGTTCGGAAGATAAAGCCCATTTACAAAGTTGCACCCATACGTCAACTGCATAAACACCTGGGTATGTATAGTAAAACCCATGCAAATATGATGATATACTTGAAAAGTATATTTTATTTTGGGTTCATTTTTGTAAATAGTATATTATTATTATATAATTATTATACAATTATTACATAATTAATAATTATTATAAAATTATTATATAATTATTTGTAATTAAATTATTGAGATTCAAACACATCTATCGCATTGGGGCAAGTCTTTGGAAAGTCGTACTCTCACGTTCGCCATTATTACCAATATTGCTTAAAATCACGTTCCTTCGCTTCATGTGCTCCTGCAAACACAACTCGGATGGGCCGTTGATAAAACTCTGGATATTCTGCTGTTATTCGCCTTTCTCTCTATTTCTGGCTTGCATAGTTGCTCGCTTAGCTGATGGAGAAACATCCTACGGCGGCTTGTAGATGCCTTCAGGTGAGTGTTGTTGCCAACGTATATAACGTATGCAGCAAACCCACCAACGTCCACAATATTATAAAACAAAGCCAAAGGCCATCTATTTGTCCGCCGCTTGGGACTAAATTTGTCCATGTTATCAACTCCACCTTTGGTTCTGTTGTAGTCCAATATAAGCAATGGCTTCTTCTTAGGACCGCCTGTTTCTGTTGTATAATGGGAAGTGGACAATAGTACAACTGCCTTGTTTTTCTTGGACACGTACGAGCACATCGTAACTTGATTATAGAACCCAAACATTGATGATTTAGCCTCACGTCGTTTGGGGTTGGCAAATGCTGTTGGCACGAATGTACGCCAAGTACCCAATATCGAGAAATTATTGTCTATCATCAAAGATTTTGCCAAGTTGTAGCTAGTAAAAAAGTTGTCACATACAATATTTCTTCCACTTCCACCAAAAACGTCGACACATACATCCTTTACCACTCTTTCACCAACGTTTCTTTTACGTTCACCAGACCGTGCAATTCCTGTATAGATTTGTCCCTGCATTGAAAAATTAAATTCAATTTAGTTATTTATATTTTCAACAATTTTCAAAAATATTGATAGTACATGCAATGGATAGGACGAAATAGAGTCGCACACCCACCACACTTTTATCCCATATTTGGCAGGTTTTAATGGTATGTATTGCGTAAAGCCAGTTCCACCACGATTAGCATACAATTGTTCATCTACGGTGACGTTGGCTCCTGCACGTGATATCTACGAAGACAGCTGGTTAGCATCAAAAAAAACGTCCGATATTACTGCTGCTTTGTCTGTTTGTTTGCGTTGCTGGCGTGTGTTTCCATTATCAAAACGTATGAAGCGGCTTATTTCCCAAAATCGTCGTACACTCATTGCAGCACGATATAATGGATGTGAAGTAGTTTTCCACAAATCTTTCGTATGCACTTAACCAGAATGTGTAACACCACTTTTGCAAAAGTAGGCCCAAATATTCATCAAATGCACTTTTTGCTATGGGAATCCCTGATCTCGGTTCTCTTGTTGGATGTTTTGCATTGTCATCATCATAGAATTGTCTTGCCTTTCGATTTGATTCACGAATAATTATGTCGCATATTTCGTCTGACATTATCAACTTGAAGGTTTCTGCAATGGTCAAACCTTGCGTTGCTCGTACTGGTCAAGATTGTGCACTTCTTAGAATGTTGCGCGTACGGAATCTTACAGGTTGTGGTTGTATCGAAGACCAAACATTACCATCTCTGGCAGTAAAACATTGGATAGTTTCAATTGGTGCATCTTCAAGTCCTTCATCAGAATGCCTGTCGTCCTCTGGGTCGTATTCCGGTAACGTGGGTTCTTCACAGTCTGAGTCATCACCACCAATATCACCTACACATTCACCTAAAGCCTATTGAATCGTGGTCACTTCTTTCTTCCTGGCTCTCTACAAGCGTTTGGCAAATATATGCCTGCTGTTCTTCGTACGAAAGTGCGCTTAGTTATCGTGGAGTAAGCCATTCACCATCTGCCATTTTACTTTTATTTTATTTTTTTTTTCCACAAAATAAACAGAAACGTCATTTCACTTCGAATCACAAATGTATATTAAATTTGCTGACTAAACTACAAAGAATGAAATTTCTGCATCAATACATGTCTCTATCATATACATGTGTCTACGTGTTTCTACCTATACAACCACTTTTTCCAAAAAACAATGACTAAATGGAAGTGTAAAACTGGTAACTCTGGTTTTGAAACTTTTGTCTGTTTCTAACAAAATAAAAAAAAGATGCAGAAATCCCAAGAAAGGAGATAGATATGCTAACGGCATGCCATTTCCCATAAAAAACGTATGTACACACCCAGGTATGTTGCTGTTGCAAGGGTGAAACTATTAAAACTGGTTTTGAACCATTTGTCTCTTTCAAACAAAATAAAACAAAAATGCAGAAATTCCAAGAAACGAGATAGATATGCTAACGGCATGCCATTTCCCATAAAAAACGTATGTACATACCCAGGTATGTTGCTGTTGACGTGCGTAAAGAATATCTGCTGGTGACATAAAGGTTAAATGTTATCAAATTAATTTTTAACTGTCATGTTAAGTTTAAAGACGATAGTGTAGATACACGAATGTTTACCTGTGATTAGGGCATTCAAATGAGACTTGATATTATATTTTCCTGCTAACGGTTGTGATAAATACTATACGATTTTCATATCGGAAAAAGTTGTCTCTTCGGCCACTTGTTCTGGTAGATATCGCTTTTGTGCACATATTTTCGATGTTTAAGCGACTGTTAGAAAACTTTAGATAACGAATTCATAAAATTTTAAACAAATTGTTAAAACAATGAACTATATTTCCTGAACAGACTATATTGAATAACTTACTTTCAATATATTTGCTTTGACTGGTCCTGTCTTTAAAGACGAAAGATACTTTAAAGGCAATGGCCTCCATCGCAAACTATAAAGATGATAGAACACAAACTGTTTTCGTCAATAGCTCAATATCAGTCATATTTGTACCCAGTCCTTGAAACCTGCAAAAGAAAATGACATTCACATGTCTCTATGCCACCAAGGTCAAAATTATTAAATGATGCGCACACCTATTCACGACTTGTCATCATGTCATGTGGTTGAAGTTCATTTGAATAGCAACAATTCATTGATTGTCTGGAAAATACATATCGTCTGTCCTCTCGCTTTTGTTTGTTTTGCTCAATTGTTAGTTGGCTATTTTATGATGTCGTGCTGGTCTCAGTTGGAATAGAACATCACGTTCTAGGACGAATTGCAGCCGTAGATTTAATGGTGTCATCAACAACAAGAATGGTTTCTTGAAACAATGCCAACAGACGGGCCTTGGGTGAATAGTGTCAAGTGCAAGGATATACAACCATGACGTTAAAATCGCATGGGACACGACTTTGTTTTTATGTCTATAAAACACAATTCGAAACTTGTGTGAATACACTAACCAGCAAACAAATTATATTTGCATTAAATGTTTTTTATATGGCCAACATTTTGGTCTTATACTTTTTTAATTTAATAGCGGAAAATCGAAAAAACTAACAGACGCGACTTGAAAACCCTTAATATGTATATTTTTTCACCTTTCATTTATGACGTCTAGCTTATCAAATCAAGAAATCCTGCTCATGTTTGCGCAATACTAGCAACTCAAGTCCCAAAATTAAAACTCCATATTTTAAAATATATATTATAGCTCTAAGTAAGACGCAACTCTGTAGGAGCCATGTGTTGCTCCAATATGCAAAATGTATTTATCATTTCGTAGAAAACTGGGTGACCTAATATTGATCTCATTTCACGTGGTATCGCTATTCCCAAGCATTCCAATATACTTGGTCATAAATACTATTGAAAGAAAATGGAGCATACTTGAACAATTTATGGAGATACTGCAAGAGTTATTCATGACGTTGTGCATGGAGAGGATGGGATATTTTGAATATGAGGACGAAGTTTACGAGCAGAGGAAGGGGATGCGTATGCGGTCAGCTGCTTTGCGAGTAATAGCTGATATTGCGATGGAGGAATTTTAAGATGCAATTATTGACGTTGAAGTTTAAATTTACTTTCCGTGGGTACAGGAAAAGGTATTGTAATTTGACAGAGAAATGTTCTTAAGGTGGATTGGTACCAGAAGGCCACATCTTTGGGGCGTTTGATCAACTTTTTCTCAAAGCATCCCAGATGAACTGTGCTTAACAGTGCGACTAAATTCATGAATAGAATTGTAAAAATTAGCGACAAGGATTTGGGCGTAGCGAAATAACTCCCACATGAAATAACTCCCACCAGAAAAATGAAATAAGTCCCAAAAAATTTCCATATGAAATAACTCCCACTTTAGTAGGACTTACTTCGTTTTTTTGGGAGTTATTTCATTTTTCCTGGTGGGAGTTATTTCATACTGAAATAACTCCTAATGTTATGACAATGAAATAACTCCCAAAAATAATGACCGTTTGTATAAGGCCCATATAACAAGTTCTGTAGGAGAAGTCTTGGGACTTATTTCACTTTGCTATTGGGATTTTTTTCATTTTTTGTGGGACTTATTTAATTTTTCGTTATTGGAAGTTATTTCATTTTTGGTGGGAATTATTTCGTTGGGAGTTATTTCATGGAAGTTATTTCATGGGGAGTTATTTCGCTGCGCCAAGGATTTGCACTCCGAGAATAGGAGGGGAATCATGACAAGTCTGCGGGAAAATAACTTTCCATTAAAGACTATACAGGATCAATTAGTTTGTGCGAGAAACAGTGGAAAACGAACACCGGTGGAACATGATCCACACGTTGAAAAATAATGGCCCCAGAAACATATTGCAGGAAACACGTACACTTTTGTTAGCATTGTTTTCATGAATTGAAGATTTGCTGCCTTGTTGTCTCTTTGTTATCTGCCTAGTTTGAGTATCACAAACATAAACTATGGCCTATTTATCATTGTATCTCAAACATGTTATATTAAATAGCAAACACAATGTGCTTAAGCACAAGTGTAGTATATTTGCGTCAAGCTATGAACACAATATGTATGCAAACAACAAAAAAGGACAGATTTTTCAGCGTGCAGCATTACGAGACCAAACTCCGTCCAAAATCTACAAATCAACGACTTATGTACCTGGATACCCTGAACGTTTACAGGATTCGAACATTTATGACAATGAACAATATGAATTAGCTCTTAAGACGCACAATATACTTGTTTAGTTATTCAGCCAAACAAGATCCAAATTGACTGAAAAGCAGAAATAAAATGTGGTGTATGGTATTAAGTGTAAAGATGATAAGGCCGATGTATGACGATATATATAGACACTCCGATGACTAAGTTGAAAACTAGACATTCATCACGTGAATCTGATTTGAAGGCCACTGGTGAACCATTAGAGCGGAAAACGGCATTGATACCGCACTGTGCCATTACAGGGTATACCCCTGATTTTGACAATGCCGATATCCTGGCAGAGGAATGCAATTACTCACCACGTTTTACACTCGAAATTTTGCGAATTATTGACGTTGCGGTGAAGAAAAGACTCAATTATAAGGCTGATATAGACGGATGTGTTCAAATATATCGACATGTCTCTAATGAGGTTGGTCATTAGAGGTTCACACGAAATTATTGAAGGTTGACACAACCTCACTACAGGATGACACAACCTCACTAGAGGTCGTCACAACCGATTTTGGGTAGGGTCACAAATTATCTTTGAATATGTATTTTATTACAAATTAATGATTTATTTCCCAGTATTCTTATTAAAAATATTAGAAAGCGTAAAAATAAAGTCATTTACATAGGGTAATCTTTAGAGTAACACATTTATATTACAAGTCGCTACCGACCTTTTTGAATTCCCGGTCATCATGGGACACCGCACCAATTCTGGCATGTTGCATCTGTTGCTTTAGGTCCCGAGCCTTTTCGCACACAGATGATTGCAGCTTATCTTCAAACGACCGACCTGGAAAACCTCCAAAACTCTTGATATCTTTTTGGACGTGCTCTGAAAAATAAGAAAATTTAATACAAAATCCATCATAACAAAATTTTTTCTTACCTTTCTTATTAACCACAAAAAAAATCTAAATCTCGCCGTGACGGGAACAATTTTACTCCTTTTAATATAATATTTGTTTTTGGCATTTTAAACGTCAAGTTTTAAATATGTTGTGATAACCAAAGTGGAAATGAAATTCGGTTGTGCCTACAGAATTCATGAGAAATTCGGTTACAGCAACCGAACAGATGCCAAATTCGGTCGTTGCAACCAAAATTAAGGGTTAATTCGGTTATTGCATCCGAATTGATACCAAAATCCGTCCAAAATTTACAAATTATTAGCTACAACCGAATTGATACCAAATCCGGTAGTGACGAGCGAATTGATGCCAAATTCGGTTGTTTCACCTGAACTGATGCCACTTTCGGTTACTCTAACCGAATTTGGTATCAATTTCGGTCGCTGCATCCGAATTAAATTCCAAATTCGGTTGTTCCATCCGAAGGTTTACAAAATTTAGTTGACAAAACTAATATAATTCAAGATTCAGTTGTCACAAACGAATTAATAACGAAACTAGGTTGCTGCAAGCGAATTTTAGTTGTGATGATTAAATTCAGTGGTGACAACCTCAATTCGATTGTGGCAACCGTAATTCGGTGGCAGCAGCCGAGTCTACGGTTGCTACAACCATTTTTCAATTAATTACTTATCTCGGTGTACATTGCCGAAACAGATTCCTAACTCCATTTCTCTCTTCCCAATTCCTTCTTTCAGTGTCCCACCAACAAAGTACTTTTCGGTGAACATAACGTGCAAAAATCAACATCTTGTCCAACTCTGCCAACGATTTTTGGTCACTTGTACGCAAAGAAAATATTGCGCATACGGTCCGGCCCGGTCGCATCGCCTTCGGAATTGTGTGACCTTGATTAACTGTCGAAAGAGTGGTGAGTATCACATCACCCTCCTTCATCTATCACTTCAAGCAAAAGTGCAAATGCGAGTGTTGCTGCAACAGCCGCCAGACGGAACGAATCCAGTGTTCCCCTATGCAATAAAAAACGGCATTGGTGCTGGACAAGCGACATCCAGCCAATCGCCGTATCACCACCTTCGATCAGCGTCAGTAAATTACTACCGCTTCCGAAGCCAGGGACATAATCAACCGAGCCATACAGCAGCTAGGTTGATTATAAATTCATTTTTGAGGTTGCTATCTGTTTTTCTGTCGGCTGCGTCGGTGTTAATAATTGTATATAATTTTAATGAGTCGTTGTGCCTCCTTCTATATGTCTTTAAAAAGTTAATATGAACTCTCCTATTAGCTTTAATATGTTTGCGTTAATGCACCTCCTTAGTCGTTTCTCCTTAATTTCCCTCCTTGCCTTTCCTTTCTTTCGTTATCCCTGAATATCCCAAGCCTCTTCATCCTCTTATTAGTTTGTTAGTATTAGTTACGTTTGTTCCTTTACGACGTACCGCCACTCTTTCTCCATTCCTCAAGTTTAAAGTTAAATTTTAGTGTATTTTATAGTTTCACTAAAGTTTAGTGTATAACGTTCAAGAGAAAAACGTCCATCTAGTTATTACCACTGGCACGATCCCGCCAATATTCAAAACTTTATTAATGCCTTCAAATTTAAAGAAATCTTTCATGGATACAAGAAGTAATTTAGAAGTGAATATCAAGCTTACGTCGAAATGGATTTGAAATGAAGCTCAAACTGTATTTAAAATCATCGATGTTTATCTTGTCACGTACAGACAAATTTCGCTCGATGGGTGCTAGAAATATAATTGCGTTGAACTTAAAGATATAAAACTATTATATAATCAAAAGCTGAATATAGTTTTCCCTGGATATAAGCTGGTTTCGGAACTCGAACAATTTGTGCTTGGTTTCAATGACAAGTTAGAAATGCCAGGAATCGCGTTGTTATTTTCCCCCAGCAATGCAATTCTTTTAAAATAGAAATGGATTAAAATGTATAAAAACAACCCCTTTGTTATTTAAAAAAATGGTGTCCCATAACCTCCCATGAAGGGATTGGGGAGAGCTTCCCATAATCAGTGAGCTGTGCGCTTTGTAGTTTCAAACTCACTGATTGGGACCCACAGTTTTACAACGGTTCTGAACGCTATTTGGAGAAGGTAAGTAAGAAAGTAAACTTTAAACGCGTCCGATCGCCTGTCTTTCGTTCGTCTATTTTTCAGTAGGCATTCAGAAACAAAGTGTTAATTTAAAATTTGAACGTGACTGCACAATGAAAATACAGTAATGTGATTTTGAGATTTAACCATGAATAGGAAAGCAAAACGGTCGGTAATTAAATTTAATCTCTGTGCTGGACGTTTATTTTAGTTAAACAAAAACGAAAATCCCATTTTGATCCTGTTTCTTAAAAAAATGTCGGATTAGTGGGCATATTAGTGTGGTGTCAGCGCGTTCCATGTGTACACTTGTATGGTATCAAACTCGAGCGGTGCTGCGACACGTGTCGAGGATTGAATTACATTTCGGTTACATTGTAATAATAAAGACCAGCTAGTGAACTTTAAGTGGACCACAGACTTGCCATTTATTCGAATCAGCTTGGTGTATAACTTTTAATCTGGCTGATGAAATTGAACATTTTTTAATGAAGATATGACACTAACAGAAATTGTATTCTTTTTTGGTATCAAGAAGAGTAAACAATGACAACAAACGCGAACTGTAACGTTTCCTTAAGCACTTGAATGACAGATGTGTTGTCCCCTTTAACCCTTTGCCAAAAAATTAAACGTAATCGTTTCTATTTTTATTTCTATACAAATCCATAATAATGTTTTCATGGTTTTTATGGTTCGTTGAAGTAGGTATTGTATGGCACTTTTTGAAAAAAGGACCTCTCTTAAAATTGGCATAACTTTGGAATGCGTTAATGGATTTCACAATGTTGGATATCGTTTTAAAGCTTGCAAAAACCTCTTTAATAATAGTCGATACAAACGTCATGTCGTTGTGGTTCAATGATATTGAATACTGCAACGTATCCTTTATCCTTGAATGTCCTGGCATAACGTATATTTAATTTTTGATTTTCCCCACCAAAATGAAAGCCCATCTTTTTCTCTACATCATAGCCAAATTTAATAATGGGTGCTCCATGGGATCACTAGATACATAAGGTTTGGTAAAGACTGCTCGAGGTTTGATGTTTCAGTTTCGATTTTTCAAGTAGTGACTACGTATAATTATCACGGCACGATTCCGATTTCTCGGGCCCCTTAATTTGACCATTGGATAATGGTGTCCTGACGAAAAGAAAACGAAAAACATGAATAACTTTTTTCGATTAGAGCCTTAGTTTCGGAGTTACGACGCTTTGAAAGTGCCCAAAATAGGTGAATTTTAGTGTTAAATTTTTTTCTTTTTTTTTATTTTTTTTTTTCTTTTTCTCATCTTCGGCAAATACAAGTCCACAGTAGATTTTATGCGTATCGGGTGTTCATATTTAAAATTTTTTACCTTCAACAACCGATTGCTGGGTTACTTTTACATGTATGTATGTATATGTATACATATATTCGATTTTTTCGACTTATTTGTACAAGTATGTAAATTCTAAAAATAGATACATGTGGTTTAATTGCCTTTTGAAAAGATGTTGTTGTTGCTATTATTGCCTTTTTGCTTTGTGTTATTGCTCTAATTAGTAAAAGTTGTTTGACAAGATGAGTGCTTTCGCAAGTAAAACGTGTTGTAACCCTTAGAATTTAGTTCATCCAAAAGTGATAATATCGGATCTCAGAAAACTTCCACTTTGGATAAGGCAAATGTACTCAAATACGGGTCCTGATTCTAGAATATGTTCTAGTTGCAGAATAAAAGTTTCTGCAAAAAGACAACAGATATGTGAAAGTGAAAGTGAAACAAAAGAAGACAACTTATTTGTTCCTATGGAAGATGCATTGAAATGCTTAAACGAATGCTTGGTTATACTTGGTGAACCACCAATTTCGCTCAAGAAACGAAACATGGAAAGCTTTATTCGCTCCAAAATGGAAAATATGAAAAATGTCGTGTTAAAAAAATTTTCGGATATGACGAAGTTTCACTTGCCCCTAAGTCAGACGACAGTGAGATTTTAGATGCTATAAGGAAAATTTTTGATTATAGCAGTGAAAAAACCATAAAGGAGACTTGTTTATAAGTTTTTCCACAAGACTGGTCTCTCCGAAAAATGCAAGACGAGCTTCCAACGTCCTCTATGTACTCTATAAGAAAATCACAAAAATATTCGAACATGGATAAAACTGCAGACCTAGACGATAACAAACAATCCGCTATTGATAGTTTGAACGCTTCTTTAATCGATTTTTATTGTAAAGATGAATACAGTCGGTTGATGCCCGGAAAAAAAGATTTTAAATCTGTAAAGGAATAGGATGTTGTACATCATTTTTTTTAAAAGTTACTTACAAAGTAATTGTTTCAGGTGGATGGCAAACGAATACACATTCAAAAACGATTGATGCTTATGAATTTGAAGGAGCTGTATAATGAATTTGGAACTCATCACTCAGAATTAAAAGTAGGATTTTCAAAATTTGCCTCTCTGAGACCACAACAATGTGTACTGGCAGGGAGCAGCGGCACCCATTCGGTATGTGTTTGTGTCATTCATCAGAATGTCAAACTAATGTGTGAAAGTGTCTTCAAAAAGGACCACGATAACCAAAATTACTTTGACTACCATACCTGGCTTAATTTGGGAATATGCAAAAATCCTTTGGCGGCATGTTATATGGGTGACTGCGATAAATGTCCTGGATTTGAAAGACTTAGGTCTGTTATACATAATTTCTTTGACGGTCATAACATTGACACAGTAAGTTACAATTTTTGGACGCAAACGGATAGATCAAATTTGATGACAAAAGTAGAAAGTGTTGAAGATTTTACAGACAATTTTTTAGAACGTTTGTCAAAACGACTAAAACACTCTTTCATAACGAAGCAACAAAACATATATTTCAATAAAATACGAGCAGATTTAAAATCTGACGAAGTACTAGTTGTTTTAGACTTTGCTGAAAATTATACTTTCGTCATACAAAATGAAGTGCAGTCATACCACTGGACTAATGAACAAGCAACGATTCACCCATTCGGAATTTATTACCGATCAGAGGAAGAAGTTAAATTTACAAACTTTGTAATCATAAGCGATATTATGAAACACAACACAATTGCAGTAAATCTGTTTTTAAATAAGTTTGTAAGTTTTATAAAGGAACATGTAAACATGCCGTCAAAAGTTTTCTACTTTTCTGATGGATCAGCCGCTCAGTATAAAAACAAATTTAATATATACAACCTCACATGTCATGACCATAAATTTGGAATCAAAGCAGAATGGAACTATTTTTATACAGCACATGGGAAAAATGTTTGTGACGGACTTGGCGGTACACTTAAAAGGCTTGTGGCAACGGCAAGTATCCAAAGCACCGAAAGTGCAATAAACACTCCTTTTGCAATGTATACGTGGCCAAAAAACGACATCAAAAATATGAACTTCATCTACGCTTCACAAGAGGAGTATATAAGGGAAGAACTACAGTGTAATGCTTCATGTCCGCAATTGAAACCTGTTCCAAAAACACAAGCAATTCATCATGTTAACCCATTATGCATTGGTAAAATCCAGACTAGATATTTTTCACTGTCATCAGAATTTAAAACTTATAGTGTCATTAAATAAATAAAAAGTAAAATTTACAAATACAATGAAATTTCTTTACTTGGTTAATAGTGATTGGTATTTTATTATCTATTTCATTTCCGGCAAGAAGTAAATTTTTTTTTCTCTTGACTGATAGATTATAATACTTGTATTTGTATTTGCCGAAGATGAGAAAATAGAAAAAAAAATAAAAAAAATAAAAAAAATTAACACTAAAATTCACCTATTTTGGGTACTTTCAATGCGTCGTAACTCCGAAACTAAGGCTCTAATCGAAAAAAGTTATTCATATTTTTCGTTTTTTTTCGTCAATACACCATTATTCAATGGTCAAATTAGTCACTACTTGAAAAATCGAAACTGAAACATCAAACCTCGAGCAGTCTTTACCAAACCTTATGTATCTAGTGATCCCATGGAGCACCCATTATTAAATTTGGCTATGATGTAGAGAAAAAGATGGGCTTTCATTTTGGTGGGGAAAATCAAAAATTAAATATACGTTATGCCAGGACATTCAAGGATAAAGGATACGTTGCAGTTTTCAATATCATTGAACCACAACGACATGACTTTTGTATCGACTAGTATTAAAGAGGTTTTTGCAAGCTTTAAAATTATATCCAACATTTTGAAATCCATTAACGCATTCCAAAGTTATGCCAATTTTAAGAGAGGTCCTTTTTTCAAAAAGTGCCATACAATACCTACTTCAACGAACCATAAAACAAAAACTACTTTGAATTTTAACTCAATTCTGGTGTCATTCGTATGGACGAGGAGAAACTGCTGTCCAAATTTCATCCAATTCAAATATTCGAAAATACTCATTTTTGTGTCGATATTTTTTGGAATTACCCAGACGTCTTAGTAACATTTATTATTATGGACTTGAAGACCATGTTACATTTCTTAAGTCGTATGTCAAAAAAGGAATTATTATTTACTTAATACACTCAGATTTACCTACACAATTTATGAAAACAACCATAAATAGAGTCAAGATAATAAGAGGTTTCAAGTCTCTCTCTTTTTTGAAGAATATAGTTAAAAGGATTTAGTTTCCTGGTGAACCAATTGGTTTCATCGTTTTTAGAAATGAACTTAATTATTACTTTAAGCCTACGATCAGACCGGTTAATTCAAGAGCGAACTAAAACACTTGCTCTGCTGGGCATGACTATCTTTACGGATACAAGTTTAAGGCTACTGCAACACTACATTTACACATCTTTCAATGCAAATGGTTCAGCTGAATAAGATACCTTTAGTGTTGAGGAACAAGACTTTATACCTGGAAGTAACTATTAATTAGGGAAAGTCATAAGTCGTAAAGTCATATTTAACAAATTAGTACATATGATTTATGGAACAAAAGAAGATTATTAAAAAAAATTAAAAAATGCCAACAAGAAGCGAAAAGGATAACATTTTTACGGTTTTGTGTGAAAAGTTTGTGCACAAAAACTTACTCAAGTAGTTTCTTCACCTTCCACTTGTCCAATTTCCTTTTTTTTATTATTTTACCAATTAAAATTAATTCTTGAGTTAATGTTGTAGAAAAATGCAAAATTTCTTCAAAACGCAACAATATATCTAGCAATATGTCAAAAACGACTTTTTGCGAAAAATAACTTTTTTATTGTTGAATATGAATCTTTGGGGACTCAGAAACAATATTTATTCCACGAGTTTTTTTTTAAAAATTAGTTGTATTTCAAAATATAACACAGTTTAGCCATTTTCGTGGGCTTAAAAATTAAAAAATTAAATTTAAAAAAAAAAAAAAACTGGAATTTTTTAATTTTTTACAATAAACTGGGTTAGTAGCCTTTCATTTAAGATGAATATTTCATTCGTACACTGAGAGAAAAAAAATTATTATAATAATAAGTGGTAAAGGTAGATTTACGACTTTTTCATTTAAAATGGCACAAAAACGGCTAAAGATTTTTGGCCAAAATTTTCTATTTCTCGTTTAGAACCTTAAAATCTAAAATTCCACCAAGGCGCTTCACGTCACAAGGCTTAGTTTGGACGTTATGAGTTGAGGAAGGTAAAAAAGCTAAAAATTTTAGATTTTTTCCATTTTTCTTGAAGTTTTTTCAATTTTTTTTCCAAACGAAACATTGTACTGCGAAAAAAGTTATAGGCCTTTCTGTAGGACAACCTCAGTAATATCTATATGAAAAAATTTCTAAAAATTCTAAACAAGTTAATATTTCTGACTCAAATTAATGGACATTTTTGTTTCCATCTATGTACATATGTATGTATATACTTCAACGTTCTTTGACACGTACTGCAAAAATTAGGGATTTCCAAACAAACAAATAAAGATAAATGAATAATTTTTTGCAATTTATTTTATTGTAAATATTTGGTATTTTTAAAAATCGAACCCATTATAATAGCAAAAACAAAATCAAGGTATTACTATTTAAAAACTTTCGATACTGTTGCGTTTGAATTTTTTTTACCAATAATTCTTGTCTATTTAAAGGTAAAACGTGGTGATATCCAAGTGGGCCTTTGATTGTTTTGCACAATTGGAACCTATCCTTTAACAACAATGCAGCTGAGTCATAGTCATTTGTTGAGCAAAAGAACACATTATAATATTCCAAATGTTCATTTACCTATATGAACAATTGCTCTGCCGTCAAAATTTCGCTTCTGGTTCTTTGCTGCAAAGAGTACCGTCTGGCTACACGTTTGAGAGTCCCCCCCACACCGTCACAAGCCATGTTGTGGTGCGCCGTCCGAAAAGTATTTGATTGCGTTGACAATAGGAAATTTTTGCTTTAAGAACTGTATCATATTTTGTTGGAACATAAAAACAGCGACAGTATCATGCTCAAGACAGTCTGAAACCCCAACGTAGGTGATATGTTCCACTTTTGTTGTTCCTTCACCTTGATAATATATAATGAAGGGGTGGACTGTTGCTTGGTAATTGTTCCAATGGAATCCTTGAACAGATTCTTGTACAACGAACGCGTAATTTTCGGAAAAGTCGAGCGTCACGATGAAATCGCCGGGTTTTAAGGAATTCGTTAATTTTTCCATTAAAGATGAAATAAATTCTTCTTTACTTTCAATAAGAGTTTTTAAGGTGCACCTAAATAAAAGATTATATGTCAAATTTGGTGAAAAAATTTGAAACGAAGTAGTTTTTACCTATCCGTGGAAATCCATTGCTTATAGGTTATAGTGTCAATGTTGAAATCGTTAGCAAAAGCTTCTACTAATTTCTCTTTCAGACAGCTTTTGCTTGGGCAAGAAGAACATTGGCCGCCATAACACTTTTCATTTGGAATGGAGCATTTAAGCTGTCCATGTAGCAACTTCAACGCATGTTTACCATCAATAGGAGCATTCCACGATTTCGTAACTTCTTTCAAATTACCACCTACAATTTTTGATTTGCAATTGGTAAAACAATGAAATTTAAACTTTTAAACCAACCCTAATGTTGCAAAGCATTTTTGTTACCTTCAATCATAAGCTTAGTGTTTTGATGAATTGCGCACACACAAACGGTATGAGTTCCGGAAGCTCCTGCTAAAATATATTGTACTGGGCGCAGCTCGGCGAATTTTGAAAATCCAACCTTACAATCGGGATGTTGAAGTGTAAATAATTGGTACAATTCTCGTAAATTACAATAAACGAGCCTTTTTTGAACCATTACTTTTTCGCCATCACTGGTTTTAATTGCGCAACAGTCCTTCATTCCTGGCAATTCTCTAGAATTTTCGTTGCTCAAATAAAAGTTCTTTATCAATGCAATAACTTCCTGGGAAAACCTCTCTCTCGTTTGAGTCTCAGGTGCAGACAAAATTCCCTTTTAATTTTTTTGCGTCTTGAATTTAGCTATTAATGTTTTGGAGCAGCCAAATTTTTTTTGAATTTCACAACTTTTAATTGATGAAGGTAATATTGTTAAAATACGGTACTTATCGTCCCTATAATGGAATATAATGAAACCTCAACAATGATTTACTATAAACTTTTCAAAATTTTCATTTTCGAGCGTGGTCGTAAGTTCGTCATAAGCCTTAACTTTAACGTCCTGCTTGGTGGATATTTTTAATTTTGAAAGCTCTTCAAACTTCCTCTTGATGCTTTCCTGTGCTGTTTCTACTTTTTCCGTAACATACCGTGACTTGTAAAGTCTATTAAACATAAATATCCAATAATATAGAAGAAAAAATGCAAAATTTATTTACCTTTTGTCATCAATTTCGGGTTCGTCCAGGGAAACAAGAGCGGTATTTAACTTTAATTTACTTCCATGTGGGCTTACTAGTTCGAAGCAGCAATCAATTGCATCTTCAGATTCGACCGAATCCATTTTCCAAATCACAAGCCTACACTTTAAGCACACAACAGTATTTTCGGGAACAGACTCAAATTTATTTTTATTTTTTTCGGATATTTCTCTCAATTGATTAACACTTGAAGTGCATGTTCCAAATGGATTCCAGCAAACTTCTTTTTTTTTTAAGAGATCATTAAGCTTACGCGATGTAAAACACAGTATTTAAACAACAAAATTGAACGTCCTCATTTCGTAAATGTTATTTTTTTCTATTCCTTCTTTATTTGTTTATTTGGGGAATCCCCGTTTTTGCAATACGTGTCAAAGAATATGGAAGTACATACATATATACATAGAGACATTACACGAGGGCATTTTTTATGAAATTTTTGATCTAATTTGAATGCGGCCTATAGACGATTCATGAATTGTGCAATCTGAACGGTTATACAGAACAATCTAGGATGTATATCCCCGATGTTCAATCATATTGACATTAAGAAGTTAGCATTCTATTGTGATATTGGTTTACACATTATACATTAATTTCACACGAATTTCATAAAAAATTAGTTCGTATAAAGCTGGTAATAGATGGAAACAACTATATTCATTAATTTGAGTCAGAAATATTAACTTGTTTAGAATTTTTAGAAATTTTTTCATATAGATATTACTGAGGTTGTCCTACAGAAGGCTTATAACTTTCTCATTTTTTGCTCTATAGACATGCGGAAAACGGGAAAATGTTCATAAAAGACGTAGCTTTCACATATATTTTTTTCGGATTTTTCGAAGGACGGGTCTTTTTTGCTACACAGAGTTTTTTGAGAAAAAAAGTAATTTTTTACAGAATTTGCAAAATCTATTTTTGCTTTTCACTTTTTTTCTAATACCAATTCTGTTCTGAATATGCCTGAGAAATTTCAAAATTTTAAGTTAAGTCGTTTTCGAGTTATTATGAAAAGAAAAATATGTGAAAAACGTGGTTTTTGGTCAATAAACGCCACAAAAAAAAACCTAAAAAATCTAAAATTTTGGGGAAAATTTTCCCTTATGATACTATCCCTTTACACCAAATTTCATCGAAATCTGTGACATGCCACTTTGAAAAACGCGTTTTTTACCTGGATTCCCCCATATATAGATTTCAATATAAATGCACCACTTCGACCATGATATTATATAAAGCATCATAAAAAGCATAAATGTTTCACAAGGTAACAATGTTTCACATCAAACTTATGTATGGACCAAGCTATGATAAAAAGAGAGTAATAAGTTTTGAATCATTCGCCAGATGTCGCCGGTGCTTTTGAGTCATACAATTCGTCCATGACTTCTCTATACTATTCAATACTCTTTGGCGATGACGGCGTGCTTGTTTGTTCGCTGCCGTTACATCAATACCATCATACCTATTTTCAGGCAGAGACTATGGTTGTGCAATAACCACGTATGCGATGCTAACGCTGTGTGTTGTTTGCATGTGTTTCCTTTGATAGATTGCCCTACCCGTGCCTATAGATGTTAACATATGAAAAAATTATAAAAAAAAATTATAAATCCAAACGATTACAAAGGGTATCTCAGCAAAAATTAATTTTTTCTCATATTTTTTGAGATTGGTTGGTATTCTGTTATTGGATTGTAAAGAAGGCATGTTCCGATTTAGTATGGCATAACATATCCGTCAAATGTACCCCACGGTTCCGATGACAGGCCGGTAATATTTTCATAAAATCTTTCATGACTTTTTCACCGATGGCGCGTTGGATCTTGGATTTGAGCTCAGGTCCTGCTTCTGGTTTATTCGCAGGATTTCACAAAATGGCACGGCGTTAAATCGCATGATATTCTAGCCAGTTAACATCAGAATATCTTGAGATGATTTTTTCTGGAAACCGTTGCTACAATAAACCTAATTACTTCATGCGCGGTGTGGCAGGTTGCGCCGTCTTGCTGAAATCAAATGTCATCCAGATCCATGCCGTCTAGTTGAGCCACAAGAATTTCGTTGTCATGTTCCTGTGACGAAAGCCGTTCACAGTCACTGCAATTTCGTTAAAATCACGTCGCTTTGTCCAAAATCCACTCAAGGCGGTTGCTCGTTATGGGAATTCATGAGAATTTTTTGAGCCCCAAATTCGACGATTTTGTGAATTCCCGAAGCCATTCAGATGGAAATGCGCTTCATCGAAGAATATGTTTTTAAAAAATTATGATTGACTTCACTTTGCTCCATTACCCATTGAACGAATTGCGGGCGCTTTTCATGGTCTGCTTTTGAAGTTGTTAATAACGATGCCAAATTGATGTTTTCTGGTTCTCGTTTACAACAGCAATGTTTTGAAGAGACCGACCGATAAGTTGACGAACAGGAAGGAGTCTTTCTTCCATAACCGACCCAGTTTCTTCAAATAATTTAACCACTCTTCGAATGGGTGACACATTAAGTGCATTTTCTCCACAGAAAATTCTTCTTTGCGAGCGGCCTCAGCATAACTTTCCGAATTCTTGTAATAAGTTTTCACAATTATAACGCTTGTGATTTCATAAAGTGCTTCATTTTTAATAATTGGAATAAACATTTGTGACATCTGCCAAATTTTAGAGTTGCCACTTGCACAAAAGTGATTACACTAAATTTAGAAAATGTAAACTTACTGCAACACTATTTATAAGCAAGCTGTGTAACCTAAACACGCTTGATACTAAAGTCAGCGTGAACATAACGATGCCAGCTTTGGGATCTGAAAGTTATTTTAGTACCGAAAACCTCCAAGTATACCAATGAAAAACTTTGCGAATGATTGCCAATGATCATTGGTTTTGATTCAATGAATGCATGTACGTATCATGATACGAAAATGCCAACTGTCATGGAAGAAAAGGGCATCAGTTTTTTTTAAATGGGGTTTTCCGGAACCTTTTAGAGTTCACCATATACAGTACACAACCCTATATTTAGACTTTATTCACACATGAAATTAATTATTATGTGTGTGCCAAAATAACTAAAGTTGAAAATAGAGTACTTGAAATACCCTCACGTTCATTTGGACCACGTTTACGCCCATTGTGGTCCACAACAAACGAATTTGACTTTAACAAAAATACTCTAGAAATGGAAATTCGGTACACATTAAAGAATGGAGTAGAAATTAACGACAAACGCTAATACCGCTACATATATATTTTTATTTTTATTGTATATATAATTTAAAACATGCAAGAAAAAACGTCGTCATTCATGCTTTCATATGATACCACTAACATGTAATTCAATTATTGCAAAATTGGTATCTAACACAAGTGTTTTAATTATACTTGCATTTAGTGTCAATATTTTCTACGGAACTGATAGTCTTTAACACCTTTGCCATTAGTTCATTTCAAAATATGCCTCCACATTCAATTCGTATTAAATTGAATTTCACTGTCATTTAAAATCCTTGTTGCGGTGCACAGTCTTATTGTTATTCAGTGATAAGGATATAAAGCATTAAAAATAAGTGTTTGTATATTATTCGTATATTTTGTTCAGTTTTTCTTAAAACTCTTGAGTAAGAAACTTTGATCTTTGTTAGGAAAAGTAGCAAAAGGTCATCGACGTATAGCTAACCTTAAATGTCTAGATTTTCAAGTAAATCCTTCTTCGTACCTTCGTGTCTTTCAGAGGTATCTGTACCCCATTCGTATCTTCTCATTGTATCTGTAAATTCATTGTATTTTGTGATGTTGACATCTAATATCCTTTCCGTTGTCTACATTGTGTTTTTTTTGCGTTGGAGTTTCTTTACCTTTTGTTTATTTACTCTTGATATTTCCCAAATTGGTTTCAGTGTGGGCTTTAAAACAAATACACTCACTCTGTCATATGCTTCCATTAGCAAACAATACAAACAAATATTGTGATATAATCAAATTTGGAGAAGTTCACATATGTTTATAAATTCTCCATCATATGAAATGCGACCCACACACTTGTACATTTACATTTTCTAAGCTTTTGCTTCCATGGAAATATTTGGCAGGCCTTCTCATAAAGGGCAGTTCGGAGATCTACCTTATACAGAGTACAGTATTTAATATTAAGGAACGAGACTCTGCATACGATGTGCAAAATTTTCTTGTTTATATCTCGGCGAAACGGTCTCTACGACTTTAGGAGAAGTTTTCTTATAGATTTATAGAAACGTTTAGATTTTAAAAATAATAACGTGAAATTCCTCTCGTCACTAACCTGATAGCGAAAAATATCCTTTTCTTATATAAAACATATTGCACCTTAACCACAAAACTTTACAAACTCAAAATTAGCTGGTTTTAATGTTTTGTAGCAAAATTATAACCGAAGCCCATTTTTATTGATTGTAAGCATCTGGCACGTCTGGCATAAGGGTATGAAAATTCTTAGTAATAGAAATAATCCTTTGAGATTTTTGCAATGAAAGGAAAGAGAAAATTCCTTTCATTGCAAAAATCTGAAAGGATAATGTCTATTACTCAGAATTTTGATACCCTTATTAATTTAACTAAATCATTTTCTAGTCTCTACGGGAAATTTGTAAATTTTGAGTTGTTGCACTTTTTTCTCATTTAAAATCCATTCCGATTTTTGCTCAATTCAAAGTTTCTCCTGAAAATATGTCATTGGTGTTTAAAAAACCATTAGCCATGTTCTGGAACTTATGTGAAATCTTCTCACATCGAGAATGTGTCAAACAAGTAATTCCATCATTTCTCGACATGTGAGTAAAAACTGTCTCAGTAAATCAAAGCGAGAAACAGCACCACTGATTTCGTCTAATGTTGGAAAATTCCAGTCAGTTATAAAAACCAATACAACGAGCAATATTACAAAAGCATCAAACCAAGATGTATTTAGTACAGGTGTAAGCGTTAGAACCGTTGATTTAATTTTTGATTTGTTAACATCTATAGGCGCGGGTGCGGTCTAAATTCACAAAGTGAATACATCCAAACACAATTTGTCCGACTGCGCTCACACAGATTGTCCGACTGCGATCACACATTGTTTGCCGTTAATCTCCTCCGAAGCGGCTGAACCGATTTGCATGAAATTTTGTGTGCATATCGGGTAGGTCTCAGAATCGGCCAACATCTATTTTTCATACCCCTAAATGATAAGGGTGACCCACTTCTATATAGAACACAGATTTGTCCGACGGCGGAACACAGATTGTCAAACTGCGAAAAAACACACACACTGATGTAGCGGCAGCGAATAATTGTACTGTGTGGGTGCGCAGCACTCTCAGAGCAAAGAGGTTATATACCTAAACTTTCAAAACGCCGATACATGTAAACCTTTTTTTAACCCCTCTACCAGAATCTGTTGTCAGAACCTTGTCAGTTTAATTTTGATCCACAGTGTTAGAGCTGTGGAATATAATTGGCGAATTATGCTGCGCATGCATAATAACCTGGTTTCGATCCCTACTCTGATCACCTTAACTTTCTTTCGACGACTGTCACCTCGCTTAGTGATGGCGACACTATCGAGTATTTAAAGCTACTCAAAATACCGTTCGGAACTGGTGTAAATTGTAGGTACCAAGCAGTGAGTTTAAAACTATAACGCACACAGGTCACTGGTTGTGAGAAGCTCTCCCTTAAATCTTCATGGGATGTTACGGGAAACCATTATCCGCAATAATTTGCTTGATGCGAACAAACTAGCTTAGACTCTTCTGCTCTAGCAAAAAGTCTTTATTGGGGTGGTAGTACACACTGTTCTAAGCAAAAATTTTAAATAAAAAAAGTTATGCCGACCTCTTGTTTCGGAGTTATGGGCCTCTAGAGTTCGGATATGAGGAGGGTATATGTTTAACCGATTGGTTTCAGCTTTTTGTATAATACTTGTATGAGGCGAAATATAGAAAAATAACACAGTGCAACACGAAAAAATATAACTACATACGGACACCACTATTCGATAAAATACCAAAAAAAAGAGTCCCCTGACACACAGTTTTGCCCAAAGTCATGCACTTTTTTTATGGGCCCCCAAAGATTTGGGGCCTCGGTGTCATATTAGCAAAAAAGTGATAATTTTTTCTGACTCCTATCTTGCAAACCGTTTCGACTTATGATTTACTCTATGAGGGAAAGCTGAACATACAAAATCAAAAAAAAATCAACTTATTTATATTTATTTTTTTACCTTATATTTTTACCTTTTTCCCCCTGATCAGGTCCATAGGTAGCAAACCGTTCAAAATTCTAGGAAATAATCAACAACAGAAATGTACGGATGATCTCGATAAAAAACTCTCTATGCATATAAACTTCCCAGGAATGATTCTTAACACCGTTTAGGTAGCGCTTAGGTAGCGTTTAGGTAGCCGGAAAAGTGAAATATTTCCCGAAAATTTTTTAATTTCACTGTGTGTAATTTTTTAACTCAATCATATATGGACACCACTACGTGATAAAAGACAAACGAAAAAGACCCGTGCCTACCAGTTTTGCCTAAAGTCATGCACTTTTTTTATGGGCCCTAAAGATTTGGAGCCTCTGTGTCATTTTTGCGAAAAAGTGATCATTTTGTCAGGCTCATATCTTGCAATTCGTTCGGAATTTTGATTTACTCTCTGAGATAAAGTTGTAGTTCTTGTCGTGAAGAACAAAACTTGTGAACGTATTAAATCAAAAGAATTTCATCTTCAAGGTCTGTTGTTGATTGTTTCCTTGAATTTTCAACATTTTGCTACCTATGGACTTGAACAGGGGAAAAAAGGAACAAACATCAATTTTTTAAAGTTTTTTGCGACTTTGACCTTGAAGATGAAGTGTTTTGTGTGCCCAATTTTTGTTTTTTGTGATAAGAGCTACAACTTTTCGTTAGAAATTAAATCAAAATTCTGAACGGTTTGCAAGATATGAGCCTGACAAAATTATCACTTTTTTGCAAAAAAGACACCGAGGGGCCCATAAAAAAAAGTGCATGACTTTGGCAAAACTGGGAGACACGGGTCTTTTTTGCTGTCTTTTATCACGTAGTGATGTCCGTATATAGTCATATTTCCATAACTTAAAAAATTACCCACAGTGGAATAAAATTATAGTTTTCGGTTTTGCATTTTAGAAATTCGTTGATTATTGTTTTTTTTTGAAAAATTAAACTTTGTTTTGCACACATGAAGTTATGAATATTTTGCGATGATATTACCTTCTTGTGTGTTGCTACGGTTTGTCATATGTACATATGTACATAAAAACGAAAAACTCAACAAGTTTGTTGAAATTTCAATATGGCTTAATACATTTTGTCATTCTCACTACTACTTCTGGAATTATACTTTTTTTATGGAGTTATATATATTGACATAACTTTTCGATATACTGACCAACGGTCAAAATCCCTGACCCACTATGTGATACTTCTCGCGGCCTGATCCATATGATATTAAAAAATATTTTTGCTCGATTGAGTACTTTACAGATATAGATTATTTCTAATTTTTTCAGTGAGGACAGAAAAATTGACAGATGACAGAAATTTCTCACAAAATAAAGTTACAGGCACAGTTCACTATGAGAAACGGGTTTTTGTGCTAATCCACCATGTTTTTGTTCCATATCACATCTTCTATGCGAGAATTTTCTCGATGTCAGAGTTACAGAACATGGGTAGGGGATACTATTACTATGAGGGCCAGGAACGTGGAGCGGATATTACACAAGGCCCTAAATAAAGCATTTCTCTTATATTCCAACAGACAATCCATTCTTCCGTATTCATATAAATTATAGATTAAATACATTATAAGTGGATTAGGGTGAGGGAATAGGTATGCGCTCTACAAGTTTCTATTATGTGTTCAATAGTCTTGAAGCTGACGAAGGCAACAAAATGGTTCATCCCCCCGGAATGAGCAAAATTCTCCACCTCAGAGGGATTCAAATGTTGTTTTTTATACAAAATCAAACTTTGTTCTTCATTTCGTTTTGTCTTGTTTAACCATTATTTTTAGGAAATGTAATTGTTTCTCAAATAAATATACAAAGACAATCATTGTTACATAAAAATACATATACACAGTGTTGTAACTTTGAATTATGACAGAGATTCAACTACTCATATGTATTTAAATAAATAAATGGTTTCCCATTACATCCCACGAAGGGACAGGGGAGAACTTCTCACAATCACTGAGCTGTGCGCTTTCTAGTTTTGTACTCACTGATTGGACCTACAGTTTTACACCGATTCCGAACGGTATTTTGAGAAGCCTTTTCATGGCTATATACTCGATAATGTCGCCGTCACTATGCGAGGTGACCGCCGTCGAAAGAAATTTTAAGGTGGTGAGAGCAGGGTTCGAACCCAGGAGCTCATGTACAAGAGCCGCGCACACTAACCATTGTACCACCGACGGTGTATTTACATAGATAAATAAGTTAACAAAGAAATACCATATACAATTTTAAATTTCGCCTTAAAAAAAATTATAGTAAATATTTTTTTGAAAATTATGACGTTTATAGATTTTAGAAAATTTAAAATTTGACAATTATAAATTAAACACAACATCGTTCGAGTGGAACTTGTTTTATAGTACGACGATTTCCTATACAGTACCTCATTCGATCTACCCAATTCTCGGGTACATTTTCTATTGCTTGGCGACGACAGCGTCGATTTCGTGTTTTAAAGCCTCAATGGACTCGGAAATGGTAGCGTAACACGTAATAGAATAGCATAACGTATGAAGGCATCAAATCACAGATAATATATGTCCAATAGACTACCAAGTTTCGACTGATTACGCGGTTTTCGAACACAGTCCGCAAAAGATCAATTGTAACGTTGGCTTTGTGGTACGTTGTACCATTCCTCATCCATTTTATCTTCCTGAACTTTTGGGAACAAAAAATACCTGAGCATGGTAACGTCGTGTCCTTGCTCATTTCTGAAAAAATGGCCCTATGATGCCGCTATACCAACCAGCGTTCCAATCAGTTACTCCGTGGGGATATATCGGCTTCTCCTCAACGACATGTGGGGTTTCCGTGCCGCAAATGCGACAAATTTGTTTGTTAGCGTAGCACCGGAGATGATAATGAGCATCATTGGCAAATACTATTTTTTTTTGTAAAAATGCTCGATCTTCAGAACATCCACCTAAGCGAAAACGTTTTTGGAATAATTGCAATGAAGTGTGATAAATTCTCAATTGCTGCGCACGATGGCGACTTGATATTGGTAGCTGTTCGAGCACACTTTCAGCTACAGCGGCAATATCTTTCACTGAATGCAATGGATGAGCACGTTCACGAGTTCTGTTGTCCATTAAGGATCTGAGTTGACGAAATCGCTCCACAAATGTATCCACAGACTGCTTTTCTGGCTCTCTATTTCTATCAAATTTATTTCATAGATTTCTTATAGTTTGAGTTGAAGACTCAGAACTTTGGAAGAAAACTTTAACATTTCCCAATAGTCTTCAAGCGAAAACGACCCATTTCGTAAATATGTAAGTTTTAACTAATAATGCGTCACTCCATTAGTATCAAATTCGTCATCTGCTTTGAAATAACGAGGGGTTAAAATTTCAAATTTTACATCCAAATTTTATATTGCAAAGCGACAGTTCGTACGATTAAAATTACAATTCATCGAAACATTTAACTTATTGAATTTCTTTATAAAAATATCAGTCGGGGGGATTTTTTTCATCTGGTTTCATTATCTTTCTTTCACCGACTAGAAGCTGAATCCGTTTATGAATGGCGTAACATGAAAGTTGTACACCAACTGCCTCAGAGAGTGCGTTATCAGGTCAACTGTTTCCTTCGCATCTCAGAGAGAGCAGCCAAATGTCATCTCAATTAAATTCAGACTATTCAAAATAAATGATTGAAATCGTTTCACAATATGTCTTGGAGTTACCCCACATTGTTATTGATTGAACGAACCAAAATAGCATTCAAATTATGTACCATCAGACTAAACGATGACTTTTGCCTCCAGTCCTTTATTCATTAACAAGGAAAGTTATATAAATACAAAGAGTTTTCGCTGATATTAATTATGTAAATTGTATATAATTAGTTTAACATACCAAGTCACAATTGCTTAGATACCCATACTATAACTTATTAGACAAATAACCAAAATTTTTAAATGTATTTTCATATAGAGGAATCGATCTCTTTTAATTTAATGTTAATAATTTAATGACAAAAAACCAGGAGAAATTCAAAATGTTGATCCTTCCGTAGTCATTTTTGAAACTTCTAGCCACTTAAAGTACAAATATAGGAAAGAATAGCACTAAACTGAAAAGCATTGTTTTAGTGAATTGAATATATGCTGGTTTTGTTCCTTCATTGTCTGTCACGTTTTTGTTCCCACCAGTTTTCAATAAACAAAACCACATTCGGGTCACCAATAGTACATATATTATAACCAAGTAATCATTGAGTCCCAAAATATTTTATATTGATTTGCAAACACAATGTGTTTGGACACAAGAATACTATATTTCCGACAAGCTACAAACACGATAAATTTGCATGCAAAAAAAAAAATTATTTTTACGGGTTCCAAATTCAGGGTATATCCAAATTCCATATCACTAATAAGGACAAATCACCTACAGAATAATGCAAGAGGGGGTAGTGCAATAATTATCAAATGCAATAAATATCGCGAAAAATCTAAACTAAGTAACTAAGAATGCACTTTTTTATTTCAAAATAAAATTGTAAAAAAAATATATTCGTTTAAGTATGGAACAAAATATCCGACAAACTGCCTCCACGGCTCTGATGATAGGCCATTACTCTTTTCATGAAATTATCCATTACTTTTTTCGCAGACATGTGGATGCATCTCACCAGGTTTGAGCTCGGGAACTGTTTCTGGTTTATACGCATAAATCCAAGATTTCACAAAACCACGAAGAAAGAAATCGCTTGGACTTAAGTCGCATGAACCTGGAGGCCAGTTGATATCAGAATTTCTTGAGATAATTTGCTCTGGATATCGTTGCTGCAATAAATCGATTGTTTCATATGCGGTGTTGCGGTTGGCCACATCTCGTTCAGATCCATGCCTCCCAGTTGAGGCCACAAAAACTCCGTTATCATGTTTCTGTAACGAATGCCGTTCAAAGCCACCCCAAATTCGGCCTCATATTCAGAAAATTAAGGCCCAATCACGCCGTCTGACCAAAATCCGCATCGGAGAGTTGCTCGTTGTGGGTGCATTTGTTTCTCATGGATTGTATGAAGATTTTCTGTGCCCAAAATTCGACAATTTTGTGTATTCACGAAAGCCATTTAGATGAAAATGAGCTGCATCGAAGTAGATTACTTTTTTTTTGAGAAATTTGCATTGAATATACTTTGCTCAATTACCCATGGTAGGAATTACTGGCGTTTTCCATGGTCTGGTCGTTTGAGCTTCTGAGTAAGCGGAATTTTGTACACATGAAGGTTGTGTCTTTTGTCAAAATTCGCTGCGTAATGCGTAGTAGTTTTTGGGAACGATGACGAATTGATGTTTTCGGGGTTTTGACGACACTCTCGTGTACAGCAGCAATGTTTTCAAGAGATTAACCGGTACGTTGACCCAGAGGAGTCTTACTGCCCATAGCCGACCCAGTTTCTTCACATTTTTTTAACACTCTTCGAAGGGTTGGCACATAAGTTGCACTTTCGCGACTGAAAATTCTTCGAAGTTTGAGAAGTAATAAAGTTTGTTGTCCAATGTAATCCAAAATCTTTTGATCAGTGTAACAGTAATGTGCCCTTATTCTTCAAATTTGGAAGAATTAAGCTCCCACCCCCCAGTTTTGTTAATTTTCTCCAAAACTTGTCGTGTATAAAATTCCCCGATCGAATAAATCTAAATCTAAACGCCTTAAAGATCTCGCAAACTTTATTCATTTTTTTTAAATAACGTAATAAAAATATTCTCGGTTGCGTATACTCGTGTTTTTGTGCAAAATAATATTTAATTACACTAGTCAACAGTCAAAATGTACTCCGGATGCAATAATTTTTTCTGTGTAGATAACCTTGACATGAGCTCGAAAAACGCAACAAAATTTTTTTTTTTCGTTTGGTTTTTTTTTTTTTTTTTTAAATTTAAAAATTTTTTTTTTGGTTAATTTGTTTTTGTATGAAAAATTGTTTCAGCAACTAACAAATCTCGCCAAAATATATACTAAATGGATGGTAGTAGACCCCAAAACATAAATAATGTGCGTCTTCATTCATCGGCTAGCTACAGCGGTCGTAATTCGTTGTTGAATCAGGAATTTTACAAAATTTTACCGAAAATTTACAAGTGAAAGCCCTTTAAAGCATTTTAAAAAATATTAATTCACAGAGTGCATTTTTTTTGTATTTGATACGCAATGTGGCAGGTTTTAGAAATCAAACAAGCTACTTTTTAAGAAAATCCATCAATTAATAATGAAGTTGTGCATTTTTTTCGCTAAAGCCCTCAGAATCTACTTTTTAGTTCGAACATTGCATTTTACCTTTGAAATTATCTCACTAGTCAACCAAATGAAAAAATGTCATGTACTTCTAATGAAGTATTTTTTTCTGTGTAGATAACCTTCAGATGAGCTGGAAAAATGCAACAATCGCAGTGAGGTATGGCTCAATGTATGCGTACCTTTGCTGGTATGTATTACTTATAGATATTGCACTTGGGTATGTTTACAAAATAATAACGGAAGGTAGTAATGTCACTACGCAACAATGCGTTTTGTTGGTCACTCTGCTACCTCTGCAACTACCTTAACCACTACCTGTTGTGCCTGATTTTATTTTAGGTATTTAAGGATGAACATTGCCAAATATCACTTACTTTCGCAAGTAACCTCAAAATGAGGAAACGTTCGCGAGGATTTGAATGCAATACCAATCCAAGTAATTTTTGTTACATATGCGGAGAATACGTTTCTGAAAAAAACAAGCGTTGTTTTTCACCTAAATTGAGATATTCATTTGAAGAGAGCTTCAATTTACAGGTCTCAAACATAGATGAGCGGTGGACACCAAGTGCTCTATGTCCAAGGTGCTACTTACAGCTAGCTGACATATATAACTTATTATTGAAATTCTTTCAGACGACAGCCGAGAATCATCATGCCAATGCTTTGGAGAGAACCGCTTTGCCATATAACAGATTGCTACTTCTGTCTTAGCAAAAAAACCGGCGTGGGAAAAAATATACGATGGACTTACGCTGCTGTTTCAACAGTGACTTTTCCAGTGCCATTTTCCGAAGAACCAGTGGACCCGCAACCGTCCGTTGCAAGGTGGGCATTTAATAATGAGGCGATAGATCCAACATAAGATCCGGAGACAGTAGAAACCACATCAGAATGCGAGTCAACATATACATTGCATGGAGGTCAACGCTTATGTTCGCAAGCAGAACTGAACGATTGGGTTAGAGAACTGAAACTCTCCAAGGAAGATGCAGAGTTGCATGCATCGCGCATGAAACAGTTCGGTTTCTTGGCTCCTGGTGTCATGAACCATACGCACGGTACTACACAAAAAAGGCAACATCTGTTTTTGTAAGGACATTCGCGGATTATTTAGTGAACTCGGGTACTCTTACGATCCAGGAGAGTGGCGTCTGTTCATCGACAACAACAAGCAGAGCCTTAAAGCAATTTTACTGCACAACGGCAACAAGAAACCCTCGATTACAATTGCTCATGCCGTTGACACCAAGGAAACATACGAAGTCATGGACAATCTACTAAAGTGCCTTAACTATAAGAGGCACGATTGGAAAGTTTGTGCCGACCTTAAGGTTATCAGTATCCTTTGTGGATTACAAGGTGGATTCACAAAGTACTGTTGTTTTCTCTGCCTTTGGGACAGCCGCGATCGTCAACATCATTACACCAGGAGGAGTTGGACAGAACGAGTTAACTTCATCCCCGGCAGCGACAATGTGAAATATACACCACTCATAAAAAAGGAAAATGTTTTTCTCCCACCTCTTCACATAAAGCTCGGACTCATAAAAAACTTCGTGAAAGCTCTCAACAGAGATGGTGAAGCGTCCGCCTATTTAAAAACCATTTTTCCTCACCTTTCGTCGGCAAAGATTAAGGAAGGCGTTTTCGACGGCCCGCAAATTAAAAAGTTGTTGCAAGACCAACAGTTTGAGCACATTTTATCACCAAATGAAGCTGCAGCTTGGAACTCATTTCGGCAAATTGTTTCCGGATTTCTTGGAAACAACAAAAGCTCAAATTACAGAGAGATCGGCGAACAACTACTCCAAAATTATAAAAAAATTGGAGCAAATATGTCGCTTAAGATACTTCTTCTACACTCGCACTTGGACTTCTTTCCGGACAACCTGGGCGATGTGAGTGACGAGCATGACGAGCGTTTCATCAGCAAATGAAAGAAATAGAGCATCGATACCAAGGATTTTGGAACGAAGCTATGATGGGGGACTATATCTGGTTCCTGATAAGAGAAACAGACCCACAACAATATCAAAGGTAAAATGCAATGTTCGAACTAAAAAGTAG
This sequence comes from Phaonia tiefii, assembly GCA_963931995.1. Taxonomy (NCBI): domain Eukaryota; kingdom Metazoa; phylum Arthropoda; class Insecta; order Diptera; family Muscidae; genus Phaonia; species Phaonia tiefii. The sequence continues at coordinate 264,377,350 of OZ008370.1, forward strand.
ATTCTGAGGGCTTTAGCGAAAAAAATGCACAACTTCATTATTAATTGATGGATTTTCTTAAAAAGTAGCTTGTTTGATTTCTAAAACCTGCCACATTGCGTATCAAATACAAAAAAAAATGCACTCTGTGAATTAATATTTTTTTAAAATGCTTTAAAGGGCTTTCACTTGTAAATTTTCGGTAAAATTTTGTAAAATTCCTGATTCAACAACCAATTACGACCGCTGTAGCTAGCCGATGAATGAAGACGCACATTATTTATGTTTTGGGGTCTACTACCATCCATTTAGTATATATTTTGACGAGATTTGTTAGTTGCTGAAACAATTTTTCATACAAAAACAAATTAACCAAAAAAAAATTTTTAAAATTTAAAAAAAAACCAAACGAATTTTTATTGCGTTTTTCGAGCTCATGTCAAGGTTATCTACACAGAAAAAATTATCGCATCCGGAGTACATGAAATTTTTTTCATTTTGTTGAGTAGTGTTATAGAGAGATTTTATGTATGTGTAAAATTTGGAGGAGGTTGGAGACCATTATATGTCCATCCGAAGTCATTAGCCAATTCATGAATGTTTTTGTATTTGGTATAAAATTGTATGGTGTATGGATGCAGAAAGTTGTGAACATAGTATTGAAAATATTGCGAAGCGTAAACTAATGTATAAGATTTAACCTCAATAGCCTCATACGCATTGTTTTTCAGATTTTATATAAAAAAAAAACTTAGATGAACTAGAAGACCATTATAACTACAAGAATAGTTTAGCTCAAGTATGTAGTTATAACTTGCCTGACTGTCTCAACTATTTTATGATGAGATGTTGACCCAAATTAGCAGTCGATGAAAAAGCGTCACGTCACGATCTCCCTAATATGGTTTCTAGATAATTCACACAACAAAATACGAATGAGGATCAAAACCCGTGTGCCAAAAATTAGAAATTAAATCATTTTTTAAAGGCAACAAATAAATTTAAAACAACATACGCAACTGTGTCCAACGTTTAAATGCCTCCAACTTTTAACGCCTTTTTAATGGTTTATTTCTTCTACAGACTTCATGATGTTTGTTGAAAAATTTAAAGGTTATGATAACTATCATAATCATGTGTACCATATTGAAACATATTAAGGTTAATATTAGTTTTCGCTACCGCTGCCGCAAATCGATAGTTACTTATTTTCCCATTGCATTACATGGATGGATAGGGAGCGCTGCTCGCAGTGAATAAGATGTATGCTTTATATGACTAGACAAGCATTTGCATGTTTGGTTACTCCATTGTGTCGATAGCTGGTCTAACCGGTGACTGAACCCACGGTCTCTTGTACAAGCTTCGCAGACGCTAACCATTACAACACCTATGGCCTGAACTTTGTAATGTATTCATATTTGTGTTATGAAAATTGGGTATTTTAGTGCATTTGAAAGATTTTAATAACGAAATCGGAAAGGGGTTTGACATTTTTAAAAATTTGAGTACGTATCTGGTTAGACTCATTCGGACTATTAAGATTGCGTTGGACTATAAGGTAGTATACGTTGTGACTTAATAGATGCAGAACTAATATCTCGCCACAAATGTTTACCGAATATGTATTTTGCTGGTATTTTATTAGCTTCCTTATAACTTAACAGCCGTTTAAGATCCTTAACCTTTATTACTGTTTGTGTTTTCATAATCAACAAGTGTTTTACAAATTGAGTCCTTAAGTGCTTTTATATTTTAGGAAATAACAGCAAAGAAATATTAACAATAATAATAAATTCTAATAATAGTCCCAAGATTGTGACATTATCAATTGGCCGGCAGAAGTCATATTATTGTAGTACAAAGGAAGTCATAATATTCGTAGTACATTGAGAGAAATTCGGAAGGCACACATGAAAAAAAGACGAATGTAAAATTTTAACAAAAATTTTGGTACGTGATAAATCTCAGCACTCTATTACATTTTCAATTGATATACTGACAAATTTCTCAAATATTGAAATGAAAATCGATAAATGGTACCAACAAAATAATTCATAAGAATTTCCCCAATATTTAACGAAGTAAAACGATACGGACAACCACACAACATCAGTTAGAGATACGTTTGTACAGGCAGTCGGTGGCGTAGCGGGTTAGACGCTACCCGAAACGACACTGTGTCACAAACAGCGAAACGATCTTCCAGTGGATGTGACTGTTTATTTTTTTTTAAATATATAAAATTTCTAAAAATACTTCGGGTCGAAGACAAAACGAAAACTGAGATACAATTTAGTTTGTTAATATGTTAAATCCTTCATCGAGTAAAAACGAAAATATTTTTGATAAATAACGTACAAATATTTTCGTAGATGGGTGAAATTTTGCATCGATTGAAAACTAATATTTTTCCAATAAACAACCTACAAATATGGTAGCTGATATTTAATTTTTTTGTCGCAGGATTTTCAATTAATATTTTGTTTGAATTTTCTAATTTTTGAATTGCATTGAAAAATTATTTACTTCTGTGTAGAAATTCTTATTGCTAGGCATTTGTGAGTTTATTATCCATTTACAAGTTATTTGCATACGCCTGAGAATCATTTAGGAAGTTCCACTATGTTTATGTTTTAGTAACGTTAGCAATTGATGTTCTGTGAAATGGATATGGATAATATTTCTGAAATAAATCAAGAAACTGCTAGCCGGAAATCAATTAAAATGAAGAACTTCATTCAGCACATATTATATGAAGCCATTGAAAATGGTATTAGACGAGATGTTAAAAATTTAGACTTTTATACAGAATTGAAAAATTGAATAAAAAACATTGCAACTACAACACAGTCGTTGCCAAGATCGCAGATGTTGAAAAACAAGAAATTTTTGAAATCGGGTTACAAGTTTAGAAGTTACATGTCGAAAAAATTTGACTATCACCAAAGTACCAAAGTAACAGGCTTTTCAATAAGAGCGCTAAAAAAGTTTTTTTAAATAAAACAAAACCGGTTGTAGATACCAATGGAGTTCTTTATTCCTGTGAAAGTACGTTCGATGCCATTGTGTATGTAACTCGATTACTTTTGCATGGCCACCATGGGCACGCTTGCAGAAGTCCAGACGCTGAACCAAATTTTCGACGGTTTTCAATCATTAATCGGCTGATACTACTGCAATTTCACGTTTGATATTCGTACGAAGTTCATCAATATGCCTGGCTTGTTGGCATAGACCATAGACCTGACGTAGCCCCACAGGAAATAATCTAACGGCATCAAATCGCACGACCGAGGCGGCCAATCGACTGGGCCATTTCGTGAGATAACACGTTCACCAAACTTGGTTTCCAATAAATTGATTGTGGCATTCGCTGTGTGGCTTGTGGCGCCGTCCTCTTGGAACCACATGTACTCCAAGTCTATGTTATCCAATTGGGGCCAAACATATTCGGTTATCATACGGCCCAATGACGCCGCCGGGCCATAAACCGCACCAAACCGTAATTTTTTCGGGATGCAATGATGACTCATGTATTACGTGTGGATTGCTGTCTGACCAATAACGAAAATTTTGCTTATTGACGAAGCCATTCAGCCAGAAATGAGCCTCATCGCTGAAGATGATTTTCCGATGAAAATCCGACTCATTTTCAAGTTGTTGCTCAGCCCAATTCACGAACATACGACGGTTATGGTGGTCAAGCGGCTTTAGTTCTTGCGTCAATTTGATGTTGAAAGGGTGTAGGCCAAGATCTTTTCGCAAAATTCGCAACAACGACGTCACAGAGATGCCCAACGCTTGAGAACGACGTGTGAGAGACACATTTGGGCTTTCTTGAACTGAAGTCTCAGCGGCAGCAATATTCTCTATACTACGGGCACTTCTTTGTCTCACTGGCACGGGAACATTTTGTACTGTGCATGTGGATTCAAATTTTTCCACTAGACACTCAATTGTTGATCTGGTAGGACGATTATGACGATCATAAATTGGACGCAGCGCTCTTAAAGTTGAGGCCACTGACTCCAAATTTCGGTAGTAAATTGTAATAATTTCGACTCGTTGTTGGCTCGTATATCTTTCCATGATGAAATGGCAAACCTTATTGAAGAGAAATGTCAAAAGAGCGCGAAAAAATATGGCGTCATTTGCTGTCCCTATTGATTTACTTTTGTTGCGTCTCTGCTGAAAAACGCTTTGCGTGCGTTAAAACAAGGAGCCTCTCAATAACATACTCGGAAAGTTTGCATCCTTTCCTACAAATGTCTGGTACCTTCTGAAACACACAGGCCAATATTTTACAATTTTTGATATTCAGACCACTTTGTTGCAACCGGTCCCACATTGCGTAATGACGAGCACATAATGGAACATATATTTTTAAAATATTTAAAATTTTGTTTTTTATTACATGAAAATATTTAACAATGTTAAAAAATATTTATAAAATCTAAAGTAATTTGTAGGGCAATTTTCAAGTTTTTAATGAAAAAGTTACTCTATTCCAATACGAGATCGCAAATAAATTGGTTTTTAGTTGTTTCGGCTTAAAGTCATACGAATGAAATGAAAACACTTGAAGTATTTCCTTTTACAATTTTATTAATACTTGCCAATATTTCGGCCAACTTCGTTGATCATATTCAATAATCTGATAAAACAAGAATTCATTCAAACCGGGTGTCCCCTGATACCTCATGTGATTTTGTTATTCAAGCTCAATACCATACTATATCTCTATAAATTGAAATATAGTTTTTTCTATAAAAGAAGTTTTTGCAAATGCATCCTAATGATTCCTGGCAAACCGTATTGCTATTTCAGATCTAGCCTCAGATCTCTCTATTTATAGAGCTATAGTATGGTCTTGAGGTCTTCTGAAAACGAAACATTACTAACTGACTGCTATATTTATAACAAAACTTTAACTGCGATGGTGCACGTAACGGTAACACCGGATTTTGATTCCATTTTGACTCTGAAATTCCAGTTTTCTACAAAGAAGCGTGTACAATTGCTTTCAATTTGAGAGAACTGTTTTGACATCTCTTACATAACGCACTTTATTCCTTGTTATAAAACTGAGAGGATGAAGATGTGAAAACAAACTGTTTCTTAGTTTAAATTATTTCCGTTTAATAAACTCTGTGTGACTCCTCGTCGTCATAGATTGTTGCAACTTATGCAGCGGTTTTGCTGGCGCCAACTATTTCCCGCTAAGCATAAGAGGGGAAAACAAAATGAACTCAAATGGCAAGTGATATCATTTTGAGTTTTTACGTAATGCCGCTTCAAAAAAATGACAGAAACATGGTAAGGATTTACACAAACACCCACACATTTACGTTAAAGTGGGGACACAAAGCCATTCATCATAATAAGTGGCATTCAAAACTTTATACTTTATTCTTCCTTTCATTTGCCTTTGTGAAGACTCACAACACATTGTTATAACTTTTTGAAGGCACAGGGGAAAAGCTTTGTTCAAACGAGTGTGTATGTCATGTTGATTGCTTGTATTTTAACGAATTTGTAAGAATTTAAGTGGTAAAGAAAATCTGAAGTATAACTTGCATATTTTTTTCATTACAATAAAGCGTTTTGTCACTTTTTTTAAAACAGAATGTAACGCACGACTAAAGATGTATTAAGTGAGATACAAGTAAGATTTGTTAATATGTGTATTTCAGTCGTTTCTAGGAAACACATTTTATATATTACGACTTCAGATGTTTCCAGTGACAACTTAACGTTCATCTCATCTGGGTTAGATCAGCGAAATAATGTCCCATTAGTAATGGTTCCCAGTTCCTTATTTCTTTTGCCAGTTCCGCTTCCAGCACTTAACAACCAATGAAGTTACGAATATTCCACGACATAGTATATGAGATTACTACTTGGTTTAACTACGCTCAGGGAACTATTTGCTTGTAAGTGGTTGTATCAACCACATAATTGGATGATATCACCGAATTGCAGATGCCTTAACCGAATTGTGTTTAGTACCAACCATTGACATTTGATTGAAGCACATTTTAATACGTAGCGGTGTGATGGCATCTCGCGAGGTTGTGATAGCCTCTAGATTTGGTGTACGGTCTTCATTGTGATACAGGGTGGCTGATGAAAGCAGCTAAAAAAAAAAATTAATAGCTTTTTTCTATTTAATGAATCTGGTTAATTTTGTTTTTATTTTGCAGATTGATTATTAGATTTAACAAAAATTATTCTTGACTAATTATCCAAGCTTAAGGTCATTTCTGATTTTATAAAACTTTCTGTTTTTCTCTTTTCTCTCTCTACATTTCGATTTCCTTTGGAAATCTTCTTCAGGATAGTTTTTAATAATAATAATAGTTTAATAGTTTTTAATATTAAAAACTATCCCGAAGAAGATTTCCAAAGGAAATCGAAATATCGAGAGGGAAATTGGGAAAAACAAAAAGTTTTATAAAATCAGAAGTGAACTTAAGCTTGGATAATTAGTCAAGAATAATTAAAATAAAAGCCGAAAAATTAGAAACAAATTATTTTAAAAAAATTAATAACTGGGACACTAAAGCAAGAACTTCGATTAACCGCCGCTATCACTCACTGGAGTCCGTAGCTTCGGTGCAAAGAGTGTACATCCTCAGGTTTGGCGGCAATTCTCCGAGCAGGTGGACCGTAATGAGACTTGTTAACATTTTCTCCGAGCATGGGACAGTCAACAGAAGACCTTACCATAGAAACCCTTCAGTTCGGACGGAGGAAACAATCGCTACTGTAGCAGCTGCCATACAAAATAATCCAAAAGTTTCGACGAGAAGCTTATCTGCTCAAATGGGTATAAGCAGATAGTCATTGCAGTCAATTATGCACAAAGATTTGGACTTATTCCCATATATGCAGTAGACTTCCCGATTCGCTTGGAATTTTGCCAGAAGCTGCTTCAAATGGTGGAAGAGTACGAAAACATGTTGAACTGTGTTTTCGTGTCTGACGAGGCCCATTTCGATTTAAACGGCAACATAAACAAACAAAATTGTCGAATATGAAGTGCTTTCCGCTCACAGATACTCCATGAGACGGAATTACATCCACTTCTTGTCACAGCGCGGTGTGCAGTTTCATCACGCTGCATTGTCGGGCCCAATTTCTTCGAAGAAAACGGTCACACCGATACGGTTACTGGATACCGTTACTTGAGCATATTGAGACAGTTTTTCTATCCAGGATTACGCCGAATGAGAATTTCTTTCAACTCTGTGTGGCTTCATCAAGATGGTGCAACTCCTCACATAACCCGGCCTATTATGACATAATTGCGACGAAAATTTCCCAATATGCTGATATCCAGAGACTCCACATTCCTTTGGCCCCCCAGGTCGCCTGACCTTATTGTCCCTGCCTTTTTCTTATGGGATTATTGCAAACAGGAAGTCTAGAAACAAAACCAGTAAATTTGAATGAACTAAAGTAATCCATGCGAAAAACAATTGCGGCTATTACTGTCTCAACTCTCCAAGCAGTAATGAACAACTTTGGTAAGTGCGGCACATGCATCAACGACCAGGGGGGGCATTTAAGTTCCATTATTTTTAAAACCAATTAAGCTGTATTTAATATAATTGAATGAGCTTTAACATGAATAAAAGAAAATGAATTACAATAAATTATAATGAAAATAAATGATGTTGAATCATGTGATAAAAGAAGTGGAAGCAATTTTAGTTTTTATACTCTGTCATTACGAACGGAATTTTGTCATATTTTTTCGTTTCATATTTGTTTCGTTTGAACTGTCTTGGTACGGTTTTAGATATTTTGTTTATAATTTTTTGCTACTTCTCAGAAGCGCTTCAGAGCATCATTCTTATTATATATATTCTGCCTTACTTTTTAGCTTATAAGCAGCAGGAAGCAGTATAGAGCTTCTAAAACATCATCTGCTTCAAAATTCGCAATATTTTTTGGTAGGTAGTTTTTCGGCACAGGAGGAATAAAAGGCTGTTGAGATGTGTGAACCTGGTTTGTCGAGCGCGGTTCCGACAAGGACCGGGTATATGACTAGCTCCGGTTCTCAGGAAATTGTTGTCCCTAAGTGGCTTAAGTATAAAACTACCAGTTATCGTATTTACTCCCCCACCTCCACCTACCCTGTGAAAACCAAACACATCGCTGTGGGAAATGGGTAATGAACGTTTACCCATTACCCACTGGGTATGGGGAAAATTATGGTTATTTTCACACTACAATGATGAATTTCCCATCACCATTACCCATTACCCACAGGGTATTGGGCGAAATGATGAATAGTTACCAACGACGGTGGGGAGTTACCCATCACAAATGGCGAATGTGTAGGCGAATTTTATAAATTTTTTCACGACGATGGGTAATGGGTAACTCATCCCTATTTTTGTTCGAAAACATGAAAATATTAGAAAAAAATGACCACATTTAGAAAACGGAGCCTTAAATCGAAAAAATAACTACTTGCGGACGGCTTCTCATAAAGTGGTCCAATTTGTATGGAAGCATTTTTTTGTCAAAAAATCACCAAAATAAGGATATCGAAAAATTAAAAAAATGTCACAAATAATAAACTTTTTACCTCTGTGAGAGGCTTTAACCAATGAATGTCTTTAATACGGTACAACTTTTAAAAAACTATCTTACTAAACTAAAACTTTTTCAAATAAAAAATCGCTAAAATTCCCATATATATTTATCTCGACAACGGAAAGTCCACTCGAATAATAAAAGCTTTTGCGGGTTTCCGAAAAATGGCTATAACTAGGAAATGGTGCATCCAATCACAAAAATAATGAATTAATTAATTAGGCTTTGACCTCTGAATATGTTTAAAAGATCGCTGTAACGCCCATACGTCTATATCTCGAAAACAATGAACGATTTGACGCTCCGTTTTCGAGATATACAATGTGGGCAGTTTAGCGATTTTTTGTCTGAAAAAGTTTTAGTTTTAGCGGTTAAAAAAAAATTAAGACACGCTCCTCAGATGGAAAAATATGTTTTTGCTAGGTTTGCTAAAATTGGCTACAATAGTTTGTGCGTGCTACGCCATGTCAGTGATTCGGTTTGTTTATTTACAAGGTACTAGTTAATCTTTTGACAAATTGTATCACTCGATAAAGAGCCATTTTTAAAACTCGTGGGCTATTTGCTGTAAATTTGGTCCCAAAGTGAAGCATTATCAAGCATCATTTTGAGCTCCATAACGTATAAAAAGTGGAACTAAAATTATAGCCAATGCAAATTAAAAATTTTGAAAAATAGTTTGCTATAAGTTTCCAGTAAAGTTGTTGCTATTCTCACGCTATATGGGATTCAATTACTATTGCACGAATGAATAATGAAGGCGTTAGACATTTCTCTTGTAATGATGACAACTTGTGTACACGATATACAGTAGTAACTCGATTCTTGCACATAATTGATACTTGCACACCTCGATTCTTGCAACATAGAAATATTTTTCATTACGCACTCAGTACTTGCGACATCCGAAAATTTTGAACTCGATACTTGCAACATTTTTGTATTACTCTTGCGTGCAGCTTTGTTTACGTTTTCTTAGACTGAATAAATTTCGGGAAATCCCCGTCGTTTTATGCTGCTGGTGAAATGGTGTGATTTGAATCAGTTTTAAGCTGACTATTGAGAGGTGCGGTGTCATAATGGCAAAGAAAAAAATTACGTTGCTGACAATTAAAGACAAAGCTGAGATTTTAAAGAAATTATGTGCAGGGTTTTCCACCAATACCTTAGCCAAAAGTTTTCATGTGCATAGATCAACAATAACTTGTATTAAGAGAAATGAAAACACCATAAAGAAATTTGTGGCGCATTCTGAATCCGGCCCAGGGAGAAGAAAGACTCTTAAACCCTCAGAGTTTCCAAAAATGGAAAGAGCATTGTTCAAATGGTTTGCAAATCAAAGAGCATAGAATTTACCAATCACATCTGATATGCTCAAGGAAAAGTCAAAGTTATTCCAAGCCAAAATTCAGGAAAAGTCGGGTGGCTTCCACGCTAGCAATGGTTGGGGTGCAAACTTTAAAAAAAGACATGGAATCCGAAGACTCAAAATATATGGGAAAAAACTTTCAAATAAGAGTGATTCTATTAACCCATTTTTGCAAAAACTTACTGAAAAAATTGCCGATTTAAATTTGGAAAAGGAGCAGATATACAATGCTGACGAGTCTGGCGTATTTTGGAAGCTTTTGCCCGATAGAACTCTTGTGCGCTCTAAAGAAACCTCGGCGCCGGGACATAAAATCAGTAAAGAAAGAATAACTTTTCTTGCTTGTACGAATGCTGCTGGAAATCATAGAGTGAAATTAATGGTTATTGGAAAATCAACAAATCCTCGTTCATTTAAAAATTTTACGGATATGCCTGTTGTCTACAAAGGTAATAAAATTGCTTGGATGACAATGGCCTTGTTTGAAGACTGGTTTCACAGAACATTTGTTCCAGAGGTAAGTCAATTGTTGGTCCTAAAAAAATTCCATTTATTAATTTAAAATTTCTTAAATCTGTAGGCGAAAGAGTTCCTTCGTGGAAAAAATCTTCCCGAAAGAGCTCTTTTATTTATTGATAATGTTGCATGCCATCCCAAAGAAGGCGAGTTAAGGAGTAATGATGGTGAAATTTCGGTAATGTGCCTTCCTCCAAACTGTACTGCTCTTATACAGCCAGAATGTTATAAGGCTTACGAAGCTGAACTTCACAAAAAGCCTACTAAGTAACATTGTTCGTCGTGGAAAAACAATAGAATGCCCTTAATGAGTCTTCAATTCGGTCATCATTTCAAAAACTGTTTAATAAATCATCCGACTGGGATTATAAAGATGTCATTCCTCTTTCAGAGCTACGTTTACAGCTAGCTGACGATGCATTCAATATTCAATCCATTGCAACTTTGCTTCAAGAAGTAGAACCATTGCAGCAAATATCATATTCTGAAATTGAGCAATGGATTGCTGAACCTAATTTGGCGCTCACCGCACAAAATGAAGACCAGTGTACCGATGATGACCTTACTGATGCTGCAGAAACCGGTGACGTGATACTCATGACGTGGTACTCGTGGTACTCATGGTTACATCGGAGGAGACTATATCAGCGTTCAATATTTGCTTAGAATGGGCGGAGCAAAACAATGCTTCATTAGACGATATTATGATGCTCCAGAGACTAAGAAACAGTGTAGTACTGAACAAGCGACTTTGTACAAAACAAACAAAAATTTTAAATTTCTTTAATTCCACATAAAATATGTATCTACTGGTATACGAATGCGTTGAACTTAAGTGTTTTGAATTGAAATATTAAACTTAGATTCTAAACAGATGTATGTGGCTTTTATTTTGTATGGGAAATTAATACTCGGTACTTGCGGCAACCTCGAAACTTGCACCGAGTCCGGTTTTCATTACGTGCAAGAATCGAGTTTCTACTGTATTTCAATATAATATAATCAAATAATTTAAAAGACTTGTACACCTTTGGTTCCTTTTGAACCGAGTCTCAGTTATTCTATAACAATTTTACGATTCCTTTCAAACTGTTCTTTTTTTTTTGTTTTCTTTTCAGTTCTTTTATAATCGATTTTCGGTCAATTTAGAACCATTCTTCGGTTAGTTTGAAAGGGTTTTATGTTCTTAGAAAGTGTTATTCGGTTCTCGTAAGTACCGGTCCGGTGGCTTCTTGGTCTGCGGAACCTGTTCCTAGGTTCGTGTATCACAAATAAACTGATTACAGCTAATAACTAGAGATTGATATTTGCCACACGATATTTGACAAACTTAAAATAACCCAGATCGAGATTTGTAAAATTGGGTAACTGACATTCAGAAGAACTGACACCAAAGAAAGAATTTTAATATTAAAATAATTGAGAATAGCTGGTACTGAGAATAAACTAAATTACATGAGGTGTCAATTACATGACGCCGGGTTGAAACGAAGTTCCTTTCGCTATATATTATGTATTAGTTAGTTCCAACACGATTAAGGAGCCCGTTGAAAAATACTCTAATTTAAATGGGTCTTTAAGAAAAGATACTTCTTGTAAAATTAAAAATTTTTTTTTAAGAAATATTTTTTTTTTTATAGAATGTACTTTTTTTAAAATATATATTTTTAAGTCCTTCTTGTATTACTTCTTTTATGTTTTTTTTTTAAGAAATGTTTTTTTTAAGAAAAGGTACTATTTTTAGGAAGAAGTACTGTTTTCAAGAAAAACCCATGAGTATGATTTTTTTCTAAAGAAGTACTTTTTGAAGAACGGGTGCTTTTTAAAGAAGTGATACTCTTTTCAGGAAAAGGTTATTTTATTTATACCTACTTGTCTTGCCTAAAAAAGTAGAGGTACTTTTAAGAAAAGGAATTTTTATAAGAAAATGTGTTTTTAAGAGAAGGTATTTTTTGAAAAAATTGTTTTTTGAAGAAATGGTATTTTTTTAGAACTGGTTATTTTTTCAAGAATAGGTAAATTTTTAAGAGTAGGTACTTATCTCAATAAAAGTTGTTTTGATTCACAAAAAATGCACTCTTTAAAGAAAATGTAGTTTATTAAGAAAATGCAATTTGTTGTAAGAAAATATACCGTTTTAAGATAAGGTATTTTTCTTAAAAAACTTATTCAAGCTCAAGACCTTTTTAAATAATATAAAGCTTATTATCAGTATATAAAGGAATTCTCATTAATATGATGAGTGTTTCTGGATATATATTTTTGACGAATTCACCAAAAACATACCAAAAACGTCTGCTGATGAAGATCTTGGCAAGATCCGAAATAGCTATACAGACAGCCTTGGTATCATTGGAACATTTTTATGCTTGACTTTTGAAAGTAATATGAAGATAATAAGCTTTATATTATTTAAAAAGGCCTTGAGCTTGAATAAATTTTTTAAGTATTAGAAAACAGACCGAATAAAAATTCCCGTAAGGGAAATGATGAGAAGGTATTTTTGTAAGAAAATTAAATTTTTTTAAGCAAAGCTACTTCTTCAAGATATAGTATTTTTTGTTAAGAAAACGTACTTTTTATTTTTTTGTGAGAAAATCAATTTTTTTAGGAAAATGCACTTATTTACAAACATGTTCTCTTTTTAAACTTCTTTCGCTTTGGCTTTTCTAAATTTAATTTTCATTGGGTTCAAAACTACAATATATACTAAATATTGGTTACAGGCTCGACCTAGAAAATTTCTCATTAAACAATAAATTTCCCAACATAGACTCCGGTTCACTTATTTAAGGGCACTAAAAATTCCCTATTCAGCAGCCTGTATCTTTTGCAATTTGTAACGGATTACAGACTTTTCAAATGGAAATGGAAGCAAGACATCTTGAAATATAAAAATGCCAATAGTGGGTTCTTAAGTAAAGAATTTTTTTGAGCAATTTATATAGAAAGGTCCACAAACGATTTATTTTCTACTTTATTTAAAACCTACTAGTAATAGGTACAACCCCCTTTATTTTTAATAACTTCAAATATACGGGTTTTCATTGAGAGATAAAGAGAATTTATGGAATTTAACGAAGTTTGATTCCAAGCACCCTTAATGGCCTGAATTAGTGACTGCTTTTCATCAAATTGTCTACCTCCTTCATAGACCTTACGAGATAACCAATCCCAGACATTTTCGATAATGTTTAGATCTGACCAATAGGGTGGCAAGTAAAGAATATTAACATTTTGGCTTGCAATGAACTCCTTTACTACTCTGGCGTTGTGTATAGGGGCATTATCCTGTTGCAATATCCAAGATATGGTACCAAATAGTTCACTGAACTTCGGAAAAGCAGATTCCAATAACGTTTTATAGCTTGCACTAGTCATTTTTGCACTTTGAAATTCAAAATTGATGATGCCATAGTACGTAATAGCACTCCACACCAAAAAGCCGCCCTCTCGGCTATGATGTCGGTTCAAAAAACGCCTTTCTTTGCACAGATCATGGAAATAATTGTTGTAGCCATAAGGCCCAACCAAATTAAACTTCTTCTCATCCGTAAATATTACGGTTCTCCAGTCATTTACATGATCTCTGGGCTGCACATCCCATACCATTTAATCTCTTGCGAATTGAAGCCCCTTTTCCTTACGCTGAGCATTAAGTGGCGGCTTTTTTTTTAATTTCAGGTATTTAAGATACTCACATCTCCTAATTACTCTGCGTACTGATGACTTGCTCGCTTCCACTCCAGTTTGAGCTCTCATTTTTGACAAGGATAAGGCAGAATTACAAGCAATTCTGATGATTTTTGTTTTCTCATACGTAGATAAAGACAATGAAACCCTTCGTTTAAAATTGTTTCCATACCCCTCGGAGTTCTTGATGTAAATGTCGACAAGTACTGGGCTCCGTCCAATTTTTTTAGCTATTGCGCGGTTAGAATATCCTTCAGAACGGTAAGCAACGATTTTAGTTTTTTCCGACAGATTTAAAATTTTTTGTTTTGGGATTTCGACTCGTAAATTGATTAAGATGTAATAACTTGTAATAAACAAATGCTCCCTACAAAAAATCACCGCTTACTTTAAAACTAATAAAAAAATAATAAAGTGCCTTTATTCAAGTGAACCAAAAAATATCAAATTTTTGGACTTTATTTATAAATTGCTCAAAAAAAGTTCTTTAGTTAAGAAACCACTATTGTCATGATTTTTTTTTATATCTCAAGATGTCTAGCTTCCACCTCCATTTTAAAATTCTGCAATCGGTTACAAATTGCAAACGATACAGGCTGCTGAATATTGAATTTTTAGTGCCTTTAAATAAGTGAACCGGTGTGTATGTTAGTCTGGACACAAACCACAGCAAAAGTACCCAATAGAGTGGATTATACTGGGTTGTAGCATAATAGTGTTAAAAAAGAAGTTGTTTAATTTTTTTTATTTAGCCCCCCTCCCCCAACGTGTGATATGGAACTTCGTTCCAATAAAACATTATTTTAATGTGCGCACATTATTCAATTCTCACTATCAACTTGGATTTTTCTCAATTTAGGTTTTATTTCGATGTTTGTTATTTTCGATTAAATAAGTAACACCTCGGTTAGTGATGGCGACACTATAGAGTACTAAGCCATGAAAAAAACTTCTCAAAATACCATTAGAAATCGGCGTTAATCTGTAGATCCCAATAGGTGAGTGTAAAGCTATTAAATGCACAGCACACTGATTGTGAGAAGGTCTTCCCAGTCCCTTCGTGGGATGTTTATTTCTTAAGTAACACTCTAACATAGTGAACATGTAATATTGAATTGTTTTTCCACATAATGATTTTGTAAAAATGAAACTCATATGGAAATTGTTAATGCGGAATTAACTTTAATTTTCATCGCCAGTGCTGTAAATCGTAATATTATTCTTGTATTCACTATATTGTAAATAAATAAATAAAAAATTTGCGTAATCAAATAAGAATATTTGCAGAAACATTGAACTTTAAGGCAAACCACACTCATTAAAATTAATCAGAAATAAAATATAATAACATGTTAATGAATGAATGGTTCATAGTTATCCTTTCTTGCCCTTACCTCCTTACGTGCAGAGAGTTATAATTATGATTTTTAATTGGAAGCAATATGAATACAACGTCAATTTACGAGCGGTATCCCATGTATATTTTAATGTTATAGAGTTTAAAAATTGTTATATTACCGAATACATTACAACAGTTACAACCATTAATAGGTAAAGCAAAAAATCCCTTCTTAACAACAAAATATACAAATTTTTCTTTCAAGATATATTTCACTTCATATAAGTATTTATTTATTTTCATGCATTCCACTTCAAAGACATAACATAACATATTTAATGCCAACAAAATATGTGGAAAGCGTTATATGCAAAACAAAAAATACCAGTCCCTCAAACGGTGAATGAAATTTAAAAGAGTCTGCTCCCGGGGTCAAATGTGTTGCATTGTGGGCGCAATCTACTCCGTAGGGCTTTGTGCAACCTGTATCATAATTGGGTAAAAATCATTAGAACGCAAATATGTAGTAGTACATTAGTTAGTTGCTTATATTTTAATGCCTGTTACTACGGTGCCCCTTAACTTTTTCGGACAAGGAGGGGCGCACGAACTTGTTATGCAAAAGCACAACAATAGCACGAAGGCATGGAAGGGTCAGGGTAGTAACAAGAATATGTAAAAACAATGAAAATTTGAAACAATGTGAAGGTAGCCTGTTTAAGGCACCATAATTGGATTGAGAAACATTGGAAAACTTATCTGTGGTAGCAGCAACAACAAGAGCAAGCGCTATTGGCAATATCAAAATGTGTTTGTTGGGGTAACATGTGGTAAAGGTCATTAGTTTTCTCTGCCAGGACTAGGGAGCCTTCAGAACGAGACAACTACAATTAGAATAGTTCGTTCTATAAATAGAACTTTCAAAACTTCAGCATCAGTGCGTCAACCAATCACTCTGCACAATCAAGTAATGCCTTCGGTTAGTGACTTGAGTAAATACAGACCGCAGTGGCTTAACGGGCTAGACGCTGCAGAAAATGATCGTCCACCGAATGTGAGTTCGAATCCCACCCGCGGTATTTAAATTTTTTTCACTAACCGGAGAAAACATGATCTTTTATAGCCTTTAAGGAAATTACAACTTCGTTTATTCTTTATTCACTGATCTAGCGCTTTTGATATCCTATGTCCGATAAAACACCGCATCTGGAATTTAAACGCAAATTCAGGAATATTTATGACTCACTGACTGAGAGAATAATGCAAAAATATATATACTCACTCTCTCGTTGTCCCGCTTTTATTCTCTTGCTCTTGAGAGAGCATAGACAGTGAAATAAACACAGCTGTATTTGTATCTCAAACATAAATATATGTGGGTCACAAACACATATATTATAACATATTAATCATTGTGTCTAAACCATGTAGCAATAGCAAACACAATGTATTTGGACAAAAGTATATTATATTTGCGACAAGCTCCAAACACACTATATATTTGCATCCAAACAACTACAAAAAGGCAGACTTTTCAGCGTGTAGCCACGGGGGACATATGCCTGAAATTATATTTGGAAAATAAATGTCATGAAATTATGTACAAGATTATTATAGTAGTAGTAGTAATAATATCTGTCATCATGTCTACAATTTGATATCTAAAACTACTGATTATTATGATATTTAATAACCCTAGGTCTGTTATCGTAAATCCTATTCGAGCAAACGCACGACTCGGCCAGAATTAAAAAATAGATAATGCGAATATTGTGGGTCAAAGGAGTTATTTATTTAGGATATTCATTGTTCCCATGCTCATAATAGATTTCCAAAATTTTTACCTCATTTGACCTATGAATTTACGTATTAATTTCGGCCAATGCGTGCAATCTTTGAATCTCATTTTATGAAAACAAGCCGTAAGTCGTTAGTATTTGAGTTTGTTATAAAATTAGTACAACAACACACCAGTGGTTTAGTATGCGACCAAATGTTAGATTTGAATAAACTTAAGCATACACTTTTCAGTTTCAAATAAATCAGCATTACTAAAAACCCCACCAAAACTTCATTATTTGCCCCACATTCAATCAAGTTATTAAGTCCATAATGAATAGGGAACAAGAAATGCGCAAACTAATCGAGTTAGTCAATAGCAAATCAATTTCAAACTATATACCAGTATTTACTTAATTCCCTTTCAATTAAATTTAGCTTCACTCATTTTTCAGATGTGTTTGCAAACCAACTAATGAGATTTTCAACAAATCTGCTAATTGATGTTTGGCTCGTGTCCGATATCTTGTAGAACATGTTCGTCATTCCATTTATGGCGACTGATTACGTTTTGTCCGAATGTTCATTTGGGAAAATGTACATAATGTTGGTCACGTTCTACTGTGGTGTTTATACCAGCTAATTGCATTCGATTGCTCTCTGGCTGTGGTCCATCCTCATAGCAATTGCGACATTATAACTTATAAAGAGAGCAGAAAGAAAATGTAGATGGTATTCGAAAAGGGATAGAAGGAAATACTAGTTCGCATTTAGAAAATGCATTTCGAATTTGTTCATATATAATCCCTGACCTTTCGATGGCAACCATTCAGAAATCTGATGTTGCGTGTGCTTAAGTGAACTGCCAATTATTCCAACAAAACCGTACATTCAGACTCTGTTAAATCATATTTATATAGTTTACCGTGGTCGCGGCTTTATTGAGTTTACCTGATGCTTTCGTTCTCAGAACCTTAAAATCCAAAAAGAAATAATATATTTTCTAGAAAACTCATTTCCACCGAACTTGCGATTACTTTCATATTAAGTTTTCAAGTGTTTGTGTTGAATGTAATGGTGGCAGTTGGCTAAAAAACACAAGTCTACATTCACACATTCTACACTACGCTATAAGATTATAAGCGCCTGAGGTTTAGTAGCGTTTTCCGTGGGTGTTATGGAGAGTGTAAGTTTTAGCCGAAAGCAATAATAAAACGTTAGGAGCAAACACCGTCCATTGATTCATATTTGAAGGGATCGGCTTTATAGTAAATGCTACAGCAAAAGATGACATCAAAATGGAGGGAAATTTGGAAGGAGTGGTATCCAAACAGTAAGTGTTAATCTTTGAGTGAAATAAATACAACTGGCTACTAGAATTACTGGCGGATAATGGCTGAGTGTAAGTTTAACATTATTCCCGCAATTCTCTCCAGATGCGTAAGCAATTTCCGAACACATCACCAAGCATTGTAGTGCTACCGTCATTGCCTGTATTTATGGTGATATTTTGTTATAATAAGATGCATTTGTGCAAGCAAGTATCAAGGACACATATTCACATTAAAGCATTCCCATAGTCTTACTAGCTGGAATAAAAGTAGACTGATCCACGTACGGATACGGAAACTCAAAAGATGGAAACATTTCAAGGAGATTTTTTGAAAATGATGAGGCAGTAACTGGAATCACTGGAATTGACAATCAAATAGTGAAAAGAGTGGGAACGATCGTGCTTGTTTTAAACTGCAAAGAAAATATGGAGAATATGCATCGAAAACTACATCACTTTTCGCGGAAATGTATCCACAGAGGAAGCTGACCTCAACAACCAATAAAATGTTGGCCCATTGCAAAGATATAATTGAATAGCAATCTTTGCCAATTGGAGAGGTTTCTGAAGAAGCAAAGGAGTCTCTTAGAAAATTGTATAAAAAATATAGATTGCAGAACACGTTCAAAGCATCAAGTTTGACGTAAAATTAGGACCTCTTCAACATGTTGGCATCATCTTTCGATCCGCTTATATCTTCCCTGTGGGATATGAAGTCAAGAATAGAGTTAGAAAATATTTATAGTTTAGAAATGATTAGTCTTTTAGATATAACGTCTCTTACAAATTGTCTCTTACAAATCATCGAATAAATTGGCTTTGCCGTATTTTGAAGTCAAAGACGATGACGACACCTCTCGTATTATTATAATCAATTATGCTTATATATAAATCATTTTAAAACTCGGTTGCTACTTACTGTATAAGATCTTGGATCGATACTAATTTGCATATATAAGTTTCATATTTGAGTTTGAATATATATGATTGAATACCTACGAATGGTATCAATTCAGGCAGTTCGAAACGGAGTTCGAAACTAGTCATACCAGTTAGTGTGCCATACTCAATTGTCTTGTATTCTTACAAATACCAACCATTTTGCAATTAGAAAAATACTCCTGACCTTGTAAGCCTGTAGTATCAACTTATAATAAAAATAAAATAAATCGTATCCCGTGAAGGAATTGTGGAGAGTTTCTTACAATAAAGTTAGCTGTGCGCTTTCTAATTTTATACTTGACTGATTGGAATCTTTTTACACCATTTCCTAACGGTATTCAGAGTAGTTTTTTCATGGCTAAATATTGGATAGTGTCGCCGTCACTATGCGTGGTGACTGCCGCAGAAATAAATTTCAGGTGGTAAGAGCAGGGATCGAACCCATGATCTCATGTTCAAGAGGCGCGCACACTAACTATTGCACCACCGACGGCCACTTATCATACATTAAATAATATTAACAAAATCGTTCATACACTCACTCTGGTTCACTTATTTAAAGGCACTAAAAATTCCACATTCAGCAGCCTCTATCTTTTGCAATTTGTAACCGATTGCAGAATTTTAAAATGCAAATGGAAGGTAGACATCTTGGGATAACAAAAATCATGACAATAGTGGTTTCTTAACTAAAGAATTTTTTTTGAACAATTTATAAAAAAAGTCCAAAAATGTGCTATTTTTTTTGTTCACTTGAATAAAGGCACTTTATTATTTTTAAAGTAAGCGATGATTTTTTGTAGGGAGCGTTTGTTTATTACAATTTATTACATCTTAATCATTTTACGAGTCAAAATGGCATAACAAATATTTTAAAATCTATCGGAAAAAACTAAAATCGATGTTTCAAAACGCGCAATAGCTAAACAAATTGGACGGAGCCCAAGAGTTGTCGACAATTACATCAAGGTTACAATTTGCAAAAGATACGGGCTGCTGAATATGGAATTTTTAGTGCCCTTAAATAAGTGAACCGGAGTGTAAGATTCAAAAATTTTCTGCCAGTTTTATCTGTATTATGTCCAAGTTCTGGCGTGGTGAAATCTGTATCAGAACTGTCGTTAGTCCAGTGAGTTTCGACGAGAATTTAGAGGAACTGGTACACTCATACGCCCTATGTATATAAAGGGTGTCGCAATAAGAAGGCTGTTATTAATTTTAAAACAAAAACAAGCATATTTGGAGAAAGTTCTGATTGTTTTTACTGAATTCTAAGAAAGACTTGTTCCGATTAAGTGTGAAGTAAAATATATCCGTCAAATGGCCCCCACGGCTCCGATAACAGTCCATTGCATTTTCATAGAATTTCCCCTTATTTTTCCGTGGGATATGGCTGTATCTAACCGTTGTATGACGCGTTGGATCTCGGATTTGAAATCAGGAATTGTTTCTGGTATATTCGCATAAATCCGAGATTTCACAAAACCCCAAGAAAGAAATCGCAAGGCGCGAAATCGCATGATTTTGGTGGTCAGTTAGCATAAGAATTTCTATAATTTGTTTTGGAAATCGGTTGTTCCATGTTCGGTGTGGCAGGTGGCGTCGTCTTGCTGAAACCATTTGCCGGCTATATCCATGCCGTCCAGTCGAGGCCGCAAGAACGCCGCTATCATGTTACTATAACGAATGCCGCTCACAGTCACTGCAATTTCGGCCTCATTTTCAAAAATCACACCGCCTTATCAAATCTCGCACAAGTGCGTGGGTGCATTTCTTTTTCATGGGTTGCATGAGGATTCTCTAAGCCTAAAATTATACAATCCTGTGTAATCACGAAGCCATTCAGGTGGAAATGCACTTCAGCGGAGAAGATGACTTTTTTGGACAAATTTAAATTGGCAACTCTTTGCTCCATTAACCATTGAACGAGTTGCCGACGCTTTCCATGGTCTGCTGGTTTGAGCTTCTGAGTAAACTGAATTTTGCACGCCTGAAGGTTGAAGTCTTTTGTTTAAATTCGATGCGTTGTGCTTCGTGAAATTTTAAGTTGTTGAGAACGATACCGAATTGATGTTTTCGGCGACACTCTCGTTTATAGCAGCATTGTTTTCAAGGGACCGGCCGGTACGTTGACGCACAGTAGTCTTACTATTCCTAACCGAACTTGTTTCTTAAAATTTTTTGACCACTCTTCGAATGGTTGACACATTAGCTGCATTTTCTCGACTGCAAATTCTTCAAAGTTTGCGAACGGTGTCGGTGTTTCCAAATTTTGTAAATAAGTTTTTAAAATTATAACGCGTTGCTCTTTCGTAAAGCGCCCAACTTTTAATAAACGGAGAAATCATATGGCACAGCTGCAAAATTTCAGAATTGCTGCTTGCACAAAAAAAAATTACGCTAATTTTAAATAGGGCAATTTTATTAAGACACCCTTTACTTTTGGTTAAAGGATATTTACTTTATGTTGAAAACACAATAGCAAATTCCAATATAAATTTTGGATGACATGGGGGATATGATACATTTTCCACCCATGTGGAAGTCGTCATTTGCAAACCAGTCCTCCATTTCATCAATCATTGTATGAGCTAAGTAACGATAGAATGAGGGACATTTAAAAAGTGATTACAAAAATGATAACAAAGCGGAAACGTCCTTTACAAATGTATACAACTCTGGGCCTTCAACAAAAGTTGTAATAGATTTGAAAACGATTTTTATATGATAAATGGATTCCCAAACCTCTCATAACTTTTTATGAATAGGGCCATTAGTATTTACTTGATTGATTCTGTATTTGAACTCATATTTGACAAACTAATACATATAAAATGGTTTTCAAGCCGCATATTATGTATCTTGTTTCGGATTACACAACCCAGCAAACCATTTTCGGAGCGCTCCTAAAAAGGAGTCAGAAAAATGTCCTATTAAAGTAAAATTTGCTTGTTACTATACTGAGACGGCACGTGCTATGACTTAGAAATTCCTCTTAATTATGTGTGTACCAAAGCGTTGTTGTGCTGTTATGTGCGCTTTGCTCGAAAAAAAATATCTGTACCACACACACTGTGTGTTGTTGTCGTCTCACGAATCCAAGCAGGCATTCAGTACAAAGTGTGATTTCGTTGAGTAAGGTCAAGGTAGTAGAACATGTAAAATAAAATTATAAGAATTTGAAAAAAAAAATCCAGACTTCCCACGACTGACTCAAATACACTAAAAAGCAAAAAAATAGAAATGTTTCTTTATTATAAATTTTCAATGAATTTTGTTGCATTCTTAGTTATTATACTTATAAATGAATTCCATTTTAGTTTTTTTACTATAAATACAATTCATTTTAATTATTTTCCATTTAAAATTGCAATGACTCTTTTCTGACATAATGTAAGAGCCCTTTCAGAACGCGCAAAAATAATACACAACACACAATAATAAAAGACACTTTTATGATATGAATTAAGAGCTCTTTCAGAGTCCAAAAAAACCATCATGAAAGACTCTTTTATGATATAAATTAAAAGCTCTTTCAGGGCCCAAAAAACACTCACAAAAGACTCTTTTCTAAAATAAATTTAGAGCTCTTTCGGACGGACCATTTTCGAAGAACAAGACCCACTTTTCTGAAGGTTTTCGGAGCAAAAATTATTGTTTTGTGGGCTCACAAAGAGCGTGAAAGCTCCTCAAAAGGAGTCAGAAAAGACTATTTTCGGTCTCATATGGCTTCCTGGGAATGACCATGGGCTTTTAAGTATGTATTGTGCATATTCCTCTGTAGATATATTGTCGGTGTGAGACAGTTATTTTTCACACATTGAAAAAGTAAATTTCAAAGTAAATTTTTTTCACACATTGAAAAAGTAAATTTCATTAAATCTAACTAAATAGAATCTTTTAGGAACTTTATACCATAAATCGTGAACAAATCAAATCGGTTTTAATACCAATTTAAACACTAGTCTTACGTATTGTGTTGCCCCACCCAATTTAGCTTACTATCAATTCTTGAAGTTATATTTGTTACGAAGACTTTTTTTTGTCTCTTGAATGGCCATGAACTTCAAGAGACGAACTTCAAACGGAACGCGATTTCCGCCTAATAGTAACAATACCTGATTTAACAACACCTGATATTTTATTATCGTGTTTTGTGATGGTTTGACTCGAATGGGAATTTAATATTATACTCGTATTAATTAACATGAATATCACGTATTTTAGTGACACAATCGTTAATATTCATGTCCTACGTGTAAATCCACACTTTAAGAATATTAGAAATGGTTTATTGATCCTTTTTGCCTTTAAATGTTATACGATTAAAAAATCAAAACAAACGATAAAAATACCATCAAGTGTAAATATATACTAAGTTCCAGTTGCTGAAATATCAAATGATAAACCACACAATTCTGTATCATATCTCTGTAAGATAATATTCTATTTTTGGAATATTATATATTTTGAATTGAATTGATTGCATTTTAGTTCTTCATTTTCCTAAGTGTTGTCGAGTTTTACGAGCTTTAGTTTGTTAGCTTGTTTTTTTTCCACCAATTTCTCTTTAATTTGTGCGGAGAACCAAAACCAAAAAAATTAATCCCGAATCGAATCAAAAATGTTGCCAGTTCATTTATCAGTTTCGGGTTTAATGTGATGTGGATTTTCACATCTGAATTCAGTCGCTACAACTAACTTCGGGTCGTAGGTACATCCAAAAATTAAAAAGATTAACTTAATTTAATTCCAAGTGAACTTAAACCTTCGTACGGACCCAAATAGTTTTCAACCAAAATTGAGATTATCTTCTTCCTTAAATTTAGGAATCATACGTCCTTATATCGATGAAATATTTCATTAAATGATGTTAAAATTTCCTTAAATTCAGTACACAATTTCCCCTAGAAATTGCATGTTTCCTTAAAAAGTGGACTCTGTTGCCAACTGATGCTCGAAGTTATCCATATGAGAATTCTAAAAATGAATTTTCGTTGACATGTGAACACTGAGGTTTTCAAAGCACTTAGCATGGAGTCGACGTATATGTGAGCAGTATGGGAACAATGTTTGTCTAGAAAGTTGTACATAACTTCCTTAATACTTCTCTATCCGGCAAATTTGTTTGGGTAGGGTGTTTGCTCAAATTCAGCGGTTTGCATTAGTTTTCGTATGTCCGGTCCAACAAAAACACCGGTTATAATGAAAAGACACAATTTATAAAATTTACTTTGTATGAAGCCAATGACAAAAGTTAAAGCTTAAAGCATTTATACCTTCTTTTATCTTTGCTTTCTTAAGTTTTGGAAACAATGTCTTCAGAAATTTTAATTGCTCTGCATGTGTATCCAAACATTTAACAAGTTTTTTTACCACACCAAGTTTTATACGCAATGGTGGTAAAATAATTTTTTCAGTTGGTACCAGCGGTCCCATTGATTTTTTGGGATACTTGTTCCCCTAGCATTTGCTATCCCATTTGCATAAGAAGCATGCGTCCAGACTGTATACCCGAGAGGAAGCTAACAACTTTTAAGTCACAACAGACCGTGCAACAGATCGTGCTCCTTATATTTTACCGCATTTAATATATTTTTTATCGAATCATAACTCTCCTTCATATCGATTCCATACGCAATTGGAATGGGAGTCTATCGTATCGAAACTTAGGAATTGTATCGTAATAAAGCAGTACAACTTTCAGACTTTTCTGGAATGAATTTATAAAGATACGTCAGTTATCGGGGTTACATTCGTTATTCATTTCCGCCATTAAGCCTTCAATCTCGTTGTAATTAGTAATCGAGATGGATTCGTTAACCGAAAAGTATGGCAGGAAAATGTCTGTGCGTTTACGAATACAAGTACCGTTAAGACCAAATCCAAGCAGATGAAGACTTTTCAATTCTACAACTTATATTTTTGATTTCCTTTTAGACAGATTCAGCTTCCGTGCCAATGCATTGAGTAACCAATGTATATGGCTTCTGTTGCAATGCAAGATGTTGACTAGAACTTCCAGGATGTAGCTCAAGTGGTGGAAGTTCATCAGAATATGGTACTGGGAGCAAGGCTGATGGAACTAATTTATACATAAATCATTTTCGCGTATACCTATTTAAATATAATATGTCGGTGTTTTGACTTACGCAGCAAGTGGTGTTTTCATGTTCAGCTGGGTATAGCCAGCGCATGGGAATACTAAGCTGCATTAATTTTATTTGACATACAGTGAAAATTAAAAAAATATTACTGTCGTGTTATAAACTAAATTGAAAAATTGAATTACCTTTGGACCACAGCACCAAGGCGTTGTAAGATGTATGACAGCAATATTTGTGCATCCATAGATCATCAGGGAAAACGTCCAGTTGAAAATACCTCTCGTAGATGTCGTCTACTGTGCTGTTGAAATAGTATGCTTGCCGCTTCACGTGAAATGCCCCACATGCAACGCAATTCGGAATTGACCAGTGGGAATTGAGTCAGAAGTTGAGTCAAATTGACAGTGGAAATTGAGTCGGAAGTCTGCTGACTGATTTTGAGTTTTGTTTGTAGTTCTTTGTTGCAGGCCGACGGATCTTATCAGTCAAAGACAAGCTGATAAAGTATGGCGTACGTAATTAGCACAGTGTGAATAAATTAAAATATTTTCTCTTATTTATATTTATAGATATTTATCTACAGCTTTCTTTTGTTCGGTGACGTATAGTGAAATTTTAATTAGAATATTTCTCCTATACACCAACCCCCTAGAATGCCCGTAGAATAAGTAACCCCCTAGAATAATTACGAAATTAACAATTAAATGGATTTTCAGTTTTAACTTAGTTTTGGTATTCAAGTTGAGTTTTGAGATTTGGTGTATTCAGGGACTTATAGTAGAATTTTACGAGCAATATTTTTGTTGTGCATTTTAACCCGTGACGTCCCTGTTTTAGGTGTGGTTTTAACCTATTGCTCAAAAGCGTCATAAAGGAAATATTTCCCGTACAATTTTACACAAAATTGCTGAGCACATCCTATACCTAAAAGTAAGGATCCCATGGTTTCCTATGTCGATTCTGCATAGGAATGTACAAGAGGGGGAAAACTTTAACCCTTTTTTGTAGAACAAGTTTTATTTTGTTCTACAGTGTAGTTAAATCTCATATTTCAACACAAATTGTGTTATGTAAATGTTTGTCATCTCTATACGGATTTAAATACAAAGCAAAAAAACTTTAGTCGTTGTTTTTCTTGACTCAGTCCTGTGTTTTATTAACCGAACTTTTCCATCCACCCTGTACAGATTTCTGAAGTTTTCACAGTTTATTGTGATTTTATCGACATTTTTGTTTTATTTACTGTATTTGTTTGGTATTAACATGTCTTCAATTGAGTTTGAGTGGTGGATTGA
The DNA here is from genome assembly GCA_963931995.1 of Phaonia tiefii. Classification (NCBI taxonomy): domain Eukaryota; kingdom Metazoa; phylum Arthropoda; class Insecta; order Diptera; family Muscidae; genus Phaonia; species Phaonia tiefii. The sequence continues at coordinate 264,404,312 of OZ008370.1, forward strand.
ATATGTACATGAATATTTGCACATTCACACATTTACATAAAGAAGCATCTAGTGAGTGCGAATTCACATTTATGCGTATAAACAGAGAAGAAAAGGCGCACGTGGTAGTGTATATACTGTCAAGAGAAAGCCATACAACAACTCAATGCAACTATAGAGCGGGATTTTTATTACCAAAAAAAAAAATTCATTGCAATTGGTTTAACACAGAATATAATAAAAAAATAGGGTAATTCCAAAATATTTCGACACAGTCCAGGACCCGACCCCTATTGAATTGTATGAAATTTAGACAGATGTTTTTCATCGTCCATACGAATTTTATGACATCAGAATTGAGTCAAAATGCTAAGTAGTTTTTGTTTTATGGTTCGTTGAATTATGAATTGTATGGCACTTTCTGAAAAAAGGACCTGATTTAGAAATGGCATAAGTTTGGAATGCGCTAATGGTTTTCAAAATGTTGGATATCATTCTAAAGCTGGTAAAAACCGTTTTAACAATAGCCCATACAGCAGTCAGGTCGTTGTGGTTCAATGATACTGAAAACTGCAAAGTATCTTTTATCCTTGATTATCCTGGCATAACGTATCTTTAGTTTTTGATTTCCCTCACCAAAAGAAAGTCCATCCTTTTCTCTACATCATACCCAAAGTTTCAAATGGGATCTCCTTGTGATCAATAAATTGATAAGGTTCGGTAAAGACTGCTCGAATTTTGGTGTTTTAGTTTCGATTTTTCAAGTAGTGACTACGTATAGCAAAGTTACAAAAAATACAAAAATAGAAATACCGAGGATGTGGTAGTATTTTTCTTATAGGTATTGTCAAGTGAAATATGAATCAGCTTGTGAAATTTCCCAAACACCCCCAAAATCTTTAAAACCGGTTAAAAACACGGGTTTCCGTAAAAAACTTTTAAGCCTGTAAGTTAGTTGATTATCAACCGATTTTCACTTTCTCACCTGATTTAAAAAGAAGAAACTTAGGCCTTTCAAACAGTATATACCTCCTTTAAGAAAATATGATAAGTCTGTGTGAATTTGTCCAGCAAACAGATATTTTTAAATTTTTCAACTTCGGCGACGATTTCACTTATTATTTTATAAAGAAACCATAATACTCTTGAATTTAATCAAAAGGGACGTTTCCAAGTGAGTAAAACGCAACTTTGTTTTAAATACCCGGTATTAATTGACTAAGTTATTGGAGTTTTTATTAAAACTAAAGCTTTAGTTTACTTTAGTACAGCTTCATATTGCTGGTAAAATTTTATAAAAATAAAGCATAATTAATTTTTGTTTTAATAAAAACTTCAAGAAATCAGTCAATTAATACCGGATTTTTTTCAAAACATCGGCATCAGTGCGTGTAAGTAGGAAATCTATGTGTAAGTAGCGACAAACAGTCACTCTGCACAATAAATGTATTCGGTTAGTTACTAGTGTGAATACACACCGCAGTGGCTTAACGGGCTAGACGCTGCTGAAGATGATGCTTCACAAACATCGGATCGATCGTCTTGCGAATGTGAGTTCGAATCCCACCCGTGGCGTTTAAATTTTTTTTACTAACCGAAGGAAACATGATCTCTTATAGCCTTAAAGGAAATTACAACTTTAAAGATGGACTTTCTTTTTGGTGGAGGAAATCAAAAATTTAAGATACGTCCCAGGATATTCAATTATAAAGGATACTTTCGAGTTTTCAATATCATTGAACCACAACGACATGACGGTTGTATGGGCTGTTATTAAAACGGTTTTTGCAAGATTTAAAATGATATCCACCATTTTGAAATTCCAAAGTTATGCCATTTGTAAGTCAGGTCGTTGTTTCAGAAAGTGTCATACAATAAATACTTCAACGAACCATAAAACAAAAACGTCTTTGAATTTTTACTCAGCTCTGGTGTCATAAAATTCGTATGGACAAGGAGAAACTACTGTCCAAATTTTATACCAATCAAAAGTGGTCGTGTTGTATCACTGAGGCTAGAAAAAGCATTTCTGGTCTAAGTGGCACAAAAACGGATGCGTTTCGTCCCCGTTACGAGTCCTTAAAAGCTTAGAAAAAAGCGCACTGTAAGTTGTCGAACCCATTTCGAAGCCGTTTCGAAAACGTAAAGACATAGAAAAGCGAATCAGTGAAATTGGGATTTGGCCGTTCCGATTCGAACCCGTTACGAGCCCGTACTCGAGATGCGAAGTTGAGGAAGCAAATCTGAAATTTTAAACATGTCTTGAGGAAACCGTACTCGTATTGGGGTCAACGCAGCAGATTAAGACGTTGTTTATGTGAACAAAAAAAAAACACAATATAATGTTTGGCTACCAAAAATTTATGCATTTTCGATTTTTATGTTTTTTTTTCTAACAGTGCGTTCCACAAACATTACCTAAATTTTTCGACCATCTGACATTCATAGATAGGCTAAAACCTGAGAAAGAGTTTGTTTGCTCAACATTACAATAAATTTCGTTACTCATCTATCCCAGGAAACAAACCAATACTGCGGCTTTGTCACTATCCCATCGCCTGGAATAAAAATTTAAAAATTAAGATATATTCCCATTATATCTTTTGGAGGGATTGGGAAAGCTTCTTACAACCAGTGATCTGTGAGATTTGTGGTTTTATACTCACTGATTGGAACCTACAATTATACACCGGTTCCGAAAGGTAGTTTTGAGAGGCTTTTTGATGGCTAAATAATCGATAGATTCGCCGTCATCGTCACAATTGCTGCAATACTCAATTTCGTATTGAAGAAGTTACCCCCGTCGGTAGTGATACGTCAAAGCAATGCGAAATCAATACTTCGAAAAGAAAATATCGCAATATTCTCAGATGATCACTATGAAAACAATTTAGAAATATCACCAGAATATCATCTAAAAGATAGAAAGAAGATATCCCCAGAAAAAACTCCCAGAAGCTAAAAAGAAGACAATATCCTTTATTGTATTACAATTTTCGACTTGGTAGTTTTGTAGGTAATAATATTCTACGTAAAATTCGGATATGGCATCGAGTGTTTCACACTTGGATTACTCGAACATTGTTTTTCGCTTTGTTTTCTGTTTAATATAACTTTCATCGTAACAGAACTTAGCTATTTTCTCCCTCGAGTGTCTCCAGCATAGGTTTTTGGATTTCTTGCGTGTTTAAAAATGGGTTTCGTGTGACTGGCATGGATTTCCTCTTCTGGACTTGACAGAAATATGGAATAGATCTGGAGATATGAACAACCTTCATCGATTAATTGTACTTGCCTCTGGTACAAGGTCCCATTTTTTTTAAATTGTGTAGTCCATTGTGAAGGGATGGAGTTGTTCCCAGCATTGCTGACCCTGTTTAGTCAAAATATTTTATTGTACAACTTTATTGTAAAACTATTTCAATGTATTTTGAGGAATTTAATTTGTTGCACACCATTATAAGATAATTGTGATTTATGAATGACAAGCATTCGTTGTTCTTCTTCTCCTCCTCCTTAACATTCATCTCATTCAGTGAAATATAATCCGCATATTTAAGGTGTAAACATTATTCGTATTTAAGGTGCAAACATTATACAATGGCGGAGACATTCATAACGAATAAATTAATCCTTAATGTCGTGTGGGCGTAAATAGCTAAATCTTTTCCCGGTGTGGCCTTTACGCTTTTCATTTTATATAAATTGTTTATCATCAGCCACGCTTTTGTCATTAACACCACAATCACCATCATTATGATCAAAGCCATTGTTGGAACTTTAATTACTTTGATTGTGTTACCTTGTAATTGAAATAATAAATTTACCAAATGAGTTTAGCACAATTTTGTGTTTGTTTTTGTTTCCGCTTTGGAATTTGTCAAATGTTTGTGCGATAATGGAAGTACTAACTGACGTAAATTGAAGCGCTTGTTAATGATGCAAATTGTTTGTAGATATTAACTAACCCTTATTATACAAGGTGTTTCAAAAGAAGTAATCCGATGTTGTTTGGCTCTCATTTTTTTTTCTAAATGAAAAACTTCGATTCTTTTTTTTGATTATGTTTATTTGAACCTTTAGAATTTTATTGGTTAAGTTGAGAAGATGATATAGGTTAAATGGGCGCCGTCACAATTGATTACCATACGGGCTCGTTTTATGGCACTGTGGCCGTCGCACTGTGGTCCCAAGCACCAATCTAGTATCTAGTCGGAAAAAAGTCATTTTGTCGGCTTAGTAAAAAGCCATATTTTTTTTTCGGAATAAGTTATATAGTGTCCACTGTAATTAACTGTGCGTTTGTTTTACTCTTATACGCATTTTAAGCTTCTCTTCGTTGTTTGAAAAACAGCTGATTGTGCAGGTGCTGTGACATTCAGAATATAGTCAATTTATGAATGTAAAAGTGGTAAAAACATTTTTGAAAATTTATTTTTGTTACTAAAATTAATAAGGGTACAGGTATGAGTAATTCCTGTTGTATATATGTGTCCTAAGTGTCATTTATTATTGTTAAAATCTTGTTTTGTTGTCCGTCCATCTAGTGCGTTAAAATTTTGTCTATGTCCATTTTGCATTAGCGTTTTAGTTACTACTTTATCCGACTTTAGCTATAACTTTTAGCTTTTTGTGAAGTGTAAGGTGTCAGCTTTTCAATGTTTCATAAATCAGCCACCAGTTTTTGCCTAAACAATTTTTATTTGCCTGACAGTGAAAAATGCAGTTTTCAAGAGAGATGAAACACGATGAAAAACAGCAAAGTAAAAAAAAAACAGATAGTGTTTTAACGTACGTTTTGGCTAAAATTGGTCTTGGAAGAAGAGCTGGCGACAGGCGTTGTAAAGATGTGCACCAGGCTGTCCATAATTTTATACATAATTTAAAAAAAAAGTGGATGGAAGCCAATCGAACAAAGCTCGTGTTTGAGGCTTCCAATAAAAATTGGTTAAGTGGGATGTTTTTAGTTCCTGATAAAACATCATCAAGTTCTTTGGAATATGATAAGCCGTCAACATCAAAGCGTGGAAGGCCTCCAAAGGAATTTTTAGATCAAGGCGAGAGGGCAAAGCGAATGAAAGTAGCTCCTTTATTGGAAACTTGGTCACCAGAGGAATTAAGTTATGCTGCGGGAACAAGTCTTAAGAAATCTGGGATGAGAGATGCTGCAAATATTGTGAAAGCTTTAGGCTCTTCTGCATCGGAAGCAACAACAATGAAAAGAAATTAAAGTTTCCTTGTAAAGAGACAATTCCTTATACGAGCGAAAAGGCTTTAGTTTTGTTTATTGATGGTTCATACCCGAAATATTCATATAATCTTATGCGTACAGGGGCAAAAACTTGTAATGCAGATATTTACCCATCCTACCACAAACTGTTTGGCTGCCAAAATGGAGTGTTATCCAAAAGATCGTATTAATGTTTCCGACACATCGGCGGAAGTGTCTTTGCAAAGTTTGGTGGATCACACTACAAGCATCTAAAAGAAGTTTTAAGTCAACACATATGTTGTAATCATACTTTATCCTATAAATGGGGATGCGATGGTAGCAGCGGGCATTCCCGATATTAACAGACATTTGATAATACGTACGAGGAAAAAACTGATGAATATTTGTTTGTAATTTGTTTGGTGCCTCTGCAGCTCAAAGATGATGATAAACTTGTTTGGCACAATCCACGCCCATCTTCTGTATGGTTTTGTAGGCCAATAAAACTAATTTTTGAAAAAGAGACTAAGTCGTTAGTTGAAAAAGAAATAGATGCTTTAAAAAGGCAAATAGCTGCAATACTTCCTACACAAATATGTCAAGAAGGGGAAGCAATAAATGTTACCCATAAATTTTATATGACGATGATTGATGGGAAAATATTCTCAACAATAGCAAATACTTCTTCACAATGTTGTGGAATTTGTGGAGCTTCGCCAAAAATTATGAACGGTTTAAGCGCGCTAGAAAAATTAAAGCCGAAAGAAAGCCTATATGAGTATGGTCTGTCAACACTGCACGCTTGGATAAGGTGTTTCGAATGTGTGCTTCATATAGCTTACAAATTGAACGTTCGAAAATGGCAAACTAGATCGGATTCCGGTAAGGCCATAAAGGACGCAAGAAAGAAAACAATTATTGAGCGTCTGAAGAAAGAGATGGGTTTGCTAGTTTGCTAGCCAGGATGTGGTACAACGAACGATGGCAACACTGCTAGAAGGTTTTTCCAACAACCAACTCTCGCTTCAGTAATAACTGGTATAGATGAAGATTTTATAAATAGGTTTGCAGTGATCTTAAGAACTATGTCTTGTGGATTTGCTATAAATGTGGAAGCTTTTCGAGCGTATACGATGGACACAGCAAGGCTATATATTAAATTATATTCTTGGTATTACATGCCAGCGAGTGTTCACAAAATTCTATTGCATGGTGCAGATATTATACAATATGCTGGACTACCTATTGGAATTTTGTCGGAAGAAGCCCTGGAATCGCGCAACAAGGATTTTAGGAATATACGCGAAAACCACACAAGAAAAATGTCCCGAGAGAAAACAATGTATGATCTGTTTCATTATCTTCTTTTGTCTTCAGATCCGCTTGTGTCATCTCTTTCAACAAAAGTTTCTCTTCATAATCGCAGTGCAGAACCTTTATCTAAAGAAGTAATTTCATTGCTTTCAGACGCCTCTGAAGCGGTAATCTCTGACATACAAGACGATTCAGAGAGTTCCGAGGATTCTGATTAACATGTTTAAATTAATATTTAATAGTTATTTTTATTTATTTAGACAAAATACTTTAAAATAAAGTCTAACGTTATATTTAAACATTAGCTATTTTTCTTCTTCTTTCAATTGTGACACGCCTATTTGACCAAATCCATCCAAATTTGTTGTGAACCTCCATTCTTATAAAAGTGATCAGAGTGCAAAATTTCATGACGCTACGTCCTCTTAAAACCATGCTATGATTTTTTTCCGACTAAATTGTAAAATTGTACCACTGTGCGTCGGTGGTGAAATATTTAGTGTGTGCGGCTCTTGTACATGACATCCTGGGTTCGAACCCTGCTCTGACCACCTTAAAAATTTCTTTATTTTTTTCATCTTCTCAACTTAGTCAATAAAATTCTAAAGGTTCAAATAAACATAATCAAAAAACAGAATCGAAGTTTTTCATTTAGAAAAAAAAAATGAGAGCCAAACAACATCGGATGACTTTTTTTGAAACACCTTGCACATATAGAAGGGCATATTCAACTGACTTCAAAACTTTAATTCAAAACTTTAACCAATATTTTTTTTCTTTTTTATTATTTCAATTACTTCTATTGTTACACCGATTTTTAATTTCAACCTATAATAAACTCAAATGGAGACCGATGGAGTTTATTATTTAATTTTAGTTCTGTATTTGTTTTCAGCAAATAGACTGGAAGCATCACTGTATAAATGATGAGTGAGTGCTTTGTTTCACAAACTGACGCTTGTAGCTATATAAGTACATAAGTGTAACGGATTCTACCATTGTTGGTTTTGCTTTTGATCGTACATCGAAATACATATTCTAAGTAGAGTGAGAGCAAAAGAGAATTATGAGTATGAAGTTATAATATCCAGCACCAAAGCAGTATTTTGGTCAAAAATTGAACGGGCGAAGGTTAAGAGACCCATCAACGTATGTGGCAATGTTTTATAAACTCGTACGTGGCAACGCAGAAGTCTGACAACTTTTTGCGTTCCGTGCATTTTCTTTAGTAAATCTTTAAAAAAAATATTTTATTAAAGAAAAAGTTTTGGAAAATTATATTTTTAAAAATACATACATACTATTAAACTAGGCTTTAATAAAAAAAATTATTTTAGTCAGTGTTTTTTAGTGTTTTCTCTTTACAGTTGTCAATTTCACTGCAGTTTTACCAAGTGTTTTGAATACGCAATATTTTTGCGTTTTTGATTTTCTGTAGAAGGGCAAAACGAAATTGATTTCACCTTCGAACGAAATTGCGCTCTGTGACATGGCTGATAGTTACTATAAAAGCTACACAACACTACACACCCAATGTTAGGTTTTTGCTATATGACCCAAGTTTCGGAGCCATATGCTAGAACAGGTAAAGTGAGAGTTTGGTTTTTTTTTTTTTTTTTAATCGAGCGAACCCATCGCCGCCACTCTTACCCGCCCCTACCAACCGAGAGGGCCACGTCCCCATAACGTGAGGACAGCGTACACATTATAGACCGCTCTATAACGGGAGAGCAAGGATCATAAGTTCGCACGTAGCAACCAACTACAGAAATTCGTAACCAGTTGGTATTACACTAACATAAATAAGTATAAAAGTACATCACGAGATATTAATACAGGTGGTGCAAAAGTAAACTTCCGATGTTTTTTGGCTGTAATTTAAAAAAAAAATTAAAAACTTTGATTCTTCTTGTGTATTATTTTTATTTGGTCTTTTAATTTTTTAAATCAAGTCGAGAATATGATGCCATGTAAATGGCCGCCGCCACAGTTGATTGTCATTTGAGCCTTTTTTATGGCATTTTCCATCACTTTGGCCAAAACTTCCGGCGATACGTCCCCACATTCTTGACGGATATTGTCTTTAAGAGCTGCAAGAGTCTGAGGCTTTTTGACATACCCCCGCGACTTCAAAAAGCCCCACAAAAAGAAGTCTGGTGCGGTCAGATCAGGGGTTCTTGCTGGCCAGTGCAAATCGCCAAAACGGGAGATTAGGCGCCCGCGAAATGCATCCTTCAGCATATCGGTTGTGGCACATGCAGTGTGTGCCGTTGTACCATCCTGCTGGAACCACATGTTTTCCAATCCCAATTCATCAAGTTGCGGCAAAAAGAACTCGTTGATCATTGCTCTGTAGCGCTCACGGCGCTTCAATGACATCGACGGCGCTTCCATGACATCCTCGGCTACATCAGCAATATTCTCTGCAGAACGGCTACTCCGGGGTCTGCCACGCCTGGCAGCATCTCGTGTTGTGCCAGTCTCTTCGAGGTGAGCGTCTAAACGTCGCAGTGTTTCACCAGTAGGCGTTGGACGGCCAGGAAATCTGCGACGAAATTCACGTTGTGTCAAAGTCACCGACCGATTATTGGTCAAATAAATAGTCAGCAATATTCCGCGTTCTGGAGCAGTGTAGCGTAACATTGTTTATTAACGAGTATTTCGCATGTGTTTACTACACATATGTCAAAACAGAACTGACATTAGGGGCCAATCGCAAAATTTATAGCATTTTCTGATAGGAGGATTACTTTTGCGCCACCTTGTATAACAGACTTCATAATACATAATAATTACGAGCAAAACGAAAACCAAATTATAAATCAGACAGAAAGACAGATATTAAGGATAAAGTAAATTTACATATGTAAAGGAATATATAGCACTAATGCAATCGGTTCAAATGACAAATTATCCTAGACTTTGTAGTTTCCCAAATACCAGTGAAGTCAATAAACTGATATAGCTCATTAAAGTCACGACACATTCTCCTAACTGGATCAAAGGACGCATAATTCGAACGCTGAAACTCGATGTGAATGAGTTTATAGTACCTCGTGTGTCTCAATGGGACATTTATGAAAATCTTAGATAACAGAAATTCAGAACATATACATCCATCAATTATCTTCAAAACTGTAATAGAGTTTATCATGGTCGGGAATCTGATCAATGCTAGTCTACTGCTATACGAAGGAAGGTTATGGTTCGGGTTCCATTGAAGGTTTCTCAGACAAAAAATGAGACTCTGTTTCTGGACCGATTCAATCATTTAACATACAAATTGTTCTGGGTTCCCAAACAACAGATCCATATTCGAGAATAGGGCGGACTAGTGAAGTAAAAAGATTGTTCGTAACAAAGGGTTCTGGAAATTCCTTTGACCAACGTTTAGTAAAGTTCAGAACGCCATAAGCCTTATTTACCATCCTAATTATGTGGGAGTTAAAATTCAATTTTCTGTCCAAGAGAACACCAAGATCAACAAATGAATCCACCGATTCAAGAACATTGCCACCTAAAATGTATTTTGCCGAAAAGAATGATGACCTAGAGAACAGCATATGCTTACATTACGCAAAATTAAGCTCCATCAAATTGGTTTCGCACCACGTCTGGAATGTAGACAAATCCCTCTGAAGTAAAGTATATTGACAAGGATCCCTGTAAGAGAAATAGATCTTCACGTCATCAGCGTACATTAACAATTCAGAGTGCATTATGGAGGCGGGTAAGTCGTTAGTGAATAACAAGAATAGAACCGGGCCAAGATGACTGCCCTGAGGCACCCAAGACGACACAAAAATAGATCTTGAGAATGATCGACCAAATGATACCATCTGTTCTGGCGTAGCGACAAAACACCCAAAGTCATACCGCCAAATCTAAAAATGACAGGTTGCCCAAAAAATTTCAATGCAAATTTTTGTTGTGAAATTCTTAAAGATTCGGGGAATATGACATCAGTTTTGGATGTAATGACATTGTCTGGAAAGTCGACGCCAAAGCAAAATTTTATTCTATGTCAAATCGCCCAAAACTAAAAATGCAACGTCAACATAAAAATTGACATATTGCCCAAAAATGTTACCTTAAAAATGACAATTCGCCCAAAAGGTGCCATATTGTCCAAAAATTGTATATTGAAAATGACATATCACCCAAACGCAATGTTACAATTCCTAAATGACTTTTTGGGCGAAATGACATTTGCTTGAATTAAGTAAATCGCGCAAACATTGAACAAGGTAAAGTACCGTTGCTTTTACAAATATTGTGTCCACAATTTGTTTCTATGTTATTTCATTCATTATCGTTTATTCATCCGTAGAGTACGGTTACAATGGAGTCCGAGCGTTTTGAATATGTTGGCGGTAAAAAAAGTGGCTCGCAGTTGATTTATTTAATGAGTGAAAAGCAATTGTACAAAAAAAAATCTTCGTACAAAGACAAATTATATTATACTTGTTACAATGTGAATTGTAATGCGCGAGTTGCAATTTTTGCCAACGGTGATTGCATGAAGTGTAAAAAAATAGTGAACATCCCAATCACTCAAATCAGGAAGATTTATACATGGAATTGAAATCCATTAATAATATTAAAAAACGATGTAGAAGCCCCACATTGCTTCTTAAGGATTCCAATTCCTTGGCCGAAGTTAGAAAAGTGTTTAGGAGCGAATGTGAAAGGTAAGTGCGCGCCCGTTGTCAACACGCAGGCGGCGCGTGCTTCGCGGCGCCCGCGACGCGGCAGTACGAACGCGGAAGCGAATCGAGGCCCATGATGATAATTTTTTTTCAAATGGTATACTTTGTTTTTTTTTTTGTAGAAATCAGGATGGTACAAAGCACTTAGTTTACTCAAGATTGAAAAGGACACTAGAAAGACTTGCCCATACTGTTGATAAATTATTTGTGATACTATTCAAGTATTTGTATAAGCTGAAAATCATACAAGAAATTTGAAATACGTTTATTTATATGTTTGTTCCTTTAAAGGAAATTTAATTTTTGTTTGTTTTTTGGAAGAAATTACTTTGTTATTATTTCATGCTTTTGTGTTGAATAATTATTTGTATATGTAAATGACCTTAGTACAATGATTGATTGCAGATATGTGTATGTAATTTTTGTTCCCCGTTTTTTGAAAATTTATTAAATATATAAATATATACATAAATATATATATTACAAGATAACGTCATTACATCCGCAACTAACGTCATATTCTCCAAAAGTTTGGAAATTTTTGCAACAACAATTTACATTATTAATTTTTGGACGATTTGTCATTCCCAGTTTTGGGCAATATAACATTTGTTGAAGAACGCTGCACCGTCAGTTTGCCCAAAAGTTCGCATTTGGGTTTTATGACATTGCGTTTGGCTGAAATGACATTTTCTGTGCAATACTTTTGGGTGATATGGCAGATTTCGGGCAACGTGTCATTTTTTGATTTGGGCGGTATGACTTTGGGTGTTTTGTCGCTACGCCTCTGTTCTCTGTTCATTAAGTAAGAACTAATCCAATTCAGCATGTTACAATAAAAACCCATTGCCCCTAGTGTATATAATAACAAATTGTGGTTAACTTCATCAAAAGCCTTACTAAAATCGGTAAAAATCACATCAGTTTGATCTCCATTAATAAAGCCATCAATAATGGAAGAGGAAAACTTAAGCAAGTTAGTCACGGTGGAACGACCCTTCCGAAAGCCATGTTGACATGGATCTAAAATAGAGGAAACATGATGAGAAATTACCGCTGTGACTAACTTCTCAAAAAGTTTAGAAATGGCACTGAATTTTGCAATTCCCCTATAATTTGCAACATTCACTAAACTACCAGATTTGTGGAGAGGGATTATATAAGAGCTCTTCCACTGTGCAGGAAAATGACCGAACTTCAACGAAGCGTTAAATAAGAGAGTCAACGGTAAGCTGAGAGAATTCGAGCAGTATTTCAACATAGAGTCCGGGATACCATCAGGACCAGCTTTATTCGAGGCTTTCAATCTGATCAAGTTATCTAGCAACCACGAAGAATTTACGACAGGTGAATCAAACGGAATGGTAGAGCGGACAGTGTACGGGTATGATTTGTAAACATCATAGGCTTGGGTGGAGTAAATAGATGCGAAAAAATCGGCGAAACAATTAGCAATAGAGTCCTCACCTGAATAATCAATACCGTTCATTTTGATCCTACACGGTGTGGAAGAGGAATTACGCTTCAAGTTAACAAATCTAAAGAATGATTTGGGGTTCCGTTTAAATTTAGCCTTCAACTTATTCAAATATAATCTGTAACTCTCACGAGATTTAGAGTTGTATCTACTCCTAGCAACAATATACCTAGCATAGTCTGCTAGCAGTCAAGATTTGTTATACTTTTTCGAACATATATTCCTTACATTCTTAAGATTGCTTAGAGCCCTTGAGGACCATGGGGGACCAGTATTACCCAATATAGCCCTCGTCATCCGGTGCAATAATTTTGAAAGACGACCTACGTTCTGAAAATTGTGACTTTAGCGTGAAGCACTATATGGAATCTTTACAATTATTGCCGACTAATTTAGACGAAAGTCTAGACACAAAAACTGTCTACCTTGCCGGTACGAGAGTCAACGTTCTGGGTACCGGTCCTGGCACCGGGGCGCGATTACCACCCGGAGGAGATGACTTAGCGCTGTCCGTGGAAGCTATAGCAACTACAGAAACGACTTCAGCAAAAGTAGAAGGGGCAGAAGATTTCATTTGACTTGAACCTGCAACTGGAGAATTAACGTACATTAAATTCGGCGAGGAAGGAATTACCAACAATGGAGGAGCCTTCTTAGCCGTCTTCTTCCTTTTCGGCGAGGAAGCTTTCGGTGAACCCGCTCTCTTTTCCAATCCCAGATATTTATTAAACATCCCAATAAACTTGGAAAATCGACCAGATAAAGCTCCTTTTCCGTATCAGAAAACTCGGACTTTATGCTCCTGAAAAATTTGTATAACTCCACATCTAATTTTCTACAATCCAGGCAACACCAACGAAGACCCTTGTCATCACTAAGATTGTCTGCCACTCTTGCATAAAGGCCATGTCAAATGTATGTAACCAGCATGAAATCAGAGTATCGGTATCCGATCTAACCTTAGTCTTTGTTCATGCAAGTCATCATAATTAAGTCAGAGTAAAAGAAATAAATAAATAAGAAACAAATACTAAAAACAGAATTCCAAAATCGACAAAATTACCAAAAACGTATGAACTTATTATCCCTTTGATATTAATTTCCAAAACCAGATGGCAACTCTGACACACAAATAAAGAAACAAAGAGAATGAAAGATAAAACAAAAATCAAACAACTACAACGTTAGACGTTCTCAACAATGGCAAACAAATATTATTGTTGTTGTTTGTGTTTTACACGATCAACAGAATTTCCAATTTCACACAATAATACAAAAACAGTATAAACAAGCACTGCACTGAACACACAATTATATCAAGCAATGCAATTTAACTTATCTTCGCACTATTAACACAACAAGCACTATTTAAACTTTTAAATACGAAAATAAAGTTAAATTCACGAAGCACAACTGAAAACGAATTAAATCAGAGTAGAGGTGCCAAGATTGCTGGACTTTTTTGTCTATCGAGAGAGGGCTTTGTTCTTAAACTGCTTGCTCAGACCAAAATAGCATATATTTGCAAGCACAATTCTCCTGTTTATCTCCAGGCTGATGTTGTTGGCCTTGTTCACAACCTATCCAAGGTAGATTTTTTGCAGAGAGTTATGAGTACTTCCTCTTGGTACTCTATTTCAGTTTTAGAGCATGTAGTGTTACTTTTGTAGCATGTAGTGTTTATTAGACAATTACTCTCGCACGAAATAACTTTGGCATAACAATTCCGAAGTTGATGTAGTTGATTTGAGTTCCACAAATACAAGGGGTTCGACATTTTCGGTTCTCGAAATTTTCCGTATTTTTTATACAAGGTGGCGCAAAAGTAATCCTCTTATCAGAAAATGCTATAAATTTTTCGATTGGCCCCTAATGTCAGTTCTGTTTTGACATTTAGTAAACACATGCGAAATACACGTTAATAAACAATGTTACGCTACACTGCTCCAGAACGCGGAATATTGCTGACTATTTATTTGACCAATAATCGGTCGGTGACTTTGGCACAACGTGAATTTCGTCGCAGATTTCCTGGCCGTCCAACGCCTACTGGTGAAACACTGCGACGTTTAGCCGCTCGCCTCGAAGAGACTGGCACAACACGAGATGCTGTCAGGCGTGGCAGACCCCGGAGTAGCCGTTCTGCAGAGAATATTTCTGCTGTAGCCGAGGATGTCATGGAAGCGCCGTCGACATCGACCAGACGGGGTGCCACGCTACAGAGCAATGATCAACGAGTTCTTTTTGCCGCAACTTGATGAATTGGGATTGGAAAACATGTGGTTCCAACAGGACGGTGCAACGGCACACACTGCACGTGCCACAACCGATATGCTGAAGGATGCATTTCCCGGGCGCCTAATCTCCCGTTTTGGCGATTTGCACTGGCCAGGAAGATCGCCTGATTTGACCGCTCCAGACTTCTTTTTGTGGGGCTTTTTGAAGTCGCGGGTTTATGTCAACAAGCCTCAGACTCATGCAGCTCTTAAAGACAATATCCGTCAAGAATGTGAGGACCTATCGCCGGAAGTTTTGGCCAAAGTGATGGAAAATGCCATAAAAAGGCCTCAAAAGACAATCAGCTGTGGCGGCGGCCATTTACATGACATCATATTCTCGACTTGATGTAAAAAAAATTAAAAGACCAAATAAAAATAATCCACAAGAAGAATCAAAGTTTTTCATTTTTTTTTTTAAATTACAGCCAAAAAACATCGGAAGTTTACTTTTGCGCCACCTTGTACATAAGGAACGAACATTTCATATAAACTAAATATGGTGATTGTAGCTGTGGTCGACAATATTATTGATAACTTTGTAAAATGCACTAAATAGCAATATTATTATTTATTATTATCATCTTGTTCGAAAAATTACTTTCCAATTCCTTCAGTTTCTGCAGCAATAATTTTTACCAGTTTCTTTATAGGGTATGTTAAAATTCCATTTTCTGAAGCTAATTTCTTTTTTATATGTTGCTTGCCTCTCAGTAGCACCAAATTCGGACGCCACGTTTGTACGACCCCAAAATTTCGGAGCAAGAGTGAGGATCATTGTAAGTGCCGGCATTTTTAAATTTCTCTTCTAGTTGTTCTAAACCTTCAACTCCTGCTTTGTGATAACTATTTACACAACTGGAATGATCATTGGGTTGCCCACTAATGGAATCTGTATCGGCGTCGCACTGATCTTCAATTTCGTACTTGCCCACTTCATGTCAAGTCGTGTATTTCTTCCTTTTTGCGAACAGATAGAGCAGACTTATCAATGTTTGATAATGAAATATAAATTATTTTTGATTTTGTAAAGCCTTCTAAGACAAAATCTATAACTTTTAAAATATTACTATTAATATCAGTGCTTAACTATTTTAATTATATAACGAAATTATATATTCAGAGAGGGAGGCACTTTTGTTTAAAAGCAGATTACTAAAGAAGTTCAAAATACACCACTCTAATTTTTGCATATATTGTAAACGAGGTATTAGGCTTGGTACAAAATGCAATTTAAATTGATTTCAAAATATGGGCAATTTTATATTTTATTCTCGATTTTAAAGGTCAACATATTTGCTTTTCATAATATAAACAATTCTATTGAAATGCTTGAAAACATGCTTCAATAATCAATTTTTATATTTAAACATTCGCTACGTTTACCTAATAATATTAACGAATACAAGGAGACGTACATGTCAAAACTCATAAATTTTGAAGTCTGGGAACTCTACACGAAGTCGGTCAAAAATCCTAAAAGTTCGTTTTCATACCACCGACATTAATGCCTACAAATCAACAAAATTTTATCAAAATCGGTCAACTTTTATTTTAGATCTGGACAGTTCATGTGTTTTGCCACATATGTATAAAATTTCAAATAAAATTTCAATATTGGAAAAAATCTTAAAAATTTTTTTGTGAAATTTGAAATTTGGTCAATGTTTTATAAAATCGTTGTTTCTTAACCAGTCTTTACCAACCATCCACCTTTTTCTCAATATTTTTACTGTGTTTCGTTGACAAAAGGATGACAAAATGCGTGGAATATTTTCGAATTTATTTGCATTTAAGTGACATTATCTTAAGTTATCTAACTCGAAAACGGTTGTGTTTTTGACCATTCTGACTTCACATTTGGAATCAGCGTACAATTTTACATAGGGATTAGGCTCAGGTATATTTCGTTAAGACTTTATTGAATATGTGTGACACAGTGTATTGCTGTCAAAGATCTGCATTACGATTGCATATCACTGTACATTTTCTGCAAATACTATGATAAGGTTACTCTATTTCAATATATTTGTTTTAATTGAAATCTATTTGACGTGGAGCATTTTTCATCAAAGAGATGTGGTGGACTGAAATTGCCTATGTTACTTGTTTATTCGTTATCTTGAAACATTGTGAACAAAATTGAAATTATTTTCCCTCACGAATAAACTAGGACTACGTACTTAAAACGTGGGTTGGGTATTGTATTGTTTCTTATTTTTCGTGTTATCTGCTGCCGTTTGCAACTCACTTAAACGATAGGACTTGTGTTTGTTGTCAAAACGACACTAAAACTTTTAGCTAAAAAACCAACGAAAATAATTTTTTATATAAATTTAAACTTAAAAGTTTCAAATATATATCCATTATTATAATCAGTAAATCAAAATGGAAGTAATCAAAACAAAAAACTAATAAATCAAAGCTGTTGCTTTCCGAAGGCGAACACAACATTCATCGCATCCCGGTGGTACGAAAGAGCTTAATACCAAGTTACCTGCTACAATCAACACTAAAACAAAGCGGTCGTGTATACAGCAGCACAAAACAACGTGAAGTTATTTTCATCAAAGTTATCGTCATCACTACCAGTGGGAATAGTGTCGCACTCACCTAATTGTGCGTCATAATAATGGTAGATGGCTGCCGGTAGGATTTTGCGTTCAAGTAAATTCCATTTGGAGAATTTCTCGTTGCAATAAACAGTTTTTCCACCGCAATAAACAGTTTTAATTAGTATCCATTATTCCCAAGCCTTGAAATAATGACTTAATAGCAAATGTATATGGTACATCCAACAAACGTGTAACAAAGGTACACAATTCCAGCAGAGGAAGAAAACTTGTTGTATTATGTTACAAAATTCTCAGTATTGAACTCAGTTATGAGCCATGATTCACTCATTGTGAGAAGCTCTCCCCAATCCCTTCATGGGATGTTAAGGGACACCATTTTTTTTATGAGGCAGAATTTTAAAGTGGATACTAATGGTGCTAGTTATACACTTGAGACGAAAATGGAATATCTGAAAAAATTCGAATGCTGCACTTTTGCAGATGGGGTGCTCGAAGGTGAAACAGACTACTGCCGGTCGTGATAACTTTAAAACAGTAAACAAACTCTTTTTATAGCCTCCTTAGCTGTTGTGATGCAAGTAGTGGCACTGCCAACAAATGCCAGCAAACTATCACAAATATCGTTTGAGAACAAAAACGATTTTCAAATTTCAATTTTCAAAAATTATACATGAAAAGATCCTCAAAAATCTCTACAACAATATAATAAGATTAACTGTCCCAGATGGAATAGTATAGACATAATCAGTGACAATGAATTGACATATCGTCGGTATCCCGCAAAAAGATCTCAAGTCACATAATTATGTTTCTCAGTTATTGAAGATTTACAGTTTATGGCCTCTGGAAAAAAACATTATTAAGTAGTTTTGATTTGAAAATCAATATTAAAATCTGATAGTTAAAGCATTTATAAATAAGATGAGTTCAAAAAATGTAATTCAGTTTTATTTGTTTAACTTTTTTTATACAAAAATAAAATGAAACTTTAGAAAAACTATATATATTTTATGGACATTTTTTTTTATGAAAATGTGTTGTTTTTATTTTAAATTTGGTAATCTTGATCTGATTGGGAATCATCATTTATATCGGGTTCTGAGGTCTAATTTCTGGTGGTTTTGCCTGTTATCAAGCTTTTGTACCAGTGATGAAACTCGTCCGGGATGGCTCCTGACTTGCAAAGATTAAGTAAATCTTTTTTTTTCATTACTTATAGAAAGATTGCTTTTATACTAGATCTTTTTTATGTTAATACATTTTTAAGGAGGCTATAAAATACTTGTTTTTTCTGCTGGGTGTATTATCTTTGAATTTGAGGACTTGATCTTTTATTGCAGCAAAAATAGAGAAAAAGATTTGTTGACTTGGGTCTTTTTTCCTCATCACATTTGGATGTTTTGGACATGGAAAGTTTTGTTTTGATACAATTACTACAAACCTACTTTAAATAGACATGGGATTTTTTAGCAGGGCATACACTATGACATTGGGGACACTTTTGCATCATTAACTCCATTTCACAAAATAGTGGACTTGATATCTTTTTGCAGGATACCAACGATATCAGAGTCACTGCTGATATTCCAATCCGCTCCCATACAAAAACCGCAATTTCATACAAATATTTTCATACATTTGGTCAAATGTCAGCAGGAGTGTTCCGCAGTTTGTCAGTAGTGGTGATGCCCTTACAACATGTACACAAGACATCCCTGAGTATCTATTCATCAGTAGGTCAGTTGCTCAGGACGTCTTAAAATATGGTGTTCCTGGTCATCTTATATGTGCTTATTTATTTGAATCTATGTGTATGAATATGATCTGTTGTACGATAATAACTAAAATCTGGAAGATAAGATGACAAAAAGTGAGAATATATGCACATGCATACATAACTATCATGCTGTGAATATTGTACATTCTTTAACAAATTTCAAATATTTTGAAATAAATTCAGAAAATATATGTCATGTCATTCCTAACTAAAAATAAATATAAATTTTTCAGTTTGAAAGTTTTAAAAAATTTTAAAATCGATAGACGTGACTCGCAGTTGACAAATGGTGAACACTTCCTCTATCGACATTCATCATTGGCGATAGTAAGAGTAGGTCGCGGCATAGTGCTGAGAAATCAATAGGACGGTCTTATACATATATGTATATTATCAGCATCATGTAATATTGAATAGCAATCACAATGTCTTCAAGGCAAAATTTCCAACTGGTATATAAAGGTTGGCCCAAGAAAATTTCCATCATTGGCATGTATGAATGAAGCAACACTTGCTTTAGAGTACTTCATTCGACCTACCCAATATCCCGTAAACGACATAGCCGATTTCGTGTTTTAGTACCTCAATGGACTTGGGATTATTGGCGTAATATTTATTTTTCACGGCGGTCCAACGGGTTCAAATCGAAACACATTTCAGGACTAACCCTTCGCTTTGTTTTTAAATCACAACAAATCCTGAATCACAAAATACTATATGAATGACTGCAAAATTCTTAACAACCCTCTTAAATGTAACAACTTTGAACGTATTCCTAATGGTTTACAACTCAGTACGAACGATAAACAATCATTTTAACTACTAAAGCACAAGCTCGTGCAAAAACCATCTCCCCAAAGTATTAAATTTTCGACAACAATAATGAAAAAATAATGAAGAAGAATAATGAAAAAAAGTCCCCGAAAAAATCTCAAAATCGATTCCCATTCCACTGCAAAATTAGTTGTGGGAATTCCAATTAGTTCAAGAAAGAACAATCCGTTTTTAATGCTTTTGTAAAATTTTGAAAGATAAATTAATCCGAAAGTTGTTGTGCTTCTTTGTTTCCCCCGTGTTGTGTCCTTCCCCTTTGGTAATATTTATCTGCGTGTCTTTTTCGTTACATCCCTTTCTGTTTCCCAATTTCCCAACAAATTTTTCGAATAAACTGTCACGTTACAACGTTTGAATAGAAATTTCAGCAATGTTGGCATGAGGGCATTTCTCTCGACTGACATGTCCTGTGTAGGAGAGAACCTAAGTCCGATTATTCTGTAAAGAGAATTGAGTTTTATGTCGCTTCCATTGCTCCGTAATTAACTTACATTGCCCACTGAGTGAACGGCTTTGGTTTGCTTTTAAATATCCAAAACAAAAATCCCTTTAGTATTACACAGCCTTGGAATTCCTGCTGGAATTGCTTGCCTGTTGCCTAAAAGAGGATGAAATGTTTGATTTTGTTTGGGAAGACACATTTTTGGTTTTAAGGACAACGTGTACTGACTAACATAATTTTCAACTTAATTTTCATTGCAATTTCGCTGACAAAGCTTTTTTAATAAAGTGATGTTTTGTTGTTATTACATGGAATTGTTGATAATATCACAACAGTAGAAGGACGAGGCTTGCAACCCACAAATATAATCGTTATTTTAAACCAACATAGGGCGCAATTGGAAGGCTAGACCTCCATATTTTCTTTTTTGCTTGTTAGGCCTGCTAGCTGTGCTGCTGAGAAAATTCAGCTTGTGGTACGACTGCTAATGGAAGAAGGCAGGCAGGAAGCAGGAAGCAGGCCTGCAAAAGAGTATTTTTCCAAGGTATCAAACAAAAGAATAAAAATATTTGTGAAATATTTCCATATTTATGTTCCCAAATTTGTATGTCTCCTACCTAAATTAATAATAGGGGTGTTTTTTCGTAACCTATAAAGTTGTTGGGAATACGTTGAGAATACTCAACTTGGCTTCATCAAAAAATTTTTAAATTTTATTTGTCAATTATAGTATTTAAGAGTCAAAAACAAAAACTACTAAATAATTCAATGTAACATATGATAACATATGTAACATATGATATCTCATTTGGAAATTTCGAATAAATTCACTTTTGATTATTGTACTGCAAATCAGATGTTTGGTTAAACGAAATCGCCAAATTCGAGATTTTGATTGCAATGGTTCAGGACGTTATTACCATATTAGAGTAAACCACAATTTAAACCCGCCCGCTCGTAGCTGCTTTGTAGCTGTGGGATGTAAAAACAAAGCCAACGAAGAGCTCGGGAGTGCAAAAAATTAAAAACAAAGTAAATGTCATGTTCCAGAAAGTACTTAGACTCCACCAACAATAACATAAATTTCGCAAAACATGTACAATATGTAACAAAAGTACATAACAAGCACACATAGGGAAAAGATTAGTTGGAAATCAATTCAGGCATTGGAAATTCCATGCTAAAACCTATATTTTGATTAGAATTCATAATTGTCATACATCAGAATTATTTGCCGATGATATTGAAAGATTTAAAATAGGTCTTACTAAATAAGACTTGCTACTATAGAAAGAGTTGTTACTATAGAATTTGAAATTTGAGTATTTGAAAAACCTCATTCATCTGAAATGGAAGATACAACTAATAAAAACTACAATATTAGAATTCGTGTTCAAATATTAGTCACTATAGTCATAATTTAGTTTTTTGTTGCAAAAATACTTGCTACAAAGTTATGTACTCGATTTTTCACAAGAGGCTTTGCAAACTACATATAGTATTTAAGTGTTACACGAGGACTTTACAGAAAAACTATAATTTTAAACAGAAAGTGTTAAACAAAGTTGTGAAAAAACAATACAGTGTATAGATATCAGCCAGCGAAGAGTAATTATTATCATAAATTGAGGTGAAGTGAGACTTTTAAACACAATCGTTAAATCTGACTCTGCTATTGACGCCTTCACAAACACATGCAAACAATGGTGGGCGCTTGCCTGGAGGAGCTATTATTGTAGATGACACAAAATAATTTAAACATACATCTGATAGCCAGGGTTACCCATCCCCATTTTTGATCGAAAATATGAAAAATTTAGAAAAAAATCTATATCTCAAAAACGGAGCGTCCAGTCACAAAAATAACATATTTTTACGGAATTCTAATGGTTTTTCACAAAGTGTTCCAATTCGCATGAAATAATGCTTTTATTTAAAAATTGCTAAAATACGAAAATCGATAAAATAAAACAATGGCTGTATGTTGGAAAACGTCCGTCCAATCGCAAAAATATGAAATTGTTTACCTTCTTAGGAAGCTTTAATCTATGGATGTCTTCACTACCGCATCACTTTTATTTTAAAAAATCGCTAAAACTAAAATTTCTGGAATCAAAAATCGCTAAAACGCCCCTATGCATAATTTCGAAACGTCGTGGAAATGTAAGAAATCGAATGTCATATTTGTACATTTTATAAAGTATTTTTCATACAACAACCTCCACCTTGGTAACACTTTTATCGAGGTTATTCTCAACTTCTAAATTTATACATGTTAACGTGCAGGTTGTCCTTTTGTAGGAGTTAAGGTATATAAGTTACGAAAAAACGCCCCTAATACCGTATTTAACACACCAATTTTTTTTAAATCCGCAGCCTCGGGGATCGATCACATACCCTTCAGCACCTTGTAGTTTATAGGAGCACTGTTGGTGTTTTTACTTGGGAGGACAAAGTTTTTTTTGGAGTCAATTGAACATTGGAATTTCTATTAAAATATTTTTTGAAACAATTTGAAAATGTTTGGGGATTGGTGATTGAAACGTGAAACGAGAAAGTCTTACATTAAAACTTTAGAATTTTGAATTTAAATAAAACCGAATTTGAAATTCGGTCCCTGCAATTTGGCTATACGATATTAGATAAAGTCGACTGATCCACAATTTGAACAAAAGAAGTAGCATTGCGCAAAAATCAAAATACAGAATCCTTTAACTGGAGCTAGCAAAACAGAATTACATTGCAGGATCTACCGTAAATGTTTGTTAAATTCAGCAAAGTATGGAGAAGAATATATAAACTAATCTGCAACGTTTTTTTTTTCTTTTTATACCTCGAACTAAAATTTAGAAAGTTGTGAAGAAAATATGAGATAATAAGATTTATTAGATAACCACTTGCAAAAAGGGGAAAAAATATATGAACAACAAAAAAATAATAGTCTAAAAGACAATCAGAAATTAATTGGACACTTTCTGTCTTTAATGAAATTTAATCAAAAAAAAGGAAAGATTTTCAGTCAATCAGCACTATCGAGTGTTTATATACAGACATAATTTTCTACATACAAAGATTATTACATTTAATTGCTAATAATAAATCAAACCTTTGTATAAAATTCATCAATCAAATTCCTAACGATTCAGCGATCGCTTCATTGGAGAGTTACAAAAAGTAAGTGCAATTAACATGACATAAAACATAAATATACTTGTAGTAACAATTATAAAAACTTTTCTTTAAATATCATACACTAATGTTTACCCATTTATTAATTTTGAATATTACAACCATTTATACTGTACTTTACTTAATAAGAACTTTCAATAAGATATTTTACTATAATAAGTTATTTTCAATTTTGTGTCAATAAATAATTGAGTATAAAATGAATCTAATTTGACGAAACATGAGGTAAATTTGACGAAACATGAGGTAAACCAGGTAAATTTGTCTCCAGCGGAAAATAGCTCTCTTAGCTTCCTTCTTCTTTTTTACTATCTATAAATATGTTATGTAATTGGCCATCAAAGACCCTCCCAATTTCCCTGAGGACGGTCGGAGCGATGTCAAGATGGCGGGTTCGTTACAACCTTGAGTTGGGCAAGTTATTTCCTCGGTAACAATATGTTTTGGGTTTGCTACGACAAAGTGCGAACATGTGAAAAGACTGGGTTTCATGAACAACATCATGTGTCTTGCATTACCAAGCTGGCCTTCTTACATCCCTGCTTATGAAACGAACAATCATTCTGCATTCAACTATTAAACCTGCGTATTAAGGGAAGTGTGGTTGCCTTTGGGATATTTTCGAAGGGTGCAAAAAAGGCCTTCTGATAGGCCTGCTTTCGGAAGGAAAACAAGTATTTCTATGGGTTCTTCTTGCACCCTAAAGGGAGAGGCCTATTCTGACCAGCCCTCGTTAAATTTTTTATTTTTTCTACGAGTATAACATTTTTCTAGAGGTCAGAACATAATCGTCATAACTTGAGATTTAAGAACTTGCGTGTATATCTGCGTGCCCAAGGAAGTTTGCCAATAATATGTGGTTGGATTGAACTTCATGGAATTTTAGTCGTTTTCTTTTTTAACTTAAGCTTTTGTGGACAGAAAAACACTCATTTCTGACTGACTGCAGATATTGTACACTGAACTAATGAATAAAAAAAAGCAGTGTGATACAGAGCGGACATATCCCACAACGAGCCTCATAAGTCTCAATTTAATTATCATGGGTTATTTCCGCCTATCGTCGCGAACATATTCCCCAAAAATAGTTCTTGAATGTTTCTCCAAATGATTGCATTTGCCAATATTACAAAAAATAATTTGTTCATCAATAGCAGGTTAGTCAAGCGTGAAGTTTTGAGGACACATAACTAAATATCAGATAAATATAAACCCATTGAAAATATAAATGTTTTGCAGCTACAAATGTAGTAGAAGAAGTTGATTTTTGTCATTTGCGTCACAAGTGTATACATTTTTGACAACTCGAGTAATTGAAGTCCCTGGTGGAAGAAGGTGTTAACTCACTTTTATCAAAAAAATATGTTTCTTCTTTTGTTTTCATGGTATTTGATTTTGTTTTAAATAAGAAAAAAAGTCAACATCCGATATTTAAATTATTAAAGTTAAATTTAAAAGTTATATACCATGGAAACATTAAAAGAAGGAAAATATTGATTTTGAAAAAAGTGAGTTAGCACCTTTTTACACAAAGGGCTTCAATTGTTATATTTAAGCATTAACAGTATTTGCAACAAATTAACAAAAACAGAAAAATACAGTGGTTCAGAATATGTTTTCATCGGCCAAAACTCAAAAACATTTTTAAGTTCTGTAAAAATGCGATTGTAGGCAAGAAGTTAAGGATTATTACGAAGTAATAATATTGAAAATCGGAACCAGGAGGGTATATTTTGGAAAAATTTCCTAAGTTGACTACTTTTTGATTTTTTCGATTTCTAAGAAAACAAAAATTTTGGTTTTCTTTTTATGTTTTTTAAACAAACTTTAACATAGACTCCGGTTCACTTACACAGTGCAACACGAAAAAAATAACCATATACGGACACCACTACGTGATAAAAGACTAAAAAAAAAAGACCCGTGTCTCCCAATTTTTCCCAAAGTCATGCACTTTTTTTTTATTATTTAAAGATTTGGGGCCTCGGTATCATTTTCGTAAAAATGTGATCATTTTCTCAGGCTCATATCTTGCAAACCGTTCAGAATTTCTGAGGCAAAGTTGTAGCTCTTGTCATAAAGAACAAAAATTGCGAACATATAAAATCAAAAAAACTTCACCTTCCAGATCAAAATCGCAAAAAACTTAAAAAAATTCGATTTTTTTTTACCTTTTTTCCCGTGTTCAGGTCCATAGGTAGCAAACCGTTCAAAATTCAAGGAAACAATCAACTACAAAAATTTACCTAAGATCTCAGTAAACAAATTTCTAGAACATATAAACTTCCTAGAGATGAATCTTAACACTGTTTAGGTAGCACGCAAAAGTGAAAAATTTGCCGAAAATTTTTTAATTTAATTTTTTTTACCTTTTTCTCCTGTTCAGGTCCATAGGTAGCAAAAAATGAAATATGCCTGGCCAGAACCATGTGTTTGTCCAAGGGTTAACACCGTTTAGGTAGCACTTAGGTATCACGCAATCATGCACCAACAGCAGCTGCACAGGCAATGCAGTAAGCTCAGCACACGCAACAAGGGACGCAGCACACAATATAAAAGCGACACGACGCTCACATCGAGGCATTACACAGCGCGACTTCAACGAGAGCCCAGCGGTGAAAGTTATAAAGTGAAAGTGAAAGTAAAAAAAGTGAAAGTGCTACAGTATAATTCGCACACAACATTGGCAACTGACAATTTCAATATGCAGTGTGAAAATATTGATTTATTTTGCGGTCATCAAACCAGAAAAAAAACATCTACAAGATTTCAGAAGGAAAATAATCTTTTAACTAGTGAATTCAAAAGAGCATATACATTGTGTTTCGACGAAGTGGACTTGACCGGTGAAAATTACACACCTAATACAGTGTGTCGCCAATGTTATAACAATCTCATGGCATGGTTGAGTGGAGGCAGAGGTACTATGAAGTATTGTAAGCCGGTAAACTGGATTAATCGCCCAGGTGATCATGATGCAACCAGTTGCTATGCATGCGTAAATTACACATGTCGTCTAAATCGACATTCTGAGAAGAACAAAATTTATAAAGCAACTGCAACAGCCACACTACCAGTGCTTGCACCTGAAAATTTTGTATCACCAAGGCCGCCAACTCCAGATCGTACTACAGAATTTACAGCAATGAGTACAGCAAGTGGTGAATTTACAGCAATGAGTACAGCAAGTGGTGTTACTTATGAAGATCCATTTGATACCGATTATGAGCCCCAACAGGGAAGAGATGGACCACAACTAATAACACAAATAGAAATGGATTTCATTGTGGCCATATTGGGATTATCGCAGCGACTTGCAATATTTTTGACAGCTTTTTTAAAGCAAAGAAAACTCACACATGCTAATTTTAACTCTACGGGGTACCGCAAACGGCAAGCTGAATTTCAGATGCTCTACACTCTAAATGATGACAATTTTTGTTCTTTATGACAATTTTCGCAATTTTTGTTCTTTATGACAAGAGCTACAACTTTGCCTCAGAGAGTAAATTCTGAACGGTTTGCAATATATGAGCCTGAGATAATGATCACATTTTTACGAAAATGATACCGAGGCCCCAAATCTTTGGCGGCCCATAAAAAAAAGTGCATGACTTTGGGAAAAATTGGGAAACACGGGTCTTTTTTTTTTAGTCTTTTATCACGTAGTGGTGTCCGTATATGGTTATTTTGCCATGACTTAAAAAATTACACACAGTGTTATTTAAATGCACTAGAAACTCCATATTCAGCAGCCTGTATCTTTTGCAATTTGTAACCGATTGCAGAATTTTAAATTGAAATGGAAACTGGACATCTTGAAATATAAAAAAAAATCATGGCAATAGTGGTTTCTTAACAAAAGAACCTTTTTGAGCAATTTATAAAATAAAAGTCAAAAAATGTGCTTTTTTTTGGGAATAAAGGCACTTCAACTAATTCTAATGAAAATCAATATTTTTTGTTTTTTAATTTAGTTTGCTTTATTTAAGAACTAGTAGTAATGGGTATAACCCCCTTTATTTTTAATAACTTGAAATATAGGGCATTTCATTGAGAGATAAAGATAATGTATGTAATCCAACGTGGCCTGAATTAGTGACTGCTTGTCATCAAATTGTCTACCCCCTTCGTAGACCCCAGACATTTTCGATAAAGTTTAGATCTGGCGAAGAGAGTGACCAGTCAAGAATATTAACATTTTTTCCTTTACCACTCTGGCGTTGTGTATTGGGACATTATCCTGTTGCAATATCCAAGATATGGAACCAAATAGTTCACTGAACTTCGGAAAAGCCGACTCCAATAATGTTTTATAGCTTGCACCAGTCATTTTTTCACTTTGAAATTCAAGATCGTTGGTGCTATAGTACGTAATAGTACCCCACACTATAACGCCGCCCTCTCGGTTGTGATCTCGGTTCAAAAAACACTTTTCTCTGTGCAGATCATGGAAATAATAGTTGTAGCAATCAGGCCTATTCAAATTAAACTTCTACTCATCCGAAAATACAACGGTTCTCCAGTCATTTACATGACGCCTTGGCTGCACATCCCATACCAGGTAGTCTCTTGCGAATTGAAGCCGCTTTTCCTTACGAAGAGCATTAACTGGCGGGTTTTTTTTGTAATTTCAGGTATTTCAGATACTCACAACTCTTACTTATTCTGCGTACTGATAACTTGTTCGCTTCCACTCCAGCTTGAGCTCTTATTTTTGACAAGGATAAGGCAGAATTACAAGCAATTCTGATGATTTTTCTTTTCTCAGACCTATACAAAAAAGTGAAATCCTTCCTTTTAATTTTTTTCCATACCTCTCGGGCGCCTTGATGTAATTGTTGGGCTCCGTCCAATTTTTTTAGCTATTGCGCGGTTAGAATATCCTTCAGAATGGTAAACATCGATTTTAATTTTTTCCGAAAGATTTAAATTTTTTTGTTTTGCTATTTTGACTCGTAAAATGATTGAGATGTAATAAATTGTAATAAACAAATGCTCCCTACAAAAAATCATCGCTTACTTTAAAAATAATAAAGTGCCTTTATTCAAGTGAACCAAAAAAAAAAACACATTTTTTGACTTTTTTTTTATAAATTGCTTAAAAAGTTCTTTAGTTAAGAAACTAATATTGTCATGATTAGTTTTTGTATCTAGTGCCTAATATCTAGCTTCCATTTCCTCTTTAAAATTCTGCAGTCGGTTACAAATTGAAAAAGATACGGGCTGCTGAATATGGAATTTTTAGTGCCTTTAAATAAGTGAACCGGAGAGTATATACTTGTCCACAATGCGCACAAAAAATTAAAAAATTTTCGTATTACAGATATTCGGTTTTTTCGAATTTTGACAATCGAAACATTTTGATCTCAATTTTCGAATTTCTTGAATTGTATCTCATTCAGCTTTAAGATATTGCACTCAAATTTTTCTTTATTGAAAATAGTGATTTGAGGGCTTTAATATGGAAACCAAGTTTTGTTTATACCAACTATAGTTCAGCTGTATTAAATATTTCAGAAAATATTTGTTATAAAATAAAATACTTACACTGAGAATTTGGATACCAGACCAGCATTTTCAACTTTATATCATGTTCACTGAAGGTTTGTGAAGGAAAGAAGTTATAGTGGTGCAAAGTAAAAATTTGAAATAAAAACGATATTTGCTTAAATACTTAATACAACCAAACTGTGTTCGGTATAACCAAACCTTAACTATTAAAAAAAAAAATCTTTTTTTGGAAATGTTTAGGCTTGCGGCGCTTGTCTGAGTTGCGTGACACAACAAATATATCAATGTTTATTATTCACTACTTCTCACACCAGCGTACTGTTACTAAGTCGGATTAGGTAAAGAAAATTTGACAGTTCTACACAATTTTAACAACTTGCAAGCACAAAATCTCTGCCTGGGGCAATATGCTGGTTCTACGATAACAACAAATTTATTGAGAGTTCCATATTTTTTGGGCTGGTAGCTGGAATGTAAAGAAACTAACTGAGATTGCCTAAAAATCAATCCTTTTACTGAGTTTTTATAACTTCAGGAGAAAATTCACCCTAATCTACCTCCTCGCTGTTAATGCCCATATTAAGTAACTTTCGGCACCCTAAACACTCAAAAGAAATATAAACTCTAAACTAATGGCATCTAATGTCGGGATAATTAATAAGATTTAAATCTTGTTGTATAGGATACCAAATAAATAAATAAATAAAATAAATAAATAAAATAATCCTTTTCGTCCCACCGAATCTAGTATACTTACTTACATATCCGGTCTCGTACAACCCAGGGAGGACAGGGACGACACGACGGAAACGAAGATAACTTATTTCGCCACCCAGTTCGATCGTTTGTCTTCTCTTTCCAGTTGGCAATACCAAGTGTACGCAGGGATTTGTCAAGCTGATCCCTCCAGCGGAGTCTTGGTCATCCTATTTTTTGTGTTCCTTCGAATTCGGTTTCCAAAAACCCTACGTGCTGGTTCGTCTTCATCCATTCTACTGATATGGACTAGCCAGCGCATTCGCGTTATTTTGATCCGCTTAACTATGTCAATGTCGGGATATAGCTCATACAGCTGACTCCTGATTTCTTCTCAATTCTCGAAACCACCGCAGTCACTTCTCTAACTGTGCGTCCGATGATATCTATATCATCAGCATACGTGAGCAGCATGTGACTTTAGCTGCTGATAGTTTTATTCATGTTGACAGCAGGTTTTCGCAGAATAATCTCTATTAAGATGTTAAAGAGATCGCAGGATAGGGTGGCACCTTGTCTGAATCCTCGCTTAGTTTCGAAAGGTTCGGTATGATCCTTACCAACTTTCACTGCGGATTTGGTGTTCGTCAAGGTCATCCTGCAAAGGCGTATGAGTTTTGCAGGAATACCAAGCTCAGACATTGCGTGGTACAGTTTCCCCCGTATCGGGTATCAAATAGATGATAGGTGTCGATTTGTTTTTCGTGGGTCTTTTCGAGGATTTGGCGTAGCGTGAAAATCTGGTTGGTCTTCGATTTTCCAGGCCTAAAGCCACACTGGTGTGGTCCAATCAGGTCAGCTTTAATTGCTTCTAGTCTTTCGCACATTATGCTTGATAGAACCAGGTTCGACATATTGCATCCTGGTCAGCGTCTCATCCATAATGGGCGGTTGCAACCAGGTAGGTAAAATGCAAAAAACTGGTGGACTGGGTTTGCGTCAAAATGGCAGTGAAAATACAAAAACGAAAGAGAAAACATAAACCAAATCTATTACGTTCGGAGTCAGGAGAGCAATTTAAGTCGGAAAACCGGCAAAATTTGTTTGAAATGTTCTTTGAAAACCATAATTTAGTTTTTTTCGCCCAAATCTTGGGAAACTTATTTTCTTACCAAAGAAAGCACTTAACTTAATCGAAAGTTCAGAAGTGATTTAAGGAAAACATTTACACTACGATGAAAATATCTCAAATACTATTTTTCAATTCCAACCAACTTTTATGCAGTTATTTGTGTTGATTTCGTTAAAGCCAATAAAGTTTTGGTTTTGTCTCCGGTCGCGATTTTATTAAGATGCGATTCATTTGCATAAAAATCTCATTACGGTGAACCGAACAAATAAATCTTTGGTTTGTCTTGCAAAGTAATCAAATAAGGATATTCGTTTATAGTAACCGCAGAGGGAAGGTAGCGGTTTATGGCAGTACACATTTATATATTCTTTATTTATTGCAATATACATTTCTAGCTAAATAATGCAACTTTAGGTACAGCGAATCTTACACTGCAAGGATATGGTTAGGTTAGGTTAGAGTCACTGTCAGTTCACCCCAGGGAATCTCACTAGTAGCAGTGATGCTGTTTTAAATATCTACGTTACCTTGAAAAAAAAAATAGAGGAAAGGAACGAATGTGACAGTGATAATATGACATACCCAATTAGGACTGTTCATATATTTTAGAAGCAGACTGAGTTCAATACTCCTCAGCTCGGGTAATCTGTTAAATAAAGGGATTCCCAATGTTGTTCTCCTTATATGTGTCAAGGCTGAGCACAGTAGAATATAGTGGTCAGGGATTTCCACCATAAGTTCGTCGTCGGAACTACGACAGTAATGCCTGTGCTGTATTCTCATGTACCAGTCGCCCAGTAGCCGGATATATCAGCTGTCACGCTGGTTATTGTACTCCTGTACAGAGGCATCAAGAACTCGATTCTCTTTCCGTCACGTCTAATACAAATATACCATGATATGCGACATGCAGTGAATTGTCTGAAGCTGCCGTCTTCCTCGTGGTGGAAGTGGCGATACCCAGTACTCTTAGAAGGCTTCCAATTACGCTTCGTCGGTCCATATTTCTACTAGAACCTTTCGGTCACGTTCATCAGCGGCTTCGTTTGCGACTATTTTCCTATGCCCCGGAACCCACACCCGGGAAAGCCTAGCCCTAGCGTCGATCTTATTTAAAAGACTCCTGCATTTCCTAACCAGTGTCGATCTATTCTTCTCTGAGGATAGAGCCCTTATCGCCGATTGGCTGTCAGAGAAGAGTATCACACTCGTGTTTTCTACTCAAACGTGATTTCCATACTGATAGCACGCCTCCGGTATTCTTACTACTTCTGCTTGGAAGATACCTCCAAAAATAGAGAGACCGATTGATAGTGTTATACCAACTGAGGTTGAGTAAACGCGAGGCGCCACTCCACTATCCGACTTAGATCCATTCCTAAAAGTGTCTATATCAATATGCTGAAACTGCGAGTGGTTCCTACACTCTTCTGAATGTGGTATTATTGTACTGAAGTTTTTCCGAAAATTCAACTTTGGACTAGCATAGTCGTTCTTTCAGTTATATAGGCAACAGTAGACAAAATGCATAGTATTCTACTACGCCCATAGCTTCGTGGGGTCCAACATTTCGACACTCTAAGCCGCAGAGCGCTTTTGGCCTTAACAGTCGGAAGAAAATTCAGCAACGTGTTGATAGGAGCAGAGTGGCATAAGAGTAATGCGCCTGTCACACCAACGTATTCTGTTCTCTGTACTAGTGAAAGCTTTCTATGTATCTCCAAAGCCGACCATCATACCGATAATGAGTATGTCAGAACGGTTCTAACTACCGCCGTGTACACCCTTATACCATCCTCGAGTTTAGCTCCATGTTCCTTCAAATGTTTAGTAGCAAGCGTAGAAGGAATCTAAGATCTAAGAAAATCTAAGATTCCAGCAGAGTTTCGAAAACGGAATTACACCCAGATTATTCACCTTATCCGATAGCTCCAGGGTGAGTCTATCCGATACTATGGAATGACTCGCCTATTCGTTAATATTAGTACATCAGTTTTATCCAGTTTTACATCTAACACTTATCGGTTTGGTCTGGTCCGCAGCATTGGGTTTATTCAACTCATAATATTTTTGTTGACATTCATATTTACTAGGACTAGTATGATTCCTTCAGGTTTGACAATTTACAAGAGTCCTCTATGTCGAGAAAAGTTGTGATTGTATATTGTTTAGAGAATGGACCTCTTTCGGCCTGCTAACTACTTCCTGCAGCGCTGTCTCCGTCGACTTTCCCCTCATGGAGGGGTGGTGGTTGTTCGATAGACCGCTTTTAGTCACTAGCAATATAATACAGTTATCAAAATTTCTATCTAAAGTCGTGAGTTTAAATGCTGAGAGGCCTATTGGTTTGAAATCCTTCACAGATTCATGGCAGCTCTTCCCAGCCTTGGGGATGAATATCAATGTCACACTTGTCCAACTTTCTTGTATGTGGTTTAATCGTAGACTGGCCATGTATAATGCCTTAAGTCAGGGGGAAATTATACGTATTCCTTTCTGTAACATAATCGGAATCCATTAGGCCCTGGAGATGTGTATGGCGAAAACCTATTTGTGACCCACATAAGTTTTGGCGATTTTGATCATCATCTCCCACCTGAAGAGTCAACGATTTATCACTATTCCTTGCTCTGGTATCCGGGATGTGTGTATCCAGCAGTGGCATTGGGGTTTACTCGATATATTTCGACAATATATTTCAAGTGCTTTGATTTCTTATAAAATTGTATAACAACTTTTGGCGTTGGATCCGGCAAGCCGACTTACATGTTGAGCGCGGAAGATAGGAAACTGCATGTTAGCGAGATAGTGGCGTACTTCAAAAGTTAATGTATCCGTAGGGAACGGTTTGGGCGCCACCTTCCTACGGAGTCGGATGAGTATATATTCACTTTCTCTCTCCCAACAACCGTACATACTAATCGTTGCACCACCGACGACCACAAAATCTGCTTGACGTAGATGCATATGAAGACTTTTTCGTATGAGTTCATAACTAGGCTCCAGAGGGTACTTTCCTGAATGGTATATTATTCCAACTAAAACGAACCATTTTTTCGTTAGAAAACTATTTCTGATATTGTAATACGAGGGGACTAACAAAAGTTCGCTTAATAGAGTAGAAAAAACTAAACAAAAAATGTTTAAATTTTATATCTTTATTCTTCATCGCTTTGTATTTTTTCAACGTAATCGCCATTTATTTCGATACATTTTTGAAGTCGATAAATCCACCTTGAAAAACAGTCCTAAACATCTTCAAATTTGCACCTTCTGGGCTCCATACCATGCTTTGTTGTTTGGTTTCAGGATCGTACTTGTAAAACCATGCTTCATCACCTGACCCAATTTTATGAAAAGTGGAAGACTTTCCGTTTTTGAATTTGTCAAGAAAATATTGAGCAAAACGCACACGTGCCTCTTTTTGAGCTTCAGTTAAAATTCTAGGAAACCATCGTGTAGACTTTTTCGTATATCCAAGATTATTTTTTAAAATTCGCGATAATTCGCCCAGTTCTTCATCAATCATTTCCTGGGTCAATCTTGGATCTTCGTCAATTTTAGACTTCACCAGCGCTACACCTACATTGTCAGTCGCAGATTTTGGACGGCCTTCTCGAGGTTCATCCTCCACAGAAAAATGAACGGTGTGGAATCTCCTGAACCACTTTGAAATAGTCACAAGTGATGGCGCATACACTCAAAACGCTGTTTGGCATTCACTAAATATTTCCACAGGCTTGCGCTTACCCCGAAATCCAAAAAGAATAGGAAACTGCATTTCTGGCTGCGTTGGCACAGGGATATCTACTAACACTACTTCACTAATTTAACGTTTTCTTGTCTCCATTTTGACCGATCTTTCTGAAAATTAGGGTGATATATCGTAAGATTATAACAAACAGTGTGTAATTTTTGATTGATTAAAAACTTGTAATATGACAGAAACTAAGCGAACTTTTCTTACCCCTCCGTGCTATGAACTTCTCATATATGAACATTGAACACACAAACTAACAAAATCGGTGATAAAATTAAAGTCAAGTAGATCAAACTGCGTGATTGTAGCCAAAATTGCCAATATGTCGAAAATCTTAAGATTGTTTCGGCAATGTGGCTTAAAAGACCCATCATTATTAAACTATCAGAGTGCGACATGTTACTGGCGCAAATATAGACTATCAGAAAGCGAATAAAATCAACAAACTGATTAAAAACCTCTGAAAAAGGTGAAAAAATCGAGAAGGCGAATCAGTTGAATTGCTAAGGCACGAAATATGGTAGACTCACGTGCTTTATGTAAGTAGTTTGATTAACAGTGAGAGCGCTGTGGTGAACGTCGGTGGTGCAATAGGTAGAGTGCGCGCCTCTTGTACATGAGATCCTGGGTTCGATCCCTGCTCTGACCACCTTAAAAATTTCTTTCGGCAGCGGTCAACTCGCATAGTGACGGCGACACTATCGAGTATTTAGCCATGAAAAAGCTTCTCAAATTACCGTTCGAAATCGTTGTAAAATCTGTAGGTCCCAATCAGTGAGTAAGAAATTAGAAAGCGCACATCTCACTGGTTGTGAGAAGCTCTCCCCAATCCCTTCATGGGATGTAATGGGAAACGGTTTTTTTTTAATTGACCAATTACTCGAGCAAGTGAGTTGTTCGAATTTATAATCACGTACCAAATAAATTCGAATTCGGTGTTAAAATAATCGATAATAATAATCATTCGTCTTCCATTCTGATAACGAATAAAATGTTAATACATATTGACATAAATTTAATATATGTTAACATCACTGATTGGTTCTGCCTTACAAAAAAATTTTATACTTAAAGCAAAGAAAAAAGTTTAACCGTCTGTACCAAAGATTGCATGTAGACTAAAGACAGTTTGAACCCAATTATAAACTGTAAAGCTATTGAAAATCAAAGGCTTTCCAGGTAACAGGAAATTAAATCTGTTTCGTACAATACAAAATGCAAAAGTTCTAAAACACCTTTCCGTCAGTGCGCTCCATCTAAAGCGTGATTACTCTTCTTCAACGAAATTCCTCGGAACGTCGTTGTTTTCGAAATTATGAGGACATATGTTTTTATAATAATGACTATTAACTGCTTTATTTCGTATCTAAGTTTAACTATTTGGCATTTTACTTCTTGTGCTTTGAATTTCAAATAGAGGTTCTGAACTTGAGCTCCATTTATGATATCAAAAGAAGACCCGAACTTTAACTCTTTAATATATAGTGTTCTGTTATTAAAAATTTAAAAAAATAATGCTTCTTCTTTAATTTTTTTATAATATTATTGAATATCTAATAATTATATCTAAGATATCTGCGTTTCCTCTATATGAACTGTGTGGCAAATACAATTATTAACCCTTCTGCACAAATTCAGATAATACCCCTCATAAACAATTTGTGGGACAATTTGACCCAATATCAAAATCACATCCGTATAACGGTAAACTAAATTTTTTTTATTATTTGGGTTAATTTCAAACACAATGCTTTTTTTTCGTCTCAAGCTTTTTATTTCTTTCATGTAAAAGAAAATAAAAAAACAAAAACGGCAAGTAAGCTCTAAAATAATTAGCAACAAACAAAAGTAGTTGTTATTATTGTAAAACTTTCTGGTAAATTGTGCAAATGGTGCTTTAACTGTATATCATGCCTATTACATACAAATATACCTGTCTCCACACATGTTATTCATTAAGCAACATGGAAAAAGAGTTGAAAACAATAGAACAATAATAAAAAATATAACTGTTTTTCAATGATTGTATTTATTTTTATTGCTTTTTCCTGGTTTTACCTGAAAAATGTTATCAATGTCATTTTGACGTTCTAATTTTACTTTGTCTCTGCGTTTTTTCCGTAATGTCACATTTTTTTTAATTCAGTCATAATCATTACTTGAGCTGTTTCGTTTGCTTTATGTGCATCGCTATTAAAAAGTGCAAGAAGTGATAAATTGATTAAGATAAAAAATAAAATAATAAAATCAATTATTTGGTGTTTTCAAGTGAATTTATAATCGCACGATGGTAAGTACAGCTAAAAATTTCCGTACTGTCACACAGTTATTTAATAAAAAATCGTGAAATAACTTTTTAGAAGAAAAAACCAAAAAAAATATCACAAATTTCTTTACTGTCACTTTTAAGTAAAAAGGTTTTTTTGTATTTTAAAAGCTTATTTCTCGAAAATTCCGATTGATTTCAATACTGTAGTTCTTTTGATGTAAAGATAATTTGTTATATTACTTTGAATGACTATGGAATGACTATATGAAATATTCACAGATTCCGATGAATAGATTTGTTCATGAATTTTTTGTTAATATAATTGGATTACTTGTATTTTTTGTTTCGTTTTTATATAAAAGAGAAAAAACAAACAGTAACCAAAAACAAAATAATGAATAAATGTTTAAGTTTTCGTTACACTTGAAATTTAAATTGGATTTTCTTTACTGTCACAAAAATTCCGTACTGTCACTTTTTATTTTTTCAAGTTTCCAGCAAAATACAACAATTTCTTCCAAATTGTTTGAAGCAAATTTGTTACTTTAAATGTAAGCTGCACAAAAACAATTTTTTGTAAAAAAATTACTTTTTTTTAATTCTTGAATTATAAAAGGAAAAAAAAAATAATTGGAATCTCTTCGAAAAATAACTTTTTGCTATTACTAACCCGTTTTTTTTAAGAAAAACATCCAAAGCTGGTAAATAATAAGTTAACGAATGCGATAGTAGGCTTTGTTCTAACATTTTTGCATTAATTTCTTAGTTTTGTAAATTTTTGTAAAAAGTGACATTCCGGAAAATATTTCACCAAAATGCAATAAAAAAGCAAAACAAATTTTTTTAAAGAAACTAAAAGTAATTTCGCAATCTGCACAAATCTTAATGCAAGTAAACAATTTCAGAGAATTAATTCCTCAACCTTAAAAAAAAAAAAAAATGCTCATGTACACTACTTTTGGAATTAACCCATTTGAAAATAAAATATAGAAATTCAAAATTTATTTTAAGACAAGAAGGTTAATTCTGGCTGTTTATACTTATACGCGTAATGTTGTTTGCATAAACAATTTTGGATGTATTGATTGAGTTTTTGGTATGTGAACATCTTTGTCTTTTTCCCAATTATCCAAAAAGCATGAGGGAGAATTTTGAAATTGAATGATCTTCGATGAACTGGGAGTGTCGGCTGCTACATCTTCCGGGATCTTTGCCAAAACCCTTTGCGCAGAAGGATCATAGGGCATTCACGAGCATTGTTGGTCAAAATGACCCACAAATTGTATACGAGTAGGTAAAGTATTTAATATGTAATGAAAAAAAATTGGCTAGTCCCGAAATTTTGTTTTTTTACGTAAAATCCATCTGAAGGCCCTGACTGAGGATAAGAAAAAGTTGTATAAACGTGTAGCCATTCTAAGACATGATCTTAGCCGTTTTTGTTGTAGTAGAGGGTGGGCAAACTAAATCGCCCTATGGGAAAAGAATATGTCTTTTGTATATGGTGTCAACTGCCAGTTTTGGTTTGGATATTTGTATAGTAAACAGAAACAGAACTTATGCCAACAAGCCATGGAATGTTATATTCCTCAAGAACGCGGAATATTCTTGGCAATTTTTTTTACGCCAACTGGTCTAACACTAAGGTGTTTAGACGCTCGGCAAGAAAACACTAGAACAACCCGTGACAAAACAGGCTAAAAATATCGCGGATGAGCCATCAGTGTCGACCTTCAGATGATACCACGATCGCTGATGATACCACGATTGATTCTGGAGATTATATTGGTGAAAGAGTGTAAGATGCTCCCTTACAAAGTACAAGTAGAACCTCGGCGTCTGTGTATATCATTAATCGGATTCAAACTATGTTTACGCTCTCCTAAAAAACAACCACACATTGGACGATACTTTGTCGACATTCTCATATAAACGGGTATACAAAATAAACAAAATTTGCAATTCTAGGACCCTTAAAATCCACGTATTATTCACGACGAACCATTGCATCCATTGATACTTACTGCAAGGTGCTGCATTGACGCCGGTGGTGTCGTCTGATCTTACTTTTTTAGAGGCCGCCGTATGTAACATCGTTTCTTTGACTGGTAAGCGGTACAGAACCATGCTCAGTGATATTTTATTGCGACAAATTGATGAATTGTGGACCGAGTCACAT
This sequence comes from Phaonia tiefii, assembly GCA_963931995.1. NCBI lineage: Eukaryota > Metazoa > Arthropoda > Insecta > Diptera > Muscidae > Phaonia > Phaonia tiefii. Next base: position 264,443,647 of record OZ008370.1, read on the forward strand.
GTGGAGTCAACAGGACGTGGTGTTTCGTTTTGGTAATCTGCAGTGACCGGCAGCAGTTCTTTCGTAGGGCCTTTGAAGTTACGGGTCTATATGAACAGGCTACAGATGCTGGAAGCTCTTAAAGAGAAGATTCTGGAAGCTCTTAAAGAGAATGTGTACAAAAACTTACCTACTTAAGTTCACGATACTTACTTATACGGCCTCGGACAACCCCGGGGGTCAGGGACCTTACAAAACGAAGATAACATATTTCGCCAACCAGTTCGATCTTTTGCTTTATTTCTCCAGTTAGCAATACCAAGTGTACGCAGGGATTCGTCAACCTTATCCCTCCAACGGAGTCTTGGTCATCCTATTTTTCGTCTTCCTTCGAGTTCGGTTTCGAAAACCCTTCGCTCTGGTTCATCTTCATCCATTCTACTGACATGACCTAGCCAGCGTAATCGCGATATCTTGATCCGCTTAACTATGTCAATGTCAGGATAAAGCTCATACAGCTCATGATTCATGCGTCGCCGATACTCGCCGTTGTGCACTATAGGGCCATAAATTTTTCGGAGTATTTTTCTCTCGAAGACTCCTACAGATGTTTCGTCTGCTTGCGGTAGGACCCAGGTTTGTGCGCCATAAAGCAAGACAGGTTGAATGCGAGTCTGGTACAGCTGGACTTTTGTTACTCGAGAGAGGGCTTTATCTCTAAAGTGCTTGCTTAGCCCAAAATATCATCTATTCGCAAGCACAATACTCCGCTTGATCTCAAGGCTGACGTTGTTGTTTTTGTTCACGGCAGATCCGAGGTATATAAATTCGTCCACTACGTCGAAGCTATAACGGTTATCAACGTTCACGCTTTGGTCGATTACTATGATTGAAATTGCTCTAAAACTTCCTAAATGGTAGTCACCAGTGGCGGCACCGCTTGACGTATATCGTCGTCAAAAGTAAAAAGTAAAAAAAACTTATAGGCTCAAGTTGACATTTTGAAAACAGCCTGTCAATGTTAAGAACAGACAGGATTAAGCGGCTCGCAGATGGATGAATTTGCAGCGCTCCCATTTAGTGAGTGATTTGCAATGGATTAGTATTAAGCTTATTCTATATACTTGGGAACTAATATTTAAACATTTACTTGCAATACTTTGTATAGGGAACGCAAACATTTCCTCATTTGTATAAGTTCAATACGCTTATTTGAAAGTACGGGCAAAAATTGAACAGTATCAATATATTTGCATAATACTGTGTTACATTTTGTACTTATACTTAAAGTAAATGAAAGCGGCCCAAATAATAATCTGTGCTTAAAGATGTTTAGTTGTTCAGCAATCTTACAAATTGGAATTAAAGTAAAACACTCTGACTCTGGTATGATACCTTTTTCCTTTCTACCCAGTTTTGCTTTGCTCTTTTCCTGACCATGATTCAAAAATTGGTATATTTAATTTGAGCAATAAACTTGAAGAGATTATGGAAATATCATACACGTGCTGCTACTTTATTTATGCCTCCATATTTCTGTCAAATCAGCAGTATTTTGGAAAATTCAAATGGCCCCTAATGTTTCTGCAAACAATTTAAATACTTGGTAGCACCAGAAATTAACTACATGCTCTATCCAGTAAACAGCTAAAGCACTGTTGGAACGGCATGGGGTAACTAAAAACTTAGTAACAACAAAAGCCAAACAGAAATTTAATATTTTATTTTTCGGATGACCCTTCCAACACAGATGATAAATACACACTGACTCCACCAAATAAATAACACATTTAAGGGTGAAACAAACAAAGTAATATGTCGGTCCGAGTAAAAACGTACAATAGAGAAAACAAATTTATTTATCTAATGGCTTCTGTTTATGAGAGGACAATTCGCAACACAGGAGAACCTATCGGAAGATACAGTGGAAAACACATATGTTGCTAGATTGCTAAACACCACGTATTTTGCCAATGGAAATGGATAATACAAATTATATTTTCATTTCATAGCTATGAATAAATACATTCGGATTGCTAACTACCATCTGTAAAAATGTGGGCAAATGCTATAAAGTATATTTGGAGAACAAATTCAGTTAGACGTTTCATTATATTTCATTGTCTCACTTGCAGAAGTTACATTTTAATATATTTTATTCACTACAGCTAAAATTTAAATAATTTAATAATTGCCACTTATTTCAGGTTTATATTTATCTCCTTGTGAAACTATATATATATTTTGACCAATAGTAGAGTACTCAAAACCTAAAGCGGCTAGGCGAATTCCGGTGGGTTAACCGTATCTCGGGTCTCTAAAATTGTATATTTTCAAAGAACCGGTTTCACCGGTTATTTCAAGACGATTAACTGGTTTTTACGGGTTTTATACAACTGATATCTGTGGTCACAAACAATAACAGCCTAAGTCTATTCTAAAATTGTTCAGGGAGAGCAGTTTAAAGTTTAATATCTTTACTGGAAATCAGGAGTCGGATTTTGTGATAACTTTGTTACAGATAACAAGGAAACGAATTCGTTTACTTACTTCTTAACAAAAAAGAGTTGATAATTTGAGCACGGTGACTTCTAAAAAAATGTTTTTGAATTTTGTCCTAACTCGAGTTAGGCTGTTATTGTTTGTGACCACAGATATAATGCCGCAGAATTACAATCCTGTAGCCTTTTCATAGCTACTATGGTTACTGATCCCATCGGACAGATACAAAAGACTTTGCCAATGAATTATTTCACGGATAACTTGCTGAAATTAATTGCCCAATGGCAATAGAAGTCATATCTGCCGATTTAGATGTAAGTTCCTGAACTACTATAAACACAGGTGTTATCCCTGCAAAAAATTTGTAGGGTTTCGGAAGCACTAGCAATTTTTTCACCATACTGAAGCGCTTGCTTAGAAGTCATTACAATTCCGGCATACCAAACTGCAATGAAGTATGGAATCACAAACGAAAAGACCATTCTATAGCATACAATTGTGCTACCGAGATAGCGATATTGTAAAGCAATGCTCATTCTTTTCTTGTCGCTCGCTTACTGCACTGCAATAAAGTAAGGCAATAATCTTCATATCTTTCATATCTTCTAGACTGCAATGAATGAAGTGCCTTTGGTCGCCTTTCTAAGTAGTGCTTCATGCCTTATTTCAGAAGGTTTGTAAGCGATTGCCACCATGTTTTCGCCTTACAATTCTGCTTCCGGGTAAGCAGTGTTTTTTGCTGGGATGTTATGAAAAGAAGTACAAAACATCTAAAGGAATTTTTAATTTTTTCAAATATGTATGAGAACAGATAGGTTGAATAAAATAAATACATAAATAAGGGGTCGGCCATATAAAATTTGGAACTTGAACCCCCCCGATATTTCGAAGCCGATGACCAATTGAAATCTATGAAGTGACAGATTACTTGTGAAAGGCTAGAAATTTACAGACAGGGGTCGCTTTCCCTCGAAAAATATTGCGATATATTAAAAATATTCTTCCAAAGTTCTCAGTCTTCAACTCAAACTGTCAGAAATCTACAAAATAAATTTGATTCAAATAGAGTTACACCAACGCAGTTTGTGGATTAATTAGAGAAACGAATTTATCAATGCGTGTCCTCCTCCAGTCGTTCGTCCGGTAAGTTCAGTAGAAACTATTGCTGCTGTAGCTGAAAGTGTGTTCGAACAGCCGTCAACATCAACTCGCCACCGTTAGCAGAACTGAACATTTCTCAGACTTCTTTTCGCATAATTTTGAGCCTGTTTATGGAAAAATCATATTTGCCAATACAATACATTTTCACCTTGGGGGCTTTGTTATCCAACAAAATTGTCGCATTTGGGGGAGAGGAGAAGCTGATGCATCCCCAATGAGTCACTGTTGGCTGCAGATTTTGGCATGGCAGCATCCAAGGTCAATATTTCTTCGAAAATGAGCAAGGAATCGCTGTAGCCGTCAATAGCTAACGTTATAGTGCCATGCACAGCGATTTTTTACTTTCACAAGCATTGTCGTGGCTATATACTCGATCATCGATCTCAAAAGAGACGAATTAAAAGTGAACGACGCTTAAACAAAGAGGATGAATACAGTTAGGGAAGAAAAAAACTGCACAATTGGGCAACCGTCTTAGAAGGGAACCAAAAAGTTGATGCGTTTCACTCAAAAGGCATTTCTCTCTCGCGCCATAACATGATTATTTCATACTTCTTACATAGTTTATGTCATTATATTTAAACATGATTGGTATTTTTATAGCTAAATACTACTTATATAACGTCATCAAAAAACTGCTCGTGTATTGGTATATTCGACGAAGAGAGTAAGAGATTGAGCACAGAAACGAAGCGCTTCATGGATTTTCTATGTTGCCATGACGATCCTGATGCGCAGTGTAAACCCATTTCCGACTCTATAAAAACTGCCGCAACAACCGTACTTAGTTTCGAAAAACCGCTTCGCCATAAACCACGGTTCCCTGCAGAGTGTCGCATTGCAAATGATGAAAAGAACGCTGCACGTATGGCAATGCTTCAGTCAATTGCAACGCTAGGTGCCACTGAGCGGTATCAGGAGAACAGAAAGGAGGTAAGCCCTCTCTTTAGGCGTAAGAAATGGCAGTGGAGAAAGCGCGAGAGTGAGAAAATTGAGATATACAGAAGGAAGAACGAAGCCCGAAAATTCTACCAAAAAGTCAAAAACGGAACTAATAGACATGGTTCAGGGCCCCCCTTCTGTAAATACAAGAACGGAAATCTCATCGCAGATGTGCAGAGCACGTTGGGAATATGGAGAGAAAAATTCTCCGCGCTAATGGTACCTGAGACATCCAATAACAATGGGACAATCTATCACAATATGGACGACGACGTCGATTGCCCCCCTCCTAACCAAGCCGAGGTCAGAACAGCTATTTCGCGGCTTAAGAACAACAAAGCAGCACGAGCCGATGGATTACCGGCGGAGCTATTTAAGGCTGGCGGCGATGAGCTAATAAGGTGCATGCATCAGCTCATTAGAAAAATGCATGCCCGGCGATTGGAGTCCCAGTGTACTATGTCCTATATTTAAAAAAGGTGACCCAAATATCTGTGCCAACTACCGTGGAATAACTCCTTTATCCATAGGATATAAGGTTCTATCAAGTATAATGTGCGAAAGACTCAAACCAATTATCGCTGACCTGAGTGGACCATACCAGTGTAGCTTTAGGCCTGAAATCCTGAAGAAACCCTACTAAAAACAAATCAACACCTATCATCCCTTTATCGATTATAAGGCGGTCTTCGATAGTCCGGTACGGGAGAAACTCTATGAAGCAATGTCTGAGCTCGGTATTCCTGCAAAACTCATACGCCTTTGCAGGATGACCTTGACGAACACCAAATCCGCAGTGAACGTTGGTAAGGATCTTACCGAACCTTTCGAAACTAAGCGAGGCCTCAGGCAAGGCGACACCCTATCGTGCGATCTCTTTACCATCTTAATGGAGATTATTATGAGAAAAGCTGCAGTCAACATAAATAAAACCATCAGCAGCAAAAGTCACATGCTGCTCGCGTATGCTGATGATATCGATATCATTGGGCGCACAATTAGATAATTTTCTGCGGTTTTTTTCGAGAATTGAGAATGAGTCAGCAAAAGTGGGTCTGTCGGTAAATGAGGACAAGACAAAATTAATGGTTTCAACGAACAGGGTCTTCACGCGATTAGACCAAAGCGTGACCGTTTATAACCGCTATATCTTTGAGGTAGGGGACGAATTAATATACCTCGGATCTACCGTGAACAAAACCAACAACTTCAGCTTTGAGATCAAGCGGAGAATTGTGCTTGCGACTAGATGTTATTTTGGGCTAAGCAAGCACTTTGGAGATAAAGCCCTCTCTCGAGTAACAAAAGTCCAGCTGTACCAGACTCTCACTCAACCTGTCTTGGTTTATGGCGCAGAGTCCTGGGTCCTATCGCAAGCAGACGAAACATCTGTAGGAGTCTTCGAGAGAAAAATACTCCGAAAATATATGGCCCTATAGTACATAACGGCGAGTATCGGCGACGCATGAATCATGAGCTGTATGAGCTATATCCTGACATTGACATAGTTAAGCGGATCAAGATAACGCGATTGCGCTGGCTATGCCATGTCAGTAGAATGGATGAAGATGAACCAGCACGAAGGGCTTTCGAAACCGAACTCGAAGGATTACGAAAAATACGAAGACCAAGACTTCGCTGGAGGCATAAGGTTGACGAATCCCTGCGTACACTTGGTGTTGCCAACTGGAGAAATAACCCCCGGGGTTGTCCGATACCGGATAAGTAAGTAAGTAATATCCAAGATATGGGACCAAATAGTTCACTGAACTTCGGAAAAGCCGAATCCAATAGCGTTTTAAAGCTTGCACGAGTTCAGAAACGCCTTTCTTTGCGCAGATCATGGAAATAATAGTTGTAGCCATCAGGCCCATCCAAATTAAATTTCTTCTCATCCGTAAATACAACGGTTCTCCAGTCATTTACATGACGTCTCGGCTGAACGCTTTTTTTTTATAATTTCAAGATGCTCGCTTCCACTCCAGCCTGAGCTATTATTTTTGCCAAGAATAAGGTAGAATTAGAAGCAATTCTGATGAATTTTCTTTACTCATACGTAGACAAAGACAATGAAACCCTTCCTTTAAAATTTTTTCCATACCTGTTGGGGGCCTTGATGTAATTGTCGACAACTCCTCCGTCCAATTTTTGTAGCTGTTACGCGGTTAGAATATCCTTCAGAACGGTAAACATCAAATTTAGTTTTTCCGATAGATTTAAAATTTTTTGTTTTGCCATTTTGACTCGTAAAATGATTAAGATGTAATAAACTGTAATAAACAAATGCTCCCTACAAGAAGTCATCCATTACTTTAAAAATAATAAAAAAATAATAAAAAAATAATAAAGTGCCTTTATTCAAGTTAAATAAAAAAAGTGGCACATTTTTGGATTTTTTTGATGTGTTAACATCTATAGCGGCGTATAGGGACTAAATCTATCAAAGTCAGATGTTATGCTGCTGCTAGAACCAGATTTTATGCTGCTGCTAAAGCCAGATTTTATGCTGCTGGTAAAACCAGATTTTCTGCGACTGCGATAGAGAATAATGACGTGTTAAACAAAAATGAGCGAGCAAGAGAGCAATGAAAGAGTGGCGTGGCAGGGGTGAGGCAAACGAAATTGTGTCTATAGCATATGCATTAACATAATAATGTATGTGTGTACATGTGTCTGTTGCTGCTGTTGAACGGAGATATAAAGCATAGCCACGCAAAATTTCATTTGCAAGCCCATGGGCTTGCGCAGTCAACGTTATGGTGACACACTATTACGTCAGCTACTTCGTACAAAGTATGTGTGATGTTGTGTTTTTGGCTGTTTCAATGCTGTTGATAGCGCAAACATGTGGTTATGTGACACACGTATACGTCAGCTACTTCGGACAAAGTATGTGTGATGTTGTGTGGTTGGTTGTTTCGTTGTTCTTGCTATGGCCAAACCCAGCGAGTCATTTGATGTTCAGCATTGCCCGGTGTATACAAAAAACTATTGTTTTTTATTTTCCAATGTAACATTTACTAATGTGTTCATAGAAATCGAACAGGTGCCGTGTAGCAAAAAGGTGTTAACACATCATCCGTGAGTTCGAACACTCATTGATTTTTTGATGTGTGTGCTGGGGGTAAAAATCTTTTTCACAATACAATCACAAATTTAGAGTAAGATGTGCGATGTAATCGTTAAGCAATCGTAAAGCGTTATCAAATCGGTGTGAGCTATGTATGAGTGTATTAGCGTAATCATACGCTGCATACAATATACTCAACACCATCTAGTGTGCAATAGTAGCGACTAATTTTCACCTAATTGTCGTATGTTATCGTAGGCAAATGAAAACAAATAAATAAAATGAATACAAAAACATTTAATTTTAATAACTTTTAAAAAGATTTTTTGGCCTTTTAATAAGAAATTTACTAAAACAAAGCAAAATAAGGAAAACTAAAAACTAAACTTGTCAAATATAAGGACAACTAGATACTAAAAGTTTTCTTCATCTTTGAGATTGTCATTCATACTTAACAGCTGCATATAAGCGCCATCTAGTGTGCAATAGTAGCTACTAATTTTCGAAAACCATTGTTGTAAAAAAAATCCAATTAGTGTTCGAACTCACGGGCGATGTGTTAACACCTTTTTGCTACACGGTACCTGTTCGATTTCTATGAACACATTCGTAAATGTTACATTGGAAAATAAAAAACAGCGTTCAATCATATGATGACGTTACAGTTAAATAATATTAATACTTAAAATTATTTGAAGACCCAGTGCAAGCACATGTGTCATTATATTCTTGCTCAATACTTTTTTTATTCCCATAAAAGTCAAAGAATGCAAAGCAACAGACACTTGTACATACATACACACATTGTTATATTCGTACGATATAACCGAAGATCAACATAAAATACTTTTTTAATATTACTCCAAATTAAAACACTTCAATCTCGGCTCGCCGATATCGAATCGCCTTAATTTTAGGCCTAAACTCTTCGTCGAAACCCGCACTAGCTTTTTAATCCAAAAATTAATAAAATCGGCTATGAATTTCCGGAGAAAATCGCGTGGGAAAATTATTTGAAAATCGTCCAATAATCACTTTCAATACCGACTGCCAGGCAACGAACACACAAACGATGATTTATGCTATGAACAGAATTGGTGCGTACTGAGTATTTTACGCAGCGTAAATTTACGCAGGTCAAGAAAACGCAGTGGAAATACGTCGTATGAAACACAATAACGCCGTAACGTACGACGTAAAACTAAACACAGCTGATAAAGTTGTTTACTATTTGTGAATGCGAACATTGCAAAAAATTAATAATGGAAAAAATTAAGATTAAACAAGCAGTCGTGCTGCATCACATTTTCTAAAATTATGGCGTTGAGATCCATTTTCACTTCATAACTTGCGCTATATTCTCACTGAAATAATTTATAATTACAAGTTTTCTTTTTGTCAACAACTGATAAGGTGACCATATGTAAAAAAAAGTACTTCACAAATGAAACATAAACAAAAACTCAACTAAAAAGCTTTTTTGTACTTAATTTTATTTATATATTATTATTTTAAATGTTAATAAGTAAAAATAAACAATTTCTTAAGTAAAAAGTAACTTTAATTACTGAAATACTCACTCACTCACTCGGTACTGTTTTGTACGCCGTACGCAGGCGTATGAAATAGAAATAAATCTATTTTCAGCTGCTGCGTACTTGCGTATTTTACGACGCCGTCGTGATTCTGCTCATTTCCATATACACAAATGTGTTCTATTTTTGGCGACGTATTTACGCTGCGTAAAATACGCAGTACGCACCAATTCTGTTCACACCATTACTCTTACAAACCTAACACTTGCGTATGTATTAAATTTATAGTTTACTGCCCTAGAGGCGCGCGTATAGATGTTAGCACATCAATAACTACATGCATTACATTTCAGTAAACAACTGATTAATAACTTGTCAACCACACAAATACAAAATAATAAAATATTTTACAAAACACCAAAAAAATTATAACTCAGAATATAAAACAACACAAAGTGTATCAAAGCTGAATGGAGGTAATGTTAATTCTAATAAAATTTCTATTAGATTCCAATATAAATTAAGATTATAACATATCTTCATTACGTACTGTTGCCTTACACTGAAGCTGGTGCACGACAATTGGGTAACAATCTCCATCTCATGCCAATTATTATGGTTGGAGATTTTAATACAAATTTTGCAAACCCACAGTCGCAAGCTTTATCAAAATTTTTATTTGACGTTTTCCACTTGCATATGAGCAATTCTCCACAAACCCCCACAACTAACAATTCCACTACTATAGATGCAGTTTTCCATAGATTTTTAAATACAATCGAGTCAAAAATTTAAATATGTATCTTATTTTAGTTACCATAAGCCAATATTAACTATTTGTACATAAGGCAATTACCATAGATGGGCACTTTGTAGTACTACTAAACTTTCAGTAAAAATAATTCTTTAACTAGTAAATTTTTACTGATTACTAAAATTTTTTTCAGCAATTTTTATAAAGTGCCTACATGATTATGATGAGGTGCATTGAATTTTCAGTAATCAGTAATGCCCCATTACTGATTATTATGAATACGGCCCTATGATTTTACTGGTAATGCAAATTAAATTTCATTATCAGTAAAAATTTACTGAATTTTTTCAGTAATCAGTAAATTTCCTGCTTACTGTAATTTTTAATGCAGTACATATATACTGCAGTGTGCCCATTTACTAACCAAATAAGTTAAATAAAACAAACAAAAACCAGCAAATTCCTAGGTATTTACAGAATTGCAAGTTTTGATACTTTTAATTGATTAATTAAAAACATATACTAAAAGCATAAGTACTTCCAACTTAAAAAAAAATTTCATTACTAGATGTTTACACATCTCCCCTGTGATCGGACTCACATTAATTTTTTTTTATAAATTGCTCAAAAAAGTTCTTTAGTTAAGAAACCACTATTGTCATATTTTTTTTGTATCTCAAGATATCTAGCTTCTATTTCCATTTTAAAATTCTGCAATCGGTTACAAATTGCAAAAGATACACGCTGCTGAATATGGAATTTTTAGTGCCTTTAAATAAGTGAACCGGAGTATATCTAGTGTATACTAAATTCCTACGATTTTCATTTAAATTCTGATAATATATGTAGTAAACAAAGAATTTCCAAATTTGTAACCCGACGCAGGAGTTGGCTAAATGTTTTGAATCCAGCTATTCAAACTGTTCGTCTCCAACTTCGTCATTGCAGTTTACCCTGCTCCACACTCTGGTTCATTTTCAGTTGTAAGACAATCTATCCATAAAAGTCTGTAATAATCTTTCTGCGACAAAGTGCTGTGAACTTTTTTGCTTGATAAAGTCTTAAACGATACTGATATCGAAATAATATTTCGAACAGAGGTTTGTATAAACCAGAGCAACTACTAAAATTAATGCTGTTTTCATGCTCCTAATGGTTGTTAGAAACTTCACAACGTTCGACCCAAGTACACAACTTTACGTACTTGTACAAATTAAACTTGCTAATAAGATATATTAAAGTAAAACATATCTTAATAGAATTAATCTATTACCAATATTTCAGGTTTCATCTTCTTCAGAACGAACTGTCTACTCATAATGTTGGCAGGTCTTTTGATTCCCACAATTTCACACCAATATTATACAATTCAAATAAACAATAACGGGTATGCCGTTTAAAAGATTTGGAAACACAAACAATCTCCAATCTGTGCCTGCAACGAACTCAATCCATGAAAAGTATTATTGTATCAACGTGTAGCATGATAACGAGTAACAGATGCTTGGTTAGCAAATACTTGAGGGTTTGGTGCCATTGCGCTGTATTTTATGTAGTTATTCGCATCAATAGAGGCGTTGGGGCTGTTGATATGTTGGTGGGACTTTTGGCACTCAGTAACTCTATTTAATATTTTGTTTAACCACGTCGCCATCATGGTCAACTTCAATTACAACCCGCTTAACAAAGCAATTAAATAACTGAATCTCTTTCAACCGGCGTGTCTTATTTATAGATTGACATGCAACATATAGCCTGTGCGTCAAACCCCCACCAGTTGTGTGTTAATTGCGTTTTACATTCATCTCCATTTGATCAATTTGTCCAGTTGTTTGATCAATCATTTATTTGGGTTGGTGCGAAGCGGTGGCAATTTTTCTAGATTGTGCTTTAAAATGTAGAAAGCAATTTAAGGGAATTAACTATTTACAAATTATTTACAGTCAAAGGAGTATTGCGTACAATTACGTTACAGCTTAGGCGAAAAGACGAAATAATACTTCGGTAAATCATTCTGAAATTAAAATCCACAGTTCTTACAATATTTCGACAGTGATGTGAACAGTATTTAACAGAGGGTAGCAAAGTTTCCATTGACTTTATAAAGACTAAACTTTTGAGATGACTTTTTGGGGATTATTAGGTCAAACTAAATTAAAGTCCGTAGTGTAAATTGCAGAAACTGTCTTAAGTCTTATTAGACAGTTAGTCTTAAGTTTCTTTGTAACTAAATCAAAATTAACCTGTGGTAATTACAAAACAAACGAAGAAAAGTTCGTTAGGACTATGAGAACGAAAATGGTCAAGCAATTACTCCAACATTTCGCACATGCTTGAAGTCGTAGTCTGTGATAATCTAGATCCCGCTTTTTATGACTGAATATCGATGCTTGAGTACTTCAACGTCCCAATATATAAATATTTACCAGTATGGGTTACCAGTATGGTTTAATTCAACCTTTTTTAGGTCTTGTTTGTCGGCTCACTTCTGTGTATATACTGGAAAGGAATGACATTGTTCTTTGTTCTTTCTTTATTTTCATATTTAAGCCCATAGTGGGATACAGAAGTGTTTCATACCATCAGTGAGCTATTCGTTTTCTATTTTTAGACTCAACGATTAAGACCTCAATTGGTATACTAATGCCAAAAGTTTTCTCAGAAGATTTTTCGTGGTTAATTACTCGATCTCTTGAACAAGAGTCGCACACGCTAACTAGGGCTCCACCAACACAATACTCTGACTCTAAATTTTCGAAAATGTCTTCGACTATTTAAAGTTTGCTAGGGAATTTTTGCTGCAGCATTATAGACTTTTTGCAGCCAATGGTAAACAGCTCAGATATCAAATTGTCATCACATTTGATTTCCCCCTTATGAGAGTCATCCCCAATAAGTTCAGTTAATACAAAATAGGGTTCTCCATATTTCCAATTATTTATGACTGGGGTCATAAAAGGAAACTAATACATTAGATATACAGTATCAGATAACATGTATAGATCCACCGTAAAGCCTGTATATCCTTATACAAGTAATATGCTAGAATTTAGTATAGGGTTAGACAAATTAGAGAAATTTTAAGGCTCGCCTAATATCGAACTGGTGTCTCAAAAATGGTGTCCCATAACCTCCCATGAAGGGATTGAGTAGAGCTTCTCACAAACAGTGAGATGTGTGCTTTGTGGTTTTACACTCACTTATTGTGCATATACTTACTTACTTATCCGGTCTCGAACAACGGGGGTCAGCGACCTTACAATACGAAGATAACATACATATGTCGCAAACCAGATCGATCTATCCAGTTGGCAATACCAAGTGTACGCAACGGATTCGTCAACCTGACCTCTCCACCGGAGTCTTGGTCTCCTATTTTTCGTCTACCTTCGAGTGCGGTTTCGAAAACCATTCGTGATGGTTCGTCTTCATCCATTCTACTGGCGTAAGTATATCAATGCCGGGACTAACTAACATACCTATATCAACTCGCAGTTTTGAACTATAGGGCCATACATTTTTGGGCGTGCTTTTCTCTCCAAAACTCCTAGAGATCTTTCATCTGCTTGCGATAAGACCCAAGTCTTTTTGGGAAGTTCTCCAGCTGGAGCGTGAAACCAATATTTAGTTTATATTATATTTTTGAACGCAATAAAAAATAAATTTAGAAAAGCCAAAGTCAAAGAAGTTTAATAAAAGAAAGTTTTCTTAAAAGAAAGCCTTTTCTTAAAAAAGTACCTTTGCTTAATAAAAATATATTAACTTAAAAAAGTACCATTTCTTAAAAAAAGTAAATTTTCATAGAGAAAGTATCTTTCCTTAAAAGAAGTAACTTTTGTTAAAATAAGTACATAACTACTTTTTCTTTAAAGAGTACCTTTTTTTTGTGAAACAAAATAACTTTTCTTGAGATAAGTTCCTACTCTTAAAAATGTACCTATTCTAGAAAAAAGGGGCAATTAAAAAAAAATCGAAATTCTAAAGAAACCCTTTTCTTCAAAAAATTCCTTCTATTAAAAAAAACCAACCTGTAAAAAAGCTAGTTTTTGGCTATAAATTCTTTATATATGACCACGCCTCTTTGTCCAATTTGTTAACATTAACAGGAGCAGAAATAATGGATTTTTAATTTGTGATTTGTATGTGAGGTACCACTTTATCCAATCCCGCCCATATTTTGATAGTTTATTTTAGTCATCGCCATTAGTTTGCCTGCGAAGTCTCAGCTCGATTGGATCACGGGAAAAGGGTACCCACATACAGAGAGCTGAAGTTAATGCAAAGAATTTAAAAATACCATTTATTACAAAAATGCCTTTCCTGAAAAATAAAATAACACCTTTACTTTTCTTTTCTTGACATAAGTAGCCTTTCTGAAAATAAGTACACTTTCTTGAAAATATTACCTCTTCCTAAAAAGAGTACAACTTCTTTAAAAAGTACCTGTTCTTAAACAAGTACTTCTTTGAAAACAAAATTCATACTATTATGCCTTTATCTCACAGAAAGTATTTCATTGTACCTTTTCTTAAATAAACATTCGGTTTTAATAAAAGAAGAACCTCTCTTTAAACAATTACACATTCTTTTAAATATAATACACATTCTTGCCAAAAGGACTTAAAAATATTCTTAAAAAAATACATTCGATAGAAAAACAATTATTAGAAAATGTTTATCAGTTTACAGAAAGTAACTTTTCTTAAAGACCTATTTAAAATATCGTATTTTTCAATGGGCGCCTTAGGCTTGTTGGACCTAACTAGTACGTAATGTACTTATATATACTCCATGACACCTCATGTAATTTTTTTTACGTCTGCTTTCACACTAGATGTAATGTAGTTAAAATAAATAAAGAAATATTTAGCTTACTGAAATAGTTGTTTTTTTTTTCATAAACAGGTAGGTATTGAAAGTATTTAATAGTGTAGAGAACTTATTGCACTCTTTTTCCGCTCTCATGTAGATATCTAGTCTGTGTAAAAGAGCATAAACGAGTCATATTCTCTTTATAGTATATTTGAACATAAATACACCTGTTGCCGTCACTGGCAAATCTGCATAAATTAAGATGTGTTCATTTTCTATAAATTATATTTGTTTATTGATTTGTAATTGTCAAATTAATTTTCGGAGTACTTTTGCGCTTCACGCGTCTATTACAAATCGCTATTTTTTTAAACTATGAATTGGTACTTACCTTGGCTAGACGTGGTGATTGTCGCTAATTTATTTTAAATAATTTTAATAGTTTTTGGTTAATGTAAGCGAAATTCATACTACAAGCTAACAAGTCATGAACATATTTCTAATTGAAAAATGGTTAGTTTTTGTTGGAAATAATATATAATTCAGTTTCTATACACACTCACTGGCATGACTAGTTTCGAACTCCGTGACAAGTTCACCATCAGATGCATAACTACTGTACCTGAATTGATACCATCGGTTGATCATCAATCGTATGTCTACAAACTCAATTCTGCAATTAACATGTGCGAATTAGTATCGATTGAAGATCCCTAAGTATCAACATCACTGAAAGGCCTATAATTCCAACAACAAGAACAGACAGAATTTTTCCACCATGTTCTTCTTTTCCTCATGCATTCTCGCATTGTTGCAGTGCTTTGAGGTGAGTTTTAATCAGTGCTTTGAGGTGAGGTTTACTATTCTATTGGTTTCCGTACCAAAAAGTAAGTTCACTTCGGTTAAACTTTGTGAATTTAACTAATGTGAAATTGTATTTTAGGAATTTTAGTACAAGAAACGTTGAATGAATTAAATTATACTTTGAATTCAAATCAATTGTTTCCTTTAATAAAAATCCAGTGGAAATCATTAGCGAGGCTGTTTCCTCTCTCAAAAGCACCATTTTTGCAATTTTGTTACATAAAACAGTACAACAGTACAAACAACATAAATCTTTCAAAGGGCATCAAAAATTATGAATGGACCAATTTATGACAAAAAGAGAGTGAATCATTTGCCAATGAGCTTTTTTCATACAATTCGTTCCATTAGTCCTCTATACTATTCAATACTCTTTGGCGACGACTACCTGCTTGTTTGTTCGCTGCCGCTACATCAATACCATCATACTTATTTTCAGGCAGAGACTATTGTTGTACAACAACCACGTAAGTGATGCTAACGCTGTGCGTTATGATTGTATGTGTTCACTTTGCAAGATTGCCCAACCCGTTCCTATAGATGTTCACACATCAAAAACATAAAACGTAGAATGCGTAGATTAAAATTGAATTCTTGTTTCTAATTCAGCCTATTATGTATTATGTATTTTCAAAATTTTTTCGATAGTTTGGTCGACAGTGTAATGAGAAAGAGATACCGACACCATAAAGATCTACTTCCTCTCAAGTGCCTATAAAAGTTACATGTAACATTTCTTACAGTCTTAAATTTTTTTTCGTTTAATTTGGCGGTAATATATTTTCCTCGTTTAGCTTCCTCATGCCAAATAGATTTATCATTGGATTTTAGAAATAATGTTTCAACTGATAAACGTAATTGGCATTAACAGTTTACAGAACACGTGCACAGTCTGTCTCGACAACACGCTTTTATTATTTTAGTACAAATCATAGATCCTTGAACTCAATTTCTGTTCTGTTGCAAAGGATATTCTGTTTGTTTCTTTTCTTTACAGTACGGAAATATACATTTTCGTAGTGGGTTTCATGTAAACATTTTTAATATTAGTGAGAGTTTAGGTCGATCTGCAATGTTGTTTATAATTTACACGTCCATTGTGGGTTTCGTGCAAACAATATATCTCTACATAGTGCTTGTTTAAGACAGTTTACATTGTTGCTGAAAGGGAAGAGAGGGAAAGCTTTTCCAGTTGAAGAAGCAGAAGAAAATTTTATATTAAATGTTTATTTTTATAGTATTTTGCTTTTTTGTGATTTGTAATTTTCGTTTCGTTGGCATTTGGAAACTACAAGTATTTGTCAGCATAAGATATTATGTTAGGATTTGTTAGATCTGCTGGAATTCATGTTATAAGAATATACACGATTGCAAAAAGTGTTTATGTGTCGACATAAAAGAATAAACTACGTGTCAAATTGCATGTCCTTAACCATCCAACTTTAAAGACGGCCTCAGGGGCACTATCGATATTCCCGCCTTAACTTATATATGCATTAAAAACTCGCCAGTACTTGCATTTAGATCTATACAAAATACTATTTTTTATTAGCGGTAAATAGTTTCAAACTCATTTATGTGCCTAGTTTTTGTGCTGTTTAAAACAAGATTTAATTGCAATTTTCTTGGAGTATAGCGGTCTGCTTTTTGCTGAAATTATATCGTTAAGTACATTATTGTATTCTCAATGGATAACAATTATCCTTATGTTGACAAAATGTTCGAGTTGTGGTTTAGAATTGAAATCATAATAGTGACCTCTAGACATTTTTGGCGGCTTGTGTGAACTTTTATAAAAACCCTTAGTCACACTCATTCTTACTACTTCACTTTATACAGTTACAGAAATGGAAACCAAAAAGAAAAGTTTTATAAAAAACAATTTCAAGCTTGCCGAAATTTCCGATGAACAATTGGAAAAGCTAATAGTTTCTGCTATTGGCGATGAAGATATTAATTATCTGAGTAGCGATGATGATGAAGTTTAGATAGATTTACGTATAGAGCAAATAACAGCAGATAAAGAGCAATGCTTACCTACACGCTGAAAAAACCCGCATCTGTAATATATTCTCCCAAACACATTCTGTAGGAACCATGTATATGCTTGCAACACATTCCAAACATTCATATGGGTGAGAGTCCCAAACTTGTTTGTATTTAAATGCAAACATTAGAATGTTTACCAGCGCACATGAATGCTTTGCGTGCTTCGTCCCAAACATCCATATACTTACGTAGAAGCATTCGCATGTTTCCTCTCAAACGTCCATATACTTACATGGAAAGATGTGCATATTTCCTCTCAAACATAATAAAAACGAATTACTTTTTGATTTCGATATATATATATTATTTATTATAAATAATTTTACCAATAAAAATTTACATTTATAAATCATTAAAAAAAATAATCATAAAAAAATCAAAAAAAAAATCAACCAAAATAAAAACACTCACTTCATCTGGAGGAATATTTGTAAACCACTGGAGAATGTAGTCAAACACTTACAGGTAAGACTGTGGCGAATCTTTCGTTGTCCCTGCTGTATCCTCTTGCTCTCGAGGAATCACAGCAGTGCAACAAATACAGGTATATTTGTGTCATAAATACAGATATATTTGGATAATAAACTAGAATATTAAAAAAAAAATAAAAAAATGGTTTCCCATTACATCCCATGAAGGGACTAGAATATTATGTTACACAATTTTAGTCATTGTTTCGCCATCATGTAATATTGATTAGGAACCACAAAAACATAAATACCGAACAACAAAAACGACAGATATTTTAGAGTGT
The DNA here is from genome assembly GCA_963931995.1 of Phaonia tiefii. NCBI lineage: Eukaryota > Metazoa > Arthropoda > Insecta > Diptera > Muscidae > Phaonia > Phaonia tiefii. The sequence continues at coordinate 264,462,069 of OZ008370.1, forward strand.
AATACATGTACATTTTTTCCACAGCATGCATACTTAATCAACCAGGAGCAGTTGTTATCATCTGTCCAATTGATGACTGCATGCATGAAACTAAAACGCAACAGATGTAAGAAACACTCACTTCATACGCAATTTACACATGAACTTTTTACGAAATTAAAATTTTTATGAATAAAAAATAAAAAAAAAATAATGCAAAAATATCGGCCCCAGTAACATATAGCATGTTCATGTTTGAGAGCAATGCTCTCGTGTATTGAAGATCTGCTGCTTCTTGTTTCTTTATGGTGACAGACAGCAGTGTTCTAGGCAGTTTTCAACCAACAAAGCCATATTTGGGTCACAAACACATATATTATAATCTATTACTCATTGTGTTCCAAACATGTTACATTGAACAGCAAACACAATGTGTTTGTACACGAGTATACTATATTTGTTGCGAGCTACAAACACGTTATATTTGCATCCAAACAACAAAAAAAGAAAAAAATTCCAGCGTGCACATATAATAATTTGAATGTGTATAATATCTCCTTGTAGCTCTTTTATTCTATTGCTCTCAATGGAGAGTAAATAGTGCAATAAATATAGCTGCGTTTGTGTACCAAACACAGCTACACTTGGGTCACAAACACATATACTTAAACAAATTAAGCATTGCATCTCCAACATGTAATATTGAATAGCAAATACGATACTATGTGATTGGACACAAGTGTAAAATACTGGGGGCAAGCGCCAAATACACGTAATATTTGCATCATAATGACAAAAAATACAGCTTTTTCGAATGACAGAAGGAGCAGAAAGTGATACTTGTATGCAGGACGACTTGTCATATTTAATAGAACTTGTATAAATGTATAAATCCAATAAGTACACTTCTTTCACCATTATGGGTACTAGAAATAACTGGCCCAAACGTTTACAATTAAGTTAGAGGTTTTACTGGTTCAGAACTGGAATTCTCTAACTTTTTAACGACGAAAAAAATTCATAAAACTTCAATAAAAAATTTCCGAATTTTATCAATTAAACTACCGATTTTTGTCGTTAAAAAGTTAGAGAATTCCACTGCAGGTTTGTTTTGAAATTAATTTAACATAAACACTATAAATAAAATGTCAATAATTTGTAAGGATTGTACGATATTTCGAAGAACTAAAAAGAATTTACAAATTCAACTGGATGCGAAAAACGATTAAATTTACATGTTATTTACATTTATGAAACTAAAAACTCCTATCGAATATTTTGACGTAGAATACGTCTTACCTTACGGTATAGGGAGTCATGTCAGATTGTTATTGTTGTAATCTTTATTTCATTGATTATGAGGAAAGGGCGAGATAACTTTTTTTAAAATTTTTTTTGTAGGTAAATGAAGATGTTATCTTTCGTTTGATATACATTTCTCAAATGAAAATTGTTTAAACACATACACTCAAACATATGTGTGGTGTTTGGTTGAGTGTTTGAGTTTGTAGCGTGAACACAAACTATGCTGCTGTTTCAGTGTGGACACAAACCTTCGGCTGTTGTTTTGATTGATGAAATATTGAAATTTCGTATATTTACTTATGTATTTAAGTGAAGCAAAATGTTAAATGTGAATTTGAATTTAACATGGATGTTATTGCTTATGTTATTTATCATTTATTGTTATATATGTTTTTTGTCTTATCGGATGGCGTATTCTACGTTAAACTTAATGGCCGTGACTCTGACACAGCCTACAGGGACAGTCCGTGGCCGAACCGAAGGCCTTGGACAACTGTCTGCTGTTTTTGGTTTACATTTTTCAAAAGATGTAGAGAATTTGATGGTGAAGGAAATTAATTTAGAAATTTAGAATTAAAAATTAAAAATTTAAAAAAATTCTTAGGAGTTTTATCACTACATTTGTATTCGTATGTACATTCCAGTTTACCGGTACCTCAATTTGGAAATATTTTGGGGCAAAAATTAGTTTTAAATCATTAAAAACACCATAAAAAGAGATTCGTTTAAAGATGAAAATAAAAGAATCCAAAAAGAGCTACCGGGACATGGTCGGCTTTTAAAATCCGTAGATTAGATGACGAAATAAATTCGACTCAACACCAAAACCGCGCGCTTATGTGTGGACGAGCAGATGTGCAATACAAAAATTAAACACCATCTCAATGCAATGTCTTCCAAAAAACCTCACAAATGAGGAATACAATTATTTGTATTTTGTGATTCTCAAGGGGACAATGGTGCAGTCGATAATATAACATTGCCAGGAACTCCGGCAAAAAGGCAAATGTAGTTGTTCGCTGGTCGTAGTCTATACCGGGTTTTGTAAATATCATCCTTTATTTCGTAAATTTTTACACTACTCTGCCATTATTGGTATATTTACAGTGGTATTTTCAGTTTAGGCACAATAAGATTGAACCGTATTCCAAATTGTAACCTACCGTCCGAAAAGAGCTTGTGCAAGAACCAAGAGGATACTCAACTGAATTTGTGGGTACTGCATACGGCATAGACACGAACACAGTTTTATGGAAGGGAAATACAATTTTGCGTTTGATGTCCTCTTGTATTGTAATTGCGGCATTCGACAGAGGAGAAGCAAACGATAAAGGAGCAAAGGTGCCTAGATACGGCCTGAAGCTGAAATTTTACCTTGAAATAGATGCTCCACAAATTATCCATGAGTATTATAGGCATATAGGCTGGGTAGACCATTTGGACGGTTAATGGAACAGCACCACATAAGAGCCAAAAACACGATATTGGCGCCGAAATATATGGTCGATTCCAGTCAATTTCCTACTAAAAAATAAATGGTTTCCCATTACATTCAATGAAGGAGTTGGGGAGACCTTCTCACAATCAGTGAGCTGAGTGGTTTTTAATTTCATATTCACAGATTGGAACCTACAGTTTTGCACCGGTTCCGAATGGTATTTTCTGAGATGCTTTTTCATGGCTAAATATTCGATAGTGTCGCTGTTACTAAATTTAAGATGGTCAGAGCAAAGATCGAACCCAGGTTCGTATGTAATAGAGGCCCGCACAGTAACCATTGCGCCATTTCATTTCATATAATCGATGAACTAATGACACAGTACTAATTGCCAACACACGTTGCAACCACAACAAGCAACAAACAATAAACTACACACAAGCACAATCAGAATATTTACTAATAAAAGTCAGCACAGTTTCCAAAGAATTAACTTATGGAGTTAAACGACATTTTGGATTTTGCATAACAACAGCCAGGCGAAATTTCACACGCTACAAAACCAAAAGCCAGTCCCAGTCCCTGACAGGATACATCGCACATTACAACTACTTATATAAAAGCAGCAGGACGATTTTCCTAAGAACTGAACTCTGGGCAGCAGTAGCCGGGTCAATTTCCTAACAATTAGGTTAGCCAGGTTAGCCGATCAAGCCGCCACTGCCGGGTTTTCCCTACGCCGCCGCAGAAGTAGAAGAAATCGGCGTATGCCTCCAGCTGTTAGAGTAGCGCAAAACCTAGAAAGAAATGCCTTTAGCTTTATCGGGAATTGGTATCAAAGAGACGCGAGACAAATTTCCGCAAATTAATTCTAAAATTTTCAAAACTTTAAAAAATTGTGTTTTGCTTTAAAAAAGGAAATTTTGCGTTATTCTGGCCTTAGTTTCTTTTATACCAGTACCTGGAAACTAAATGCATTTACTGATTGGAATATCACCAAAATTGTGTTTAAATTCCCTAAAGTTAACCATATCCTTTAATCCTGTGACGACTCTGCAAAGAGTAAATATAACATGTTTGGCATAGTGAAATTTCTGTGCAACAATATTTTTAAAATTCTCGCTATAATCATGGTTTCCAGGCAGAACATTTTAATAACAGTATACGCGGAATTCCATTAAACCCGAAAAGCAACTGCTGGTTAATAACAAACATAAAAGTGCTCTCGAACAAAATTATACAGGCATAAATATGTTTAAGCTAGTGAGAAACAAAATTAAAACTGAATGAGAACTTGCTTTACGCAACAGTATAACTGGAAATGCCAGCAGCGTTATGATGTTGTTTTTGCCAATATAGTCATTACAACGAACTTTTTGAAAATTGCTGCTCTTTTTTGGTGGAGTTGCACAAAAAATTTAATTGCACCTGACATTGATCAACGTTTACGACCGCATCGTACAGTTGGTGGTTAATCACAAGCACAGGTATATTTTGTGAAAAAATTCAAATTTCTAATTAATTATCGTGATAACTGATGGTGAAGACCTCTTCTCTGTCAGTATCATTTACAAGGTGGTAACTATGTAAATCGTTCGCCTTTTGGTTGTTGTTTTAGGTATGGTACGAGTATGTATGGCATAAATTCGTATTCCGATTTTTCAATACAGCGTATATGCATCATGTCATTTTAATAAATGGTGTCATTTTTCTTGTTATTCTTTAATTATTTTTTTTTGAGATTTCATTGTTAAAGAAATTATAAAAACAATTTAAATTTAAAAATTAAAATTAAAACTGCTGCAATTTCCAATAAATACCACAAATATTTATCAGAGAAAGCCTGCATTCTTAATTTCTGCAAAGTGGGCGCAGATAACGCGAGTATTGGATAATGTTCAGATGAAATTTTCTTACTAGATTTTTTTTTTATAAAGTCGACTAATATCGATAGAGACCTGTAGTTTTGCCTATTTGTAGCTTTGCCTATTTGTATCCCTTTCATATGAAACTAATATTGTATACATTGTCTTTAGCTAAAGTACAAACTTCTTTTAAAAACTAAAAAAAATACTTTTTATAAAAATGGCTCAGCTCACGGGATCTTAATGCTAGTCACGAAATATTTTGGGAATCATCAGAAAACCATCCAAGGTACATTTTGAGGGTGGACAAAAAAAAAACCTTACCTTAGGGGCGTTGTTTTCGTAACTTATACACGTTAACTCATGCAAAATGAGAACCTGCATGTTAACATGTATAATTTTAGAAGTTGAGAATAACCCCGATAAAAGTGCTACCAAGTTTGGCGTTGTTATATGAAAAATATAAAATGTATGTCATTCCGTTTCTTATATTTCCGAAACTGATGATGTAAATAAATATAAGGGGTAGTTACTGTTTATTAACAAAATATATAAAAAGTTGTATAACATATTATTGATTTTTTCTTTTTCCACAAGCAGAATTCCAAGACAATACTTCAAACAAATGACAACTAAAGCATACCTAAATGGAAGTGAAGTGAAGAAGAAAGCCGACAAACAGCTCGATTCATAAACAGATAGTTTCACCGATACTCCGATGACTTGATTCGCAAGAACGCAGTCGGTTCTGTCTGCTTGACGATCTTAGTATTCTTGTTTGATACACTTTATGCATTTTTTGGTACTTTTGTGTACTCTTTTGTACACTTTATGTACTATTTGCATATACTTTATGTACTTTTTGGGACACATTTTTGTACCGTTATGTATATTTGTGATACATTTTACGTACATTTTACTTTTGAATTGTTGACGAATTTTACGTAGTTTCTGGTGCAGGTTATGTACCTTATAGGTCATGGTATGTACTACTTTGTGGTACATAAATGCATGGTATGGTAAATAAATGTTGTATGTAGTTTCTAGACATTGTATGTACGTTATGTTAAATTGTATGTACTTTTCGAGAAAATTATGGCGAAGAAATGAGGACACCGATCAACGTTCAGCACTTGGAGCCATTTGCCCTTACTACTCTCCTCCTTTAAGTCCAAAAAGTTCATACGAAAATGCATATAAATAAATGCACGGGACTTGCTCAGGGATGCCTGTTTGTTTTTTTGTTCGCACGTGTTCTCGAGTCGTATATTTCATACCTGGTGTATTTTTAAATTCGACGATACCCCAATGTGGCATTAAAGTCCTGAACCATTGCAATCGAAATCTCGTGTTTGGAAATTTCGATTACATAAACATCTGGTTTTCAGTACACTAATTCACTGCTACTAACCACGTGAGAGAATGCTGCTGCAATGTGTATGCAGCATAACCACCTCATATATTACATTGGATTTTTTAGAATTTTGTTTTGTGTCTGACTTTTAAATTAACGAATTGACAAATAAAAGGAAGAGTTATCGGATGAAGCCAAGTTAATTATGGTCAAAGTCTATGCGTTTTTTTTGTAACAGTTGATATTAACTTATATAGGTTATGAAAAAAAACGCCCCTCATAGAATGTGAGTCACTCCAATGTATATAATTCTTGGAAGTATGAATATTCTGCTATTAATTTTCAAATATTTTTGAATATAATTCAAGAAATGTATAATACACAATCCAAACTTAAATTCCTCCGTTTTAAATTTTGTGTACGTCTTGAAGATCTACGCGCATGACTCGCCGTTGAAGAATGATAAAGACATCTTCCATCACTATTCAGAATTGGCTTTAGTTAGGGTCAGTCAAGTCATAAGGCTGACAAACCCGCAAGACTGTCTTACAGAAATTATCAGCCCGTTCACAAGCTATGTAACCTATGCCGAAGATAGTGGTATGTCAGGACGATGTCTCGTTTAAATTGCCATCACCTACTTACATTATCCTAAGGGCAGTATACTGATAATGTCTTGTAGACAAATTTTTCAACTGGGATATTATGTTCATTAATAACTCAAGATCAATTGCTAATAAAATGTACAAGAAATATAAATGTAATAGAATATATTATTAAAGCAATAATGTGGAGTTAATTATTATGATCAATATTGAACCGAAAAATATTAAGGAAATTAATGTCTAAAGTCAGAGTAATACAAACTTAAACGAGAAAATGTTTGACCAATTCTTATATGTACATAAAAGTGAGAAATATTTCCACGAAAATGTTTGTCTAGACGTTATATGAAAAGTCTGAAGACGTTTTATTTTTGTAACTCGTGGTGTTAAACTTATTATAAATATGTCATGTTGTGAATAAATTGCCTTTTTGCTTTTGCCACATGCCAATTTCCCATAGTTTTCTATGGCAGCAAAATACCTATTGCTCTGCATGGAAACTTTTATATTTTTGCTGTTTCGCAACATGTTTTATTGCAATTGACAGTTCACAACCATTCAATGGATTCGAGTGTATTGTGCTCACATATTCGTTATGGAATTGAGTGGAAATATAATTTATAAAAATACAATAGTTAAATATATAGATGTACTCAGAACCTTTATAATGAAATAACAGCATGTTGACGCCCTTCTCTGTACTATATTACCTTGTATATACCTTGAATAATGCCTCCTGTTGCTTAAAATGTGTACTCACTTTAATAAGTGACAACTGCAATTGTCCATATTGAGTTGAATGTCAGCTCATTAATGGCAGTGTCTGTCTGACACAACTTTGACATTGATTTGAACAACAATACAGCAGATTCTCATAAAATAATTAAATTCGTTAATGGCTTTTGTAAATGTATACACAGTCTGTGTTGAAAAAAGTTTAGCCAATATGAAACACATGCAGTATAAATTACATGAACTTCAGGATCAATGACGTGTAGTTATTAACCTTTTCTGCACGGTATAAATAACGCTCGTATATATTTCTATGGTACCATGCCCTTTTAATTTAAAGATACTTGAGCATATGGAGCGATAACAAATCGTTCATTAAAAGACGTTGAATTTTTTGTGTAGAAAATGAGAATTAAAGTAGAAACGAAGAAAAGAGAATTAAAATGTTAATGATTGCTTTTGGTGAAGCGAAGGAAAAGCCACAAATTTGAAAAACCAAATACACTCGAAAAATTGTAGTGGGTAAGTTGTTGGCCTAGCAGAGTTGATTCTAACCCTATTTAAGAAAAACATTTCTGTGACTGTGCTCTTAACCTTTATATGCTCGGTAGCCTACATTTGTAGCATTTTTGCAGAAAAAATTGAATAAAAAAAAATTCCACAAAAACAGGGTCCGAAATTTTAGCCGCTTACAAGTTAAAAAAATAATTAACAGCTCCCCCAGACAGCACAAAATATCCATCTCCTGGCCGTAGTCTACAAATGTAGACATCATATAAAATTAATGGAAATTCACATCATTCTTTTACTCAACTCAATTTTTTTTGTATGCGTCATATCGAACATGTCATTTAGTATTTTTTTTACTTTTTGCTTTCTTGTGGTAAGTGTATGGTGCGTGGCTCTTGTACATGAGAGCCTGGGTTCGATCCCTGCTGTGGTCACTTTACATTTATTTCAATGGCGGTCATCCCGCTTAGTGACGGCGACACTATCGAGTATTTAACCATGAAAAATCTTCTCAAAATACCGTTCGGAACAGGTGTAAAACTGTAGGTCCCAACGAGTGAGTATAAAACTAGAACGCGCACAGCTCACTGGTTGTGAGAAGCTATCCCCAATACCTTCATGGGATGTAAAGGGAAATCATTTTTTTTGTATATTTTTCTATGATATGGATTTTATCAAAGAAAATTGTAAGTACAGGCTAGGGTATGAAGTGCTTCAGGAACCATATTGAGAATGTATTGAGCGAGGTTGATGAAGAAGCAGAGGAGAGCCTAGATATTGATAATTCGACTGATATTTACGAACCATCTGACCAACATATAAGTTTCTGTTCAAGTGATGCTTCTGGTGCTGCTGCAAGTGGTCAAATTGGTGTAGATCCCGAAGAATCTGATGCCGAAAACGATATGACACTTGACAACCCGATGAGTAGATAGAATGCGTATTGTTCGAAGCAGATTATTAGGAAGATTTGGATTTCGAGGAGGGGACAGTTTTTGAACAGTGTCTTGTGCGTGGTTTTCGAAAGACAATACCACCTGCCTTTCCAGTCTGCCTAATCAAGCAATTCGAATGGGTATGTTTGGTAGCACTGCCGAGAAAACTTTTCAAAAGTGGCATGACCAAAACCGCTCCGGAATGGAGAGGGTGTGGAATAAGGTGACAAATATTAAAATGAGAGCATCCATTGAGCTTTTAGTTTTGGCAAGGCGTTAATAAATCAAACAATGAATAATGAATAAATCAAACGGAAGCAGTTTATTATTACCGTGCAGTAATGCCGAAATAGTGATAGTGAGCGTACTATACCTGCTCGACTTGTTAACGATAAGGCTACTCCAATTTTTGCATTATGGGCTATATTGAACAATAATCTTCGTCCTTAGTATCAACCATCGGGAGATTTAACAGTTGACGAAAAACTATTTGCATATCGCTGAAGAACTTGATTCCATTCATCCCATTCAAGCCTGCAAAATATGGCATAAATCTTTGATTCGCATACGATGCAAAGTCATTCTATCCTCTAAAGAGCGAGATTTATACAGGAAAGAGCTCAATTGCAAGTCGTGGAACCCATGTAGGAGAGATTGTCGTGCAAATGTCTAGTAGTCTAGCCTTGGGAAAAACCGGCTGTACCGTAATCTGCGACAATTTATCCACATTATTAAATCTGGGTAAGCATTTGATGTCCAAAAATCTCGCTCTTCTTTATACTGTTCGTCAACACAAAAAAATTTGTGCCAAATGAAATGAAAGCAGACCGCAAACGAGCAGAAGAGAGTACAGTTTTTATTACAGTATTAGGCCAAGGGTACACGCCTGGCTATTGAAATGGCACTCGGTAGTTCTCCTGTTTCTGGCACTACTTATTTATATTATGCCATATTAATCTTAGTGTCCCAAACATGTTATATTGAATAGCAAATAAAGTGTGTTTAGACACAAATATACTTATATATACCAAATCTAATCTTCATACCTCTGATAGTTCATTAGATATAGCCATTTTAACTTTCAAATGGTATGGGCGGTGCCACGCTGCTTTATCCAATCACTACCAAATATAACCAAGGACTATCAGTAGATCGTCAGTACCACATTGTGAAATTTTCATAACAATCAGTATATTAGAAAAGCCGTCAGAGCGATTTTTGAAAAGCCTGGGTTATCCTTATCATTAAGGTGTATGAAATATAGATGTTGGCCGATTCTCAGAACTACCAGATATGCACACAAAATTTCATGCATATCGGTCCAGCCGTTTCGGAGGTGTAAGGTAACTAACATTGTGACACGAGAATTTTATATATATACAGACAGATAAACTTTTTTTAAGAATTGTTTTTTTATTGAATGTATTTTTTTTTAAAAAGTATATTTTTAGGTCTTCTTTGTACGAATATGTATATCTTTGTCCCGAAAATATCCTTTCCTTATTGAGAGGTACTTCTTTTATTAAAAGCTAATGTTTTTTTTAAGAATAGGTACAAGCTTTAATAAGAAGTACTTTCTGTAAGAAAAACCGTAAGAGTATGAATTTTACTTTTAAAAGAAGTGGTTCTCTGTTTACGAAAAGGTTATTTTTTAAGACAATGTTCCTATTTTCAGAAAGGCTACTTATCTCAAGAAAAGTTATTGTTTTATTTTTAAGAAAAGGTACTTTCAAGAAAAGGAATTTTTGTAAGAAAACATATTATTTAGAGAAGGTATTTTTTTGAAGAAAAGTTTTTTTTTAAGAAATGGGATTTTTTCAAGAACCGGTACAATTTTGAAAGTAGGTAGTAGCTTTAAGTTATCTCAAGAATAGTTATTTTGTTTTACATAAAAGGTACTCTTTAAAGAGAAAGTAGGCAATTTGTTGTAAGATATGAACTTTTTTAAGAAAAGGTACTTATTTAAAAAAATTACTTTTTTTAAGAAAAGTACGTTTTGTAAGAACATTTACTTTTTTAAGCAAATGCACCTCTTTAAGATAAGGTATTTTTTTAAGAAAAGGAACTCTGTTTAAGAATAAGAAGAGGTATTTTTTTTTAGAAAATTTACTTTTTAAGAAAATGTTATTTTATTAATCTTCTTTCACTTTGACTATTTAAATTTACTTTTTATTCGGTTCAAAACTACAATATGTAATAAACAGGCTGCACCTAGAAAATTTTCAAATTAAAAAAGAAATATCCGCCCATAGTCTAGACACAAACCAAATAAAAAGTACGAGTGTTAGAGTAAGTGTGCTGCCAAATGTAATTCCATGCTCAAGTTTGTATTTTATGGATTTGCCAGTCTTACACTTTGGCTTTTCTAAATTTACTTTTTATTGGGTTCAAAACTACAATATGTAATACACAGGCTCCACCTAGAAAACTTCCCTTTAAACCAAACCAAACATAAAGTACCCAATATAGTTGATAATAATGGGTTGTAATAAAGTAGTTACAAAAAAAGTTGTTTAAAATTTTTTCACTTAGCCTCTATTCCGCAACGTCCGATAAGGAAGTTCGTTCCACAAATCAATTAAACTTCGCTTTAATTTCAGTTTAACGCAGTTTAACAGTTATTGCTCTTTAAAACTGCAACAAAGCAATTTTGTAAAAGACAGTGTAAATGGATTATAAATGAGGGTTAATTTGCCGACACAGCACATTACGAATATCCTCAAAAAGCGTTATAGGATTTCTGCTGTTGGGACTGGAATCCGAGGGTATCACAATTTTAACAATGAAGTTTGCGGGTTAATTAGGTCAACAACTTTTTCATATTGCAACTTGTTAGTCTTCTTGTTAGCAAATTATGGAAGACGACTGTGCTAAATAAGATATAGAGAAACAATATCTAATTATCAAAATCATTGGTTCGATAATCAAGTCAACTCACTGACTGATCAAAGTCAAGAAAAACGTTGTATAAAATACAAAATCCCCCAAGTATTTAAGAAATAACGTTAGTTGCGTTATCAAAAATAAGATAATATATTACTATGGTCGAAAATTTGAGCAAGAACTCTAAGGATACGTGGAAGCACATTAGGTCTATTGGAATTGGGAAATTGGGAATTCGACATGCAACGCAGATCCTAATGAGTTGAATAATTTATTTGTTCATATCCCAACGGGATCGCTAAATTGCGAATACTACGGAAATTTCAATTTAGATTTGACATAGAGTACCATTTTAATTCCTCCCACACAACGCAAAATGATGTGATAGAAAGTGTTTCGTATATAACGTCAAATTCCATTGGATCTGATGGCATTGATCCTAAATTCTTGAAAATTATCATGTATAGATACATATTACAATCTGTACGGGGGGAGCTAACAAAAGTTAGCTTAGTTGCTGTCATATTATAAGTTTTTAATAAATCTAAAATTACATACTGTTTGTAATAATCTTATGATATATCACTCTAATTTTCAGAAACATCGGCCAAAATGGAGACAAGAAAACGTAAAATTAGTGCAGCAGCGTCAGTCGATATTTCTGTGCCAACGCAGCGAGAAATTCGGGTTGCTATTCTGTCTGCATTTCGGCGTAAGCTCAAGCCTGTAAAAATATGAAGTAAATGCCAAACAGCGTTTGGAGTGTATGCGCCATCCCTTGTGAGTATTTCAAAGCGGTCCAGGAGATTCCACACCACTCATTTTTTTGAGGACATCGAGAAGCCGTCAAAAATCTGCGACTGACGATGTAAGTGTGCGCTGGTGAAGTCTAAAATTGACGAAGATCCCAGATTGACCCAGGAAATGATTGCTAAAGAACTGGGCTTGAGTGCCATGTCTATATCGCGAGTTTTAATAAATAATCTTGGATACACAAAAAAATCTGCACGATGGGTTCCTAGAATTTTAACTGAAGCTCAAAAAGAAGCACGAGTACGTTTTGCCCAATATTTTCCTGACAAATTCAAAAACGGAAAGTCTTCCACTTTTCAGAAAATTGTATCAGGTGATGAAGCATGGTTTTACAAGTACGATCCTGAAACCAAACAACAATGCATGGTATGGAGCCGAGAAGGAGCAAATTTGAAGATTTTGCAGACTGTTTTTTAAGATGGATTTATCGACTTTAAAAATTTATCGAAATAAATGGCGATTACATTGAAAAAATACAAAGAGATGATGAATAAAGATATAAAATAAAAACATTTTTTGTTTAGTTTTTTCTACTCTATTAAGCGAACTTTTGTTAGCTCCCTCGTAGTACATATATTCAACACCATTATTATGAAATCTTCTTTCGCCAAAACTTGGAAGCATGCTAAAGGTAGTACCAATACCTAAGTCTGGGAATGATTAACGTCCAATTGCAATTTTTCCCTATTTATCAAAAAATCTTTAAAGAATAATTAGTATAAAGATGAGAGAATACTTGACAATGAACTCCTTTCCAATTTACAATATAGATTCAGACCAAACAATAGCTGTATTATCGATCTTCAGAAAGTAACAGAGGATGTAAGAGCCAATATCGACAGTAACCAGATCTCATTACTTATTTTACTTGATCCCACTAAGGCTTTCGACAGTGTTGATCATAATATTGTTGGTATAAAACTTAGCAATTTCTTTAATTTTTCACTACAGTCTCTCAAATTTATCAGATCCTATCTCTCTAAGATATCCCAGTCAGCTGTGGTTGGGCATCACTGGTCGAACCAGTTAGAAGTTTTAAGAGGCGTGCCACAGGGCTTTATTATAGGCCCATTATTGTATACAATGTACTGCAACAAGGTACCATAATGTGCGGAACACAGCAGTTTACACATGTATGCAGATGAGGTGCAGGTATATATGAACTCCTCGAAATCTGACTTTATAGATTATGTGAGAAAACTAAACAGCTGATGTTTTATCATCCTATAGAACACAGTGTAAAACTGACGTAATTAAATTAATTGGGTGCGACTTTTGATTCAGATATTAATGCTCTGATATTAAAGATCGTGATGTGACATACAATAAGATGGACGTAAATATGGGAGTTTCCAGTGCCATAGTAGATTCCAGACCGCATGAAAAGTTGACCGTAACAAATATTTTTTCGCGGTGGTTATGTGTTCGGGGTTGGTGTGTCGATTGATGCAAGGAAATGCTTAAAACCTTCAATGGCGGTGCTTCAGAGACGTCTTCCTTCACGACAACCAACAAATAATGGATATATGCATGTGAACCTAAGACTAAACAGCAATGAACTGGATGTGTCTTCCAAGTCCAGGGAAATCTAACAAAAGTTGTTTGCGGACAAAGCACTTCAAAAAAGGAGAACAAATATGTGTAAAATAAAGATTTTGAATTTGATTTCAGTCAAAATTATCATAAACATTTTAGTTTAACGTTTCAGTTTAAGACAAAAATTAGTATTACTTGCAAGCATCGTTGGATTAAAAGATTCCAACTCTATTGTTATTTTTGTAATGTCATTAAGATATTTTGTTTCTATAGAGTCATAACACTTCATGCTTGCAAATAAATTGATTGCAATAAATATTAATGTTTAATAATAAATGAAATGCACAGGCATTGTTTTAATTTGCGTACATCAACTACAATACCTGCAATTATTACTTTATGACATGACATCTAAAGTGTCATTAAGCATTTGCCAATAAACTAAATACTAGTAGTATAAGTAAATATCTGCAGTACATTTTGCCTTTTCTTTAATCAAACAAAATGTAGTAATACAAAGTTAAAAGGGAAGGTTCAAAAACAACAAAGAGCGTCAATAATAAGATAATAGATATTACACCTATACTAAAGACACTATAATTTTATCAATCACTTGCGTGTTAAGAATGCGTTCACTAAGGTGGAATAGTTTTATAAAATTTATTCATAGCCAAGACAAGTTGTTTTCTTTTAGTATGAATGAAAAAGTATTGCTATTTAGCATTTCATGGCATCTCAGAGCGATTTCCAATTACTACCACATTCAGGGCTTCGTTAGAGAATATAAAACAATAAGCTAAACTTGGACTTTGTAAAACCGAACCCCAATCTGTCTGCTCAAAATTATACTATGACAGTATTTTTGAACTTTCATCAAAATTCCATTTCCAAAATTCACATCTCACTGCACACAGTGGTTTTTATATTTAGACTTGCATAAGCGATTATAGGGGGTTAACAAAAGAAGCCACTACATTAAATATGTTCAGTGCGGCGACATAAGTTCTTACATGCTGAAAAAATCTGTCGTTTTTTGTTGTTTGGATGCAAATATACCGTGTGTTTGGAGCTTGTCGTGAATATAATATACTTGTGTCTAAAGAGATTTTGTTTGCTATCCAATGTTACATGTTTGAGGCACAATGTTTAATATCTTATAATATATGTGATTGCAACCCAAACATATCCGTGTTTTTGATACAAATACAGATATGTTTGTTGCACTGTTTATGATCTCTCAAGAGCAACAGAATAAAAGAGGGACAACGAGAGAGTCTATCTGAATTTTTCGTTATTCTCTCAGGGATTCATAAATATTCCTGAATGTTCGTGTAAACTGCAGATGCAGTCTGTGTTTCTTATTTTGGTTGGTGTATTGCACTACGTCCCTGACGGGGAAAGAATGCCACTCATCACTTAGGGTGATGGCAGAGTATTTGGACATCAGGCTTATCAGGGTACCGGGATACAGCTACATTTCAGGCAATTACGCAGCGGATGCGTTACCTAGACAAGGTACTACGGCGCAAGTTCTTCCGGCAAAAGAAGGTGTTAGTATGCCAATCTCTATTTTCCGTTTGCAGATCAGGCAGTGGGCCGATACTATGTTCAAGGACAAGTGTAGACTTACTTCAACTTGCAAACAAGCAAGGGTCCTCTGGCCAGAGGTGGACAGAAAGAGGACTAGGCAACTAACTTCCGAGAGGCAGGTTATCCACAATGGTAGGAACAATTACGGGACTTTGTATTGTAGGAAAACATGTCCTAAGATTGGGACATAGAAACTGCACTCTCTGTAGATGCTGCATGGAAGAGGACGATGAAACGACGAAACACCTTCTCTTGGATTGCCCTGCTCCGGCAGGACTGATAAGTAGGATATTCGGAACACATTTAGTTAGCACTGTAGCCCCAGAGGATTTCCTGTAAGTCTTATAGACAAATTAATTGAAAGGGAAAATTGGCTAGACTACTAGTCAATAGTTGCTATGGAGGAAACTGCAGGTATCACAATGGGCTTCTTTAGCCTAAGTGTGCTAGACAGGGTGCTATCTTCCAGCATTTTCAACCAACCAACCAACCATTGCACTATTCAGTCGTCAATGGTTCATCGGACAGAGGATATTCAACACGCTTGATCAGTGAAAAAGGAATAAACAAAGGCTCGAACGGTTTGTGTATGTGTTTCGTATATATCGGGTTTTTCAATAAGAGCGCTACAAAAGTTTTTTTTTAAATAAAACAAAACCGGTTTTAGACACCAATGTAAGTACGTTCGATGTCATTATGTATGGAAATCGATTTCTTTTGCATGGCCACCACGTGCACTCTTGCAGAAGTCCAGAAGCATAAATCGGCCGATACTGCTGCAATTTCACGTTCGATATTCGTACGAAGTTTATCAATCGTCGCTGGCTTGTTGGCATAGACCATTGATTTGACGTAGCCACACAGAAAATAATCTAACGGCGTCAAATCGCACGACCGAGGCGGCCAATCGACTGGGCCATTTCGTGAGATAACACGTTGACCAAACTTGGTTTCCAATATAATGATTGTGGCATTCGCTGTGTGGTTTGTGGCGCCGTCCTGTTGGAACCACATGTCCTCCAAGTCCATATTATCCAAATGGGGCCAAAAATATTCCGTTATCATTGAACGGTAGCGATTCGCATTCACAGTAATGTGCCGGTCTTGACCATCACGGAAGAAGTACGGCCCTATGACGCCGTCGGCCCATAAACCGCATTAAACCGTAATTTTTTCGGGATGCAATGATGACTCATGGATTACGTGTGGATTGCTGTCTGACCAATAACGCTTATTTTCAGCCAGAAATGAGCCTCATCGCTGAAGATGATTTTCCGATTAAAATCCTAACGTAGCGCTCGTAACACTAGTGAGATAACGTACGTCTCTGAGACGTATGACAAATAAGCATTTATATATTTCTTTGATTTTTAAGGGGAATACTGTTCGTCGGTTTTGCAGTTTAAAATTTGAGGGCCTTTCTTTAGATAGCATTTTTTAATAGAGCAAGACCTAATCTTATTAATTTGAAACGAATTTTATTTTAAAACATTGTGGAACCTGTACTAATTATACCTCAAACTGGCATACGTCTTTAAGACGTATAGTTATCTTTAATGTATAAAAAATAAGGTTATCTTTCTCGGGTTAAAGTTGAGGCCACTGACTCCAAATTTCGGTAGTAAATTTTAAGAATTTTAACTCGTTGTTGGTTCGTATATCTTTCCATGATGAAATGGCAAACCTTACTGAAGAGAAACGTCAAAAGAGCGGGAAAAAATATGGCGTCGTTTGCTGTCCCTATCGATTTACTCTTGTAGCGTCTCTGTTGAAAACCCCTTTATGTAGGTATGCTACCAAAGTGAAAAACCATTTTGAGGAAAGAAACTAGAAAGGGCAACAACATGAAGCCCTTAGTGTGTCCGAGCCTTTACTGAGAAAATCGGAACGGCGGACCATTTGTGAAATATAATAAACAAAAACACAAGCAATTAATCTACGCATAGTTGAAGCCTTCTGAAAGCAAGAACGTGAGAAACAACAAAGAAATGAGAAACAAAAGAGCAGCAGATTCTCTTTCGTGAAAAAGCAATAATAAATAATGTAAAGAGGGCCATTTTAAATCTTTTAAATTTTTGTATTAATTATTTATAAATGTATATTCTTGTTGATAAAATTAATTATAATAAACAATAAAACAAATATATTGAAATCAAAGAATAAGTCTTTACTAAATATTACAATGTTTGGCAGGAAAACGTATATGTTTCCACGTAAGTATATGTGACCCGGTAAGTTAAAAGGGACCTATGCTCAGAAAATAAGTTTTGGAGAAAAACGACTTTGAAGTTAAAAAGTTGATTTTGATGCGCCTGAACGCTTTTATGGGTTGAAACTCGTTACGCGGGGGTTTTCGGGGTCGCTGATTACGAATATGGTATTAGATTTTGAAAATTCAAAATGGCGGATCCAATATGGCGGATGATTTTGTTATGATATTGGATTTACTTGAAACTTGTTACTCGGAGGTTTTCGGGGTCGCTGATTACGAATCTGGTTTTAGATTTTGAAAATTCAAAATGGCGGATCCAGTATGGCGGATCCAATATGGCGGATGATTTTGTTATGATATTGGATTTACTTGAAACTTGTTACTCGGGGGTTTTCGGGGTCACTGATTACGAATCTGGTATTAGATTTTGAAAATTCAAATGGCGGATCCAATATGGCGGATGATGATTTTTGTTATATTATTGGATTTGTTTGGATAGCTGCCTTCATCACTATCTCAACACATTAAATAATATCGGAACTCTGGTGTTATTCAGTGATAATTGCGTAGGACAAAATAAGAATAATTCTGTTCTTGGATACCTGATGTGGCGAGTAGCCAAAGGACTACAAATATCATACAATTTTCTTCTAACTGGGCATACCAAATTCTCACCAGACAGGTACTTTGGTGTATTTAAATCGAAGTATGCTGTAAGTAACATCGACACTCATAGAGATTTGATACAATGTGTAACTGATTCATCTCTTTCCGGTTGTAATGTACCTGTTTCTGCAGAAAATATTGTTTGGTAGGACTGGGTTAGCTATTTAAAAAAATTTTATAAACCAATGGTTGGAATCACGAAGTTTCATCATTTCGTAATTTCTTCGGAAGCTTTAGGAGCGAAACAGTTTTCAGACAGTGATGAAACAACTAGATTTCAACTCGTGTTACAACCTGTAAAAGATTTAATGCCGAACATTATAACTATATAATAACTCTTTGGAAAACAGTTGTATCTGTTTAAAAATATTCGGGACTTAGTTTCTGACATCAAAAAAGTCGACGAAGTAGCACCACAACCTAAACAAATTTTGTCTCAAAAAAAAATGAAGATGAAAAATTGGTAGATGTAGCAATGAAAAGAAGAAATGCTAATTCAGAATCAAAAGTGAAATCGAAGAAAAGAATATGCACGAATAAGAATTAGTTTTAGTTATGGTATTGTTTTTAGTTTACGTATTTTAAGTTATTGTTTTTTTTTTTGATTTTTAAAATAAATAGTGAAGTTTTAAATCTGCTGCTCGTTTCATTAAAAACATCGGATATTTAACTATTATAATCATACATCTTAAATTTTCAATAGGTATCCCGAAAATTTTGTAAAAAACTAGTCCGCCAAATTGGATCTGAAATTTTGAATTTTAAAAATCCGACTTTAAATTCATAATAAGCGACCACAAAAGCCTTTGAGGAACGATTTTTTAATTTGAAGCTAATTTCTGCCAAAACTAATGCAGCTAGAAAGCTGTGGTTTGTTGCATTAGAAAGCGTGTTGTCTACTATAAGAATCACCAAAAAAGTAAAAATCGATTTTTTCGACCCATAGGTCCCTTTTAACTTACCGGGTCACATATGGAGGTTTGGGGACACACGCGAATGCGCCCACCTAAGTATTTGGATGTTTCGGGTGAAGAACGCATACGTGGCCACATAATAGCATACATGATTGCCAGTAAACATGCTACTGTTTGCATTTAAATACAAGTGAGTTTGGAACTTGCAAACAAATGAATGTTGGAAGTGTGTTCCAAATATAAACATGGTTCCTGCAGAATATGTTGGCGAGAATATGTTACAGAGCCCTCTTTTTGCGTTCAAATGCAAGTTCATAATGCAAGCTAAGGGCCCAGGGACATTTTTCTGCGTGAAAAATAGTTGGTTTTTGTTGAAATAATTAAGAATTCAGTATATAAGGAACATAATTTTAAGCGTTTTGGAAGCAGTAGCAACTTTGTTTGGCATACTAAAGCGCTTACTGGGAAGCCCTTACATGTATAAAATATCAAAATGCAGTGAAAAATTCAAACGACGGTAAGGTAATGTTTATTGCTTACAATGTCGCTTGCTTGTACGCGATAGCATAAGGAATTGAACATATTTTTACGCCGTTCGCTTACTTATATACAGTACGGTGTGGCAATGGATAAGATGCCACGATCTCTTACGAATAACATTTGATCATCTGATTTGGATGATTTAATCTGAATACAATGTTATTATTAGTTAATAATTAGATTTCGTATATTTATTCGTATATATTTTTTATTTTTGTGGTCATTCTTAAACAAAAAATTTTTAACAAATTCAGATGCATAATAAATTATATAAAATACTAGCGTACCCTGTGCACACTTCGTAGTGCATTGAAATAAAATTAAACAACACTAAAAATTAAACACATTTTTGTTGAAATGAAAATGATTAATACTGCTTTTATTGAAGTGCTCTATGATAAACATCGTTCTTCGTTTTCGAATTTGTATTGTTCGTGAATACATAGAGAACAGATGGCTTCCCAATGCGTGAACATGCAACATAAAGTTGTCCATGTGAAAATACTTCATATTTTAAATACACACCGCAAACTCCAAGAGACTGGCCTTGTGATTTATTGATAGTCATTGCAAACGCGAGACGCACTGGAAACTGCAATCGCCTGAACTCGAATGGCATATCAGATGGTTTCATTGGTATTCGTGGTATCAATACATCTTCCACTTTGAATTTTTCAGTTAAAATGGTCGCTTCAATCACATTTGGCATTAAATTTTTCACTGCGAGTCTCGTATCATTACATATACGCGGCTGGTTGATATTACGCAACATAATAGTGGTCACACCAACTTTAATTGTAGATTATGTGGTGGCAATTCAGGCAATTCCAAAAATTCAAGAATTCAGTTGGATAGTGAACCATATTTTCTTCCTCAGCAACCGTATCCAATGACTTGTACGAAACCAATTCGCCAGGAATCTTAGACTGTATAACCATGTTCAATTCACTGACATCTTTGTTTTTCGCCGCTAAAATTGCCCTTTCACTTAACCAAATATGACATTTATACTGTTGTCCTATGTTTGGAAATACACTTTCAATCAATTCTTCATTGGTTTGAGCAAAACGGCAAAAATCATTAGGGAAAGTTATCAATCCATTTTCATCGACTGGCATAGCACCATTTCCAATTTTCAACAATTGCTTGGAAAATGTATCCGCAGATGGATCATTCTGCAACTGAACACGAACGTTGGTGGTTAACTTTATTGTTTCAACGTGTCTTCATAAATATGATGATTTTAAGCCAGCACTAATTTCATCAGCAGGTGTTGACTTTGGAATGACAATGTTTGACGAAAATCACCAGCCAACAGAATCAATGCGCCACCAAATAACTCCGAATTACCTCGAAGATCTTTCAAAGTTCTATCCAAAGCTTCGACTGATTTCTTGTGTGCCATCTTACATTCATCCCAAATAATAATGGAGCATTGCTGCAACCCTTTAGCTGTGCCAGATCCGTTTGATATATTACACGTTGGAGTTTCGTTCACGTTGTAATTCAATGGTAGTTTCAAAGCCGAATGAGCCGTTCGACCACCATCTAACAAAGTAGCAGCAATACCGGAAGACGCTAACGCCAATCCAATTTTACTTTGGGGACGTAATGTTGCCAGTAACAATCAAATTAAAAACGTCTTTCCAGTTCCACCCGGAGCATCCAGAAAATAAAATCCACCAACACCATTGCTAACAACTTGCATGATTTTATCAAAAGCCGTTTTCTGTTCAGCATTCAATTTCGGTAGATTTGCTTGAACAAATCCATTCAAATCGTTCCGATCGTACTGCTGCTCACGTCGAAATTCTAACTCGCGTTCATTGATCGATTTGGATTTATTTACAATTGCTAAACATAAATCTTCAATTTGAATTAAAGCTTCATAGTAAATTTCCGGTGTATATTCCATATCTAGATTAGCACGTATTTGACGAACTCGATACAAAATATCTTCAGATAAATAATCGTGATATTTAATCCACAATTCGGGAGGATTCGACGGAAAACATGTTGACAAAATGATTGCAAATAAAACACGTATTTGATGTGGATGGGCCGAAACAGCTACATCAGCCAGAGTTTGATCCCAATGCGTATCACTTTCCAACAAATTCAATTTTTGGCATGCTTCACGATACGTTGTACACACTACTCCATCTACTGTTCTCAATGATTGAAACGATTTGGATGAACAGTATAGACACGTCCCAATGCATCACTTGAAAAGAGATTTGAATAACCTTCAACTCGATTTCCTTGGTTGCGTCGCTGAAATTCTTTTTTCGATGCATTCCATGTGAAATATTTTGGCAGTTCTGCATACAATAAAGTTGCAGCAAATACATCCGATGCACACAATTTGAAAAATGCAGTCAAAGTTGTATTAGGTGGTGCCTGAGCAACTTGCGCTGCATTTTGAGCAGTGAAATAAACACGTTGCCCATTCTCGAGATGAACGGCTAAGTGAACAACAGTAGGATGTCTGTCATGAATTGAAAATGAGAAAATGCGCCAAATTGCTTCGTTGGAACTAATATAGCGTCCCATTTGATATTGGTGTATTTCATCGTTGCGTTTTGGATCAGATGCACCAAAAACAGCCATATCACTGCCTTTATTTACGTATTTGCATATGTACTTTATCGATTTCACGCTATTACAATCCTCGACATTAATGTGTGCCTTAAATGTCTTAGAAAGCAATGGTGAATATGGAACAACCCAACGATTGTCGACTTCCACATCAGTATTTCTTACTTTAATCGTAACTGATCTGCCATTGTCTTCTATCGAACGGCGTCGATACAATGGATATCCATCATTTCCTGTCACTGTATCCGCAATTAAAGTTCTCGGGTATCGTTTGCTGCATTTGCCATCAATCATGCAAGGTGAGTGAATATTTAATTCACCACATGGGCCATGAATCATATTTGTAAGCACGACATCATACAAATCTGGATCAACAGTGCTATCTGGAATCTCAGCAGAAATCACATCGTCCACTTGTTCTGGCATAATTTTTTTAAGCAACCAAATTAGGATGTATTCAACAGAATACATCCAACACTTGACTTCACCAAAAATCTTTGATTTAATGATGAAATCCATAAGCGCTTTCAGTTTTAGTTTGAATACACGTGCTGTGATATCATGACGATCAGTTGTATTTTGGCCAGCAAACAGATTATCTGTAATATGGCTCCATTGCGGATTGCAGGTAAACGTTATAAATAGATCCGGCCGACCATAGTTACGCACATACGTCATTGCATCCTGTGCGTACTCGTGCATATGACGTGGACTTCCTGTGTACGATGAAGGCAATATGATCTTGAACATTACCATCACTGTTGATTGCATCACGCAAATGGATATATTCTTCCGATCTCAACTTTTTCTGGTTGCAGCGAATAAAATTCAACCGTTTAGTTTCAATTTTGGCATACATGTCAACCACATACTGATGGAAACGCCGACGACAATAAAAAATGTGATTGACTTGATTTGGACGAACCATGAGCCGGTATGAATGATAGTTCATTGCGCTGACCTTTTTATTCGTTTCCGTTCCTAAAATAATGAATTGAAACCAAACTATTTAAAAAATTACCATAACAAAATAGAAATTGAAAATACTAACCGGTGGAAGTATTGATCATTTTAATGTTAAAGTGATATCCATCTTCACCACGTGCAAACAGCAATGGATACTGTAATCCATCGTAACAACGATGAGTTTCAGAAACTCGCTGAAGCCCCGTATTTCGTCGATGTAACACAATATCACGTGAATTAAATTCATCTCCAACAATTACAATGGCTACTTCATCAATTGTCGGTGCATTGAATCTTCCAATATGCTGACCTGGTGGTGTTTTATCAGCGTGAATGACAATGGAATAGCTATCAGACGGCATTCGATCAAGAACCATTTGAAATAAACGGACCAATTAATTTTCTTCGTGCAACATGGTTTGAAATATTGCAACGTTGATTTGCTTCAGCAGATGCGTCACCCACAAAGTATAATTGCAAGAATTGATAACTTTGATCAGAGAAGGGTAACAAAGAACCAAGTCGATGGTATACTTGGCCTTGAATCTGTTGAAAATCGAAATCAAAGTCGAACGTTGCGTTATTACCAAAAAAAATTGTTATTTTTTAATTCATGTAAAATTACCTTAAACGTTGGCATAAAGTTATCTCGAATAATGTTCGTTGCACCGAATGACGTCATTTGAAAGCATGAATTATACTTTTGAATATTCCTCAAGAAATGACTTGAATTGGGTGCGCCACCCAATATCAAAGACGCAACGGTTCTGGCGATGCCATCAAATCAAGTGACTTTACTTGCCCATTTGCACAACATACTCCAGGTGTTTCAGATTTGAATTTCAATGCTTTACAATGCTTGCATACAATATCCATTCCACCAATCGAAACACTTTGATGTGAAGCATAATCAATACTGGAGTCATACGCAAATGCTGCTCTTTCAAGCACCACATGTAGAATAGGATTTTGTTGCATTCGAATAGCTATACGACGACGATTAGCAGAAGTAGCAAAAGCAGAATTCGTAGCCGCACGCTGCTCATCGCTTTGAGAACCCCTTAATAAAGCAACTGCTGTCGCTCTTCGAGTACGACGTCCCAAATTACTACGTGGCCGTACCATATTACACTGAGTTTAAGTCACACGAAAATGCCAATGTTATTGTTCTTGTTGTTTTTCCCTTGTGTATTTATGAAAATGATAATCAATTTTTATTAAAATGAAAATAATTTAACCGGCTTTATTCACTGTGTATCACACGGAGGCAAGTTGAAATGTGTTATTATAAGAAACACTGAGATATATATACGCACATAAGCAGGTATCTACGCAATGCTCTGCAATTCTGTTTTGTTGCTATTCGAAATGAAGTCGGCTGTACAGTTATTTGACGTTTCTCTCTAAACTTCATACATTTCATATTACAGAGTTGCAATTTTATATTAGTCAAACAGGGATTAGTCAAACAGTAGTGAAGCGATTCCACCACCATTTGTGTATACGTATATACGTATACGCACATAAGCAGGTATGCACATTCAAACGCACATAACTAACGTACCAAAAGAGATACAGATGTCGCATATATAAAAGAACCACCGCATTGATGCAACCTTTCAATAAAAAAAACAAATTTGAAAATCCGTCAACGCATTAAGGCTAACATCGGTTACATACACTTTTTACAACTTTTTTTTATATATATAGATAAATTAAAAAAATCGACACATAACATGCTAACTCATCATTATGAAATAACTACCATAAGACATGATTTCAAACCAACGACTGTGCACTGAAAGTATGACTTTTAATTGACCTTAAAAAGGCGTGATTTCTCAACATGCAACCTGCTACTAAATAAACAATTTTGATCCCCCTTAAGTGGGGCATTTCATACAAAAATCATGCCTAATATCCGCAGGTTGGTAAGCGAATGCTAGCTCAACTCTTCCTAACAAACCTCCTTCTAAGCAAAAGGATTTCTTCCATCATACTCTTTACTCTCATGATATCTGACAATGCTGCCAGTATTTCCGAAGTGAGGTTTTATCTACAAAGTGGCGCAAAAGTTGTCCCTCTGTCGTAAAATGCTATAATTTTTGAAATTTTTTTAATTTTGCAAACAAGACATACATCTCTTCTCTCTCCACAAGAACGCGGATTAAGTGTTTAAATTTTTTACGGAATAAATCATCAGCGTGCTTTTCGACGCATATTTCTATGTCGTCCGAAAACAACTGGGCAAACACAATGGCGTTTATCCACCCACCTGGAAGATTATGGGACAACACCAGATGCTGGCAGATCTGGCCAGCCCCCAGTATTGACCACATAGCAGACCACACAATTGGGCATACATAGGTAGTTATAGAGAATTTTGGTGATAGACATAAAGATGTTCCTCTGTAAAGTTTAGACGTACGGGTGAAACCTTCGCTCAAACCATCGAAAATCATCATGAATGACGCAGATTATCCACGAGGAGACAAAATATTGCTTAGTACCGAATTTCATTAAGATCGGTTGTGGTTTACGAGAGTTATGGTGTCGACCAACCAGTCATCTGCCTAACTTTTGAACAGGAGGTGCCAGAATGGGTTTGGCAAGACTGCATATTTTCCATAGGAGCGTGGCATTGGACCAAATATTGTCTGCTATAAAATTTCATAAATATTGATATGGTTTTGCGGGACTTCTCGTGTCAATCTTGTCTTAATCTGTCATTGGCGTTTTATGACGTGAAGCTTTATACCTAATTTCATTAAGGTCGGAAGTGATACACAACATTTATCGGATTGACAACCCGGGCAGCCAACAAGCTTTTGTATGGGAGGTAGCAAA
The DNA here is from genome assembly GCA_963931995.1 of Phaonia tiefii. Taxonomy (NCBI): domain Eukaryota; kingdom Metazoa; phylum Arthropoda; class Insecta; order Diptera; family Muscidae; genus Phaonia; species Phaonia tiefii. The sequence continues at coordinate 264,488,357 of OZ008370.1, forward strand.
ATGGGCGTGGCAATCTCGCCCATTTCCTCCCATTAAGTAGAATTTTACAGACATTTAAATTAAAATGTTCGAGCGCTTGATCGTTTTTTTTAATAATTTTATTCTCCAATATTTCGCCGCCCTTTGGGTAGCATCGTCACGAAGATAAACACAATTATTAATTTCTTTAATTCACTATAACGCTGAAGGCTTAGGTTTTGGATTCGGTACTATTTATTTGGGTTACAAAAATATAATATCTTGATTTCGAATATGATGAATCCTAAACTAAATATGTAATACAACAGTACTAAAACACGTTAAAACAAGAAAAAAAATGTTCAAATAGATTTAAATTGAAACTAATATCGGATCCTAAATCTTAAATAGAGGGCAAATCTATGGTTTCATCAATCCACGGATATATAGTCGTTGACACACAAATTCTACAAACACCAAAACCTCAGACAAACCACATTTCTACGAGCAAAAACTGAAACAATGTCCTTGACAGGATTTTACTTGTAAAACTGACCACAGCAATTTGTGTTAAATATTCATCCATTAGTTAATAAACAGGAGAGGAAAATATCAATATTGAATAACAGGAAATATTCAATAACAGTGAAATACATTAAATCTGAAAACATTGACTTCCGTTTTCCATAAAATCAATATAAAGGGTGTTTCGGTAAGATTAAATAAATAAATAAATGGTTTCCCGTTACATCCCATGAAGGGATTAGGGAGGGCTTCTCACAGCCAGTGAGCTGTGCGCGTTCTAGTTGTACACTCACTGATTGCGACCTAAAGTTTTACACCGGTTCCGAACGGTATTTTGAGATGCTTTTTCATGGCTAAATTCTCGATAGTGTCGCCGTCACTAAGCGAGGTGACCACCGTCGAAAAAGATTTAAGGTAATCAGAGTAGGGATCGAACCCGCGTCCGCATGCACAAGAGCCGCGCACACTACCATTGCCAATGTTTTAATTTATGGTAAGTTTGCCGTTTTTAAATTTACTTTAGTTTTTTTGTGTGCAGTGGCAACTCTGACATTTGCAGGTGTCATACATACTTACTTACTTACTTATCCGGTCTCGGAAAACCCCGGGGGGTCAGGGACCTTACAAAACGAAGTTAACATATTTTGCCAACCAGTTCGATCTTTTGCTTTATTTCTCCAGTTGGCAATACCAAGTGTACGCAGGGATTCGTCAACCTGATCCTTCCTGCGGAGTCTTGGTCTTCCTATTTTTCGTGTTCCTTCGAGTTCGGTTTCGAAAACCCATCTTGCTGGTTCGTCTTCATCCATTCTACTGACATGACCTAGCCACCGCAATCGCATTATTTTGATCCGCTTAACTATGTCAATGTCGGGATAAAGCTTATACAACTCATGGTTCATGCGTCGCGATACTCGCCATTGTGCACTATAGGGCCATACATTTTTCGGAGTATTTTTCTCTCGAAGACTCCTACAGATGTTTCGTCTGCTTACGATAAGACCCAAGTTTCTGCGCCATAAAGCAAGACAGGTTGTATGAGAGTCTGGTACAGCTGGACTTTTGTTACTCTAGAGAGGGCTTTATCTCCAAAGTCCAAAGGCTTTATCTCTCCGCTTGATCTCAAGGCTGACGTTGTTGTTTTTGTTTACGGAAGATCCGAAGTGTATAAATCCGTCCACTACCTCGAAGTTATAGCGGTTATAAACGGTCACGCTTTGGTCTAATCGCGTGGAGGCCCTGTTCGTTGAAACCATTAATTTTGTATTGCCCTCATTTACCGTCAGACCCACTTTTGCTGACTCCTTCTCAGTTCTCGAAAAAACCGCAGTAACTTCTCTAATTCTGCGCCCAATGATATCTATATCATCAGCATACGCGAGCAGCATGTGACTTTTTCTGCTATTGGTTTTATTCATGTTGACTGCAGCTTTTCTCATAATGATCTCCATTAAGATGTTAAAGAGATCGCACGATAGGGTGTCGCCGTGCCTGAGGCCTCGCTTAGTTTCGAAAGGTTCGGTAAGATCCTTACCAACTTTCACTGCGAATTTGGTGTTCGTCAAGGTCATTCTGCAAAGGCGTATGAGTTTTGCAGGAATACCAAACTCAGAAAATGCTCCATAGACTTTCTCCCGTATCAGGCTATCCAAGGCCGCCTTATAATTGATAAATAGATGATAAGTGTCGATTTATTTTTTGTGTGTCTTCTCCAGGATTTGGCGTAGCGTGAAAATCTGGTCAGTTGTCGATTTTCCAGGCCTAAAACCACACTGATATGGTCCTATCAGGTCAGCGATAATTGGTTTTAGGCTCTCGCACATAATACTTGATAGAACCTTATACGCTATGGATAAAAGGCTTATTCCACGGTAGTTGACACAGATACTCGGGTCACCATTTTCAAATATGGGACATAGTACACTGAGACTCCAATCGCCGGGCATGAATTCATGTAACCAAATTTTGCTAATGAGCTGATGCATGCACCTTATCAGCTCATCGCCGCCAGCCTTAAACAGCTCCGCCGGTAATCCATCGGCTCCTGCGGCTTTGTTGTTCTTAAGCCGGGCAATAGCTGTTCTGACCTCGTCTTGGTTGGGAGGGTGGCAATCGACGTCGTCATCCATTTCGTGATAGATTATACCATCGTCATTGGATATCTCAGGTACTAGTAGCGCGGAGAAATGCTCTCTCCATAGTCCCAACATGGTCTGCACATCTGCGATGAGATTTCCGTCCTTGTCTTTACAGAAGGGGGCCCTGAACCATGTCTATTAGTTCCTTTTTTGACTTTTTGGTAGAATTTTCGGGCTTCGTTCTTCCTTCTGTATGTCTCAATTTTCTCACTCTCGCGCTTTCTCCACTGCTGTTTCTTACGCCTAAAGAGACGGTTTACCTCCTGTCTTTTCTCACTATACCGCATTGCCATACGTGCATCGTTCTTTTCATCATTTGCAATGCGACACTCTTCATCGTACCATGGTTTATTGCGAAACGGCTTTTCGAAACCAAGTACGGTTGTTGCGGCAGTTTTTATAGAGTCGGAAATGGGTTTCCATTGCGCATCAGGATCGTCAACGGGAGGGGGTGGGTTCTGTGCCAAAAGCTGCGAGAGCTTCCTTGAGTAGGCTGTGGCTACCTCTGGTAATTGCAGCTTTCCAATGTCCAGCTTCCTCTGCGTCTGGTTTCGTACGATTTTCGCTCTACTTAATCTTGTGCGAACCTTTGCTGCTACCAGGTAGTGATCAGAATCGATGTTAGCTCCTCTGAGTGCCTTCCATCAATTAATACGTGATCTATTTGGCAGGTGTCACGTACGCTTACTCCGATTATTAAAACTGAAGCGCTTTATGAAAGAACAACACGTTATAATTGTGAAATCTTATTACAAATATTTGGAAAGTTATGCGGAGACCGCTCGGAAACTTCAAAAAACTTTTAGTCGATAAAGTGCAACTAATGTGTCAACTATTCGAAGAGCGGTCAAAATATTTGAAGAAACTGGGTCGGTTGTGGATAGTAAAACTCTTGTGCGTGAACATGCAGGTCGGCTTTTTGAAAACGAAAGGTGAGTATTGCCGATAACCCGAAAACATCCATTCGACATCGTTCTCAACAACTTCAAGTATCACGAAGTATCATTCGTATAAAAATCAGCTTACTCATTTGCTCAAACCTGCTGACCATGGAAAACGCCGGAAATTCGCTCAATGGATAATGAAGCAAAGCGAAGTCAATGCCAATTTTTCAAAAAAAAAGTAATCTTCTTTCTCATTTGCTTTATTATTCAAGCTAAAGCCATAACGACCATTCCACTTATATATCTCTATAAATAGAGATATAGTTTTTTATAGAAGAAGTTTCACAAATGCATCCTCATGATTTAAGGCAAACCGTATAGCTATTCCAGATCTAGCCACAGATCTTCATCAGCGGCTGTTTGGAATTCTGCCTTCTTCTCCGATGAAGCGCATTTCCATCTGAATTGCTTCGCGAATTCACAAAATTGTCGAATTTGGAGCTCAGAAAATTCTGATACAATCCACAAAAAACAACTGCACCCACAATCAGCAACTGTTTGGTGTAGATTTTGGGCAGGCGGCGAGATTGGGACTTAATTTGTTGAAGATGAGGACGAAACTGCATTGGCTGTGAACGGAATTCGCTACAGTTACATGATAACAGAGTCGGCTAAAAATAAAAAAAAAAAAACCGGCGGAAAATTGTTACTGTTTGTAAGAATTGTGTTGTCTTTTTGGGCAACAACGAGATACCGCCAGCTGCCACACCGCGCATGAAACAACCGATTTATTGCAACTACGATTTCCATATGGCAGGAACCATGTACATGTTTGCAAGCATTATTTTCGTGAATTGAAGATCTGCTGCTTTTTGTTTCTTTATTGCTTGGCACGTTTTTATTTTCAGCAGTTTTCTACAAAAAAAAAAAACACATTTGGGTCACAAATACATATTTTATAACCTGTTAATCAATGTGTCCCAAAAATGTTATAACGAATAGCAACCACAATGTGTTTTGGGCACAAGTATACTATATTTCCGACAAACTCCAAACACGTTATATTTGTATCCAAACAACAAAAATAGACAAAATGTGCAGCGTGCAGAACAAATTATCTCAAGAAATTCTGATGTCAGCTGGCCACCAATATCATGCGATTTAACGTCGTGCGATTTCTTTCTTTCGAGTTTTATTAAATCTCGGGTTTATGAGCATAAACCAGAAACAATTCCTAAGCTCAAATCGGAAATCCAACTCGCCATTGGTGAGCTACAGCCACATCTCTGTGAAGAAGTCATGAAAAGAATAATGGCCTGTCATCAGAGCCGTGGGCGTCATTTGATGGATCTTTTATTCCATACTCAATCAGAACACGTCTTCCTTACAATCCAATAAATAAATCACAACTATCTCAAGAAATAAGTGTCTTTATTTTCATATGCAAAAATGCATTCTTACTGAGATACCATTTATACGGTTAAAGTGTATTTAATTGGACCTTTTCTGTGCGAAATTCGCTTCTGATTGGGGGAAAAAAATTAATTTTTAAATGGTTTATATAACATTTCATGGGACTGTTTTTCTGATTTTACTGTATAATTACGCGCAATATACCAATATGCAATACTGGCTGAGTAGGAATTTCCACCCATTACGAATCGTCATCCTGTAACCCACCTATACCGTAAAACATCAGAACCTCTCAGTTTGTTGAAACTGGGTGTGAAGAAATTTGTACCATTTCTAATTCTGTTTGGAAATGATTATTTGTCCTAATTGTGGCTCCGAGAATAGTTATAGTAAATGCTGAAAGAGTGGCAGTCAAGAACTCATCCATTTGCCAGCGCTAAGATGTTTAGAAAATAAAATTTTATTCAACATATATTGTATGAACAGATTCAATTATTTTGAAAGAAACAGCTTACAGAAAATAAATATGTGTAACTTCAGCTAACTGATTGAACTTTTCGAATTCTTTTTCGTATTCATGACACTCTATAGCTAACATTAAATCGTAATCCACACTTATAAAAGTTCCGGCCACATATTGGTAAGCACTTGTATCCTTCCAAACGTTTTCATATTTTAAAAACTTTTTTAATAAAAATTTTTTTAATGCTGCTTTTCAAGACGCTGTGATTTGCAATAATCAATAATAGTTATGAAAAAGCCGTATTATTCAACAGTCAGTAGCGTACTGGTGTCTTTGGAGGACCACTGAACGAACAGGTTCAATTTTGTAGGGACTGTGAAACTTTTCCAGTAGTAACGTTCAAAAATATGTTTACTATCAATTGATGTGGTTAAACTTGGCAGTTGCTGGTTTCAATATAAAAGTGCAATTAAAAATTGTAAAACGAAAGTCACAGCAACAGATTCTTGCTTGAATCTTAAATGAATTCTTTTACCATGAATACAAGTTTGGAGTGAAGTTATTGGGAAATAGAGAAATTAATTGCATGTTTTGAACTTAATTGAAAAACTAATTTCCATCTAATTTACATCATCGCAAAAGTTTTCGAAAAGTTGTATTTATATTAAATCAATTTAATTAAAAATAAATGCATGTAAATTGAATACCAATAAAACCGAGAAAAAGTACAAGGAAATGTAGTGTTGTGCACATAAATTAAATTGTATTTGCACTTAATTAAATTAGTCTTAATTTCCAAATGAATCAATATTAAAAAAATTATAGTTTAATAGTAACATAGAAACACACTGCTGTGTAGTCTAATTTTGGCTTATTTTTACGAATTTTAGTAAAGATAAACAAATGTAAGGACAGTGAATACAAATTCCATCTGACATAATAATATAATGAATTTTCGTTGAATTTTGTGAGACTCGGTTCTTTCTGACAATAAGTAAAACCAACAAGTAAAAGTGTTAAATTCGGCTGTGCGGAATCTTTGATACCCTCCACCTTAGTGTTAACCAGCAAAATATTAAATTTTAAAAAGGACCTTTTTTAAGAAAATGCACCTTTTTAAAAAAAATAAAAATATGTTACCTGTTCACAAATGCAATTACTTGTTCACAAATGCTCACAATGCTCACAAATGCCTTGCTCACAATGCTCAAATGCTCACATTGAAAATGTACTTAAGAAAATGTACTTTGAAATGTACTTTGAAATGTTCTTAATGTACTTAATGTACTTTGAAATGTACTTTCAAATGTACTTCAGAAGAAATGTACTTAAGAAGAAATGTACTTAAAAATAAATGTACTTACGAAATATACTTCAGAATGAAATGTACTCAAGAAATGTACTTAAGAAATGTACTTAAGAAATGTACTTAATGAAATGTACTTAAGAAATGTACTCAATGTACTTAATGTACTTTGAAATGTACTTTGAAATTTACTTAAGAAGTGTACTTTTTTTTAAGAAAATGTACTTTTTTAAAAACAATAAAAATAAGTTACTTGTTCACAAGTAAAATAAAAAAGCATTTTTTAAAAATACAAAAGCATTTTTTGAAGAACTGTTAAAAAAAAAAAAAAAAAACAAGCTGGGACGAGAGTTGAACCAACAACCCTCAGACTCCAACGCGCAACCCTTTACCCATCAGGTCACAGCGACCTTAGATGAAGTGTGACAAAATTCATATAAATGTATGAACACATGTAAGTACATCTAAACATTCTAAAGTACTTACCTATTATAAAGAATAACAAAGATTTTCAACATGGAAATTCACCACACGGCAAAAGGAGTAGTTTAGTATAAAACTACAAAAATTAAGGTGAAAATTTTATGAGTTTTTTTACGTTTCCAATCATTAAATTTTTTCCAATGGACCAATTTCGCTGATTTTCAATACCAAACTGCTCAGGAATACGTGGAACATTCTGGCCAAAAACCAAACTGCGTTATCGCCGATTGAAGTCGTGAGAATGTTTTCAACAGACGGACAGACGGACATGGCTATATCGACTCCGGTTGTTATAAGGATCAAGAATATATTTACTTTATGGGGCCGCAAAGCCTTATTTGTATATGTTACAATCAGAATGACAAACTGATATCTATATACCCTCTATCACTTAGAGTGGAGGGTATAAAAAAACAAAAGTTGAAGGTACAAGGTTTGGTTAACAAAAACATAGTTTTTTGGGTCAAGTAGATTACACACACAAAATTTCAGAAAACCAATTAGCACCTTCATGTTCCGCAATGCACTTGAAAACAAATAAGGTGTAACTTCACATTTTGGAAAAATTTATACTAATTGGGTTAAATTTGCAGAATTGTTAGGATGGTGAAATGTAGCGTGTTTCATGTTTGTATGTAAGTGCCTCAATAGCTTTGAAGAAAAAAATTATAATTATGCACGAAATGCAATTTACTATAAATTTTAAAGTAGAAAACGTAAATTTTTGATATGCATGTGGGTTTATAGAAAACGTGTGACTCAATACTCATATGTACAAACATTTGAGGTATTCAGAAGCCTAGTTGAAAAACTCCACTTTTCCGAAATGTTTATTCGTTGAGGCACTCACCGAAAAATTCGGTTGAGACAGTCGAATTAGCCGTGACCGAATTTAGAGGTTGTCTCAACCGAATTCGAGGTTGACACAACCTCATTGGAGGTTGACACAACCTCATTAGAGGTTGACACAACCTCATTAGAGGTTGACGCAACATCGTATTTACATACTGTCACAAATTAATTTTGAATTATTTTTTATTATTAAGTGGTGATTTATTTTCCTGTACTCATATATTACAAAGGGAGGAAATAAAGTCATTTAAATCATTCTGACCTTAAAGTCCCGGTCATCATTTTGATGTATGTAGGTCCTAAACCGTTGTACATATGAACAGACGATTACGGGCATATCTCAACCGACCGACCTGGAAAACCTTGAAAGCTCTTCATATCTGCTTGGATATTTTCTGCAAAATAAAAAAGGCATTTAAATACAAATGCAGTAATTACAATATTTTCTTAATAACCACAAAAAACCTTGATATCGCAGGGACAGCAATAATTATACATTCTTTATCTACCTTTAACATAATATTTGTTTTTAGAATTTTAAACGTCTGGTTTGAAATACATCGGTTGTACCTAGAGAACTAATGAGAAATGCGGTTACATCAACCTAATTGACGCCAAATTCGGTCGTTACAACAGACATTCGGTCGTTACAACAGAAGTCTAAATTCGGTTATTGATGCCAACTTCTGTTACTCCAACCGAATTGATGCCACATTCAGTCACTGCAACCGAATTTGATGGCAATTTCGGTTGTCGTATCCGAATTGGTTCCAAATTCGGTTGTTCAAACCGAAATTTTAGAAAATTTAGTTGACAGAACGAATATAATTTTAGATTCGGTTGTCCCAACTGAATCCCTTTTGCAACAAGGTTGCTGCAACCGGAATTCAGTTGTGGGAACTAAATTCGGTGGTGACAACCTCAGTTCCGTTGTAGCAACCTCAATTCGGTGGTAACAGCCAAATTTACGGTTGCTACAACCTCTTCTCAAACAATTAGTTGCTCTGCTTCATCTGTTATATTCATCTTTCCAAATAACAGTTTACAACAAATTCGAATTTCAATTGATGATGCTTGGTGGTTAAATGTGTTTGCACGTGAACTGAAGGACCAACAACACTCTTCTAACAGCAAACCATCTGAACTTTAGTTTTGATTAGTTGATTGACGTAAGTGGTTAAATAATATTAAACAAAATGGATATACTTAAAAGTCTCCAATTTAGCTCTGGTGGTTGTATGATTTAACAGCTTTTAATTAAAGTGATTTGTGCAAACTATGAAGTTAACAATAATGAAGTTATGCTTAGTCAAAAATAATTTCCAATTAATTTTACAAAATATTTGATTATTGGAAAATATGTGCACAATGAATGAATATTTTTGCAATGAAAATATATCCTGGAAGAAATTGTAATTGTGGTCGAAGGTGTTACAATGAGCTATGATACTGTTATAAATCAGAAATTAAGTGTGTAATCTGTTGTGAGCACCAACCATTATGCTGGTGAACACGAGTAATGGCTCTTCTAGTACCAACAGAAACTAATGTGAACTATAATGCTGAGCAAGGATTGACTAAGTGGTTGAACGACTGAGATAACAGCCAAGCGCAGGATATACACTCCGGTTCACTTATTTAAAGGCACTAAAAATTCCATATCCAGCAGCCTGTATCTTCTGCAATTTGTAACCGATTGCAGAATTTTAAAATGGAAATGGAAGCTAGACATCTTGAAGTATAAAAAAAAATCTTGACTATAGTGGTTTCTTAACCAAAGAACTTTTTTTCAGCAATTTATATAAAAAGTCCAAAAATGTGCTATTTTTTTTTTGGTTCACTTGAATAAGGGGACTTTATTACTTTTTTGTTATTGTTAAAGTAAGCGATGATTTTTTGTAGGGAGCGTTTGTTTATTATATCTTAATCATTTTACGAGTCAAAACGGCAAAACAAAAAATTTTAAATCTATTGGAAAAAATTAAAATCGATGTTTACCGCTCTGAAGGATATTCTAACCGCGCAATAGTTAAAAAAATTGGACGGAGCCCAACAGTTGTCAACAATTACGTCAAGGTCCCCGAGGGGTATGGAAAAAATTTTAAAGGCAGGGTTTCATTGTCTTTATCTACGTATGAGAAAAGAAAAATCATCAGAATTGCTAATATTTCTGCCTTTTCCTTGTCAAAAGTAAGAGCTTAAACTGGAGCGGAATGCTAGAAAGGCATCAGTACGCAGAGTAATTAGGGGCTGTGACTATCTTAAATACCTGAAATTACAAAAAAATCGCCACTTTATGCCCCTCGTAAGGAAAAGCGGCTTCAATTCGCAAGAGACTACATGGTATGGTCTCCAAGAGGTCATGTAAATGACTGGAGAACCGTTGTATTTACGGATGAGAAGAAGTTTAATTTGGACGGGCCTTATGGCTACAACTATTATTTCCATGATCTGCGCAAAAAGAAGCGTTTTTTGAACCGACATCCAAGCCGAGAGGGCGGCGTTATGGTGTGGGATGCTACTACGTACTATGGCACCATCGATCTTGAATTTCAAAGTACAAAAATCACTGGTGCGAGCTATAAAACGTAATTGGAATTGGCTTTTCCGAAGTTCAGTGAACTATTGGGTTCCATATCTAGTATATTAAAACGGGATACTGCTCGAATACACAACGCCAGAATAGTAAAGGAGTTCATTGCAATCCAAAATTATAATATTATTGGCAGGCCACCCTATTTGCCAGATCTAAGTATTATCGAAAATGTCTGGGGTTGGTTATCTCGTAAGCTCTATGACGGAGGTAAGCAATTTGATGTCAAGCAGTCACTAATTCAGGTCATTAACCTTTATGTGCTCGGGATTGTAAACTTACGTTGGCGGTCGGAAGTCTACATTTGTAGGAGATATGTATTTGTATGGAAAACTATGTTAACATATGAAAAAACAGTAGTATGCAGAGTGTTATACTTAAATGCATATTTATTAAGAAACTAGCTGGAGACGGCAAATTTCGCCTTAAAAGTTTTTGTAATGCTAAAGGCTGAACAAAATCTTTTGTTCCATTATGTTTCAAACTATAGTTATGGCTGTTATAACGGTTTCTTTCCCACCCTGGCTGTAATTCATTCTATACCAGCAACATATATACTAAATCTCATCTTCATATCTCTGATAGATCATGAGATGTACATATATATTTAAAGTTTCAAGTTGTATGGCACAACCAAGTATAGCCAAGAACTACCGAGTGCCATTTCAATAGCCAGGCGTGTTGAAGGATGGTATAATACCCTTGGATTTTCAGAGCGCTGTTCAATTGCTGACATGAAGAGCTGTTTTGCAAGGCTTCGCTTGAACTCTCGACATTTGTCTGTTGGTGGATGTGGTCGTTGTTTTCCGAACATATAATGCATGCGGCTAGAGCCCTTATATCTATCATGTTAAAAAACATTTCCAAAGACCAGCGCCAACCTATTTTGGTTGCGTTGTCGACAAGGATATATTGTGGCTAGGTTTTCTTCTCAATTATAATTGCATTTGTCCAAGGCGTACTGGAAAGTAGTATAACTTCTTTTCCCTTTTTTTGGCACATAGGACACTAAAGCAAACTTTGATTCGAGAAAACCAAAAACTGTAGACTATTCTTCTCGTTTGGGGTGTGCTTTCATTTCATTTGGCACAAAAGTTTTGTTTCGACGAACAGCACCAAGAAGAGCGAGATCAAATGCGTACCCAGATTCACTGAAGTGAAAAAATTGTCACAGATTATGGTTCTTCCGGTGGATTTGAGCTCAGGAATTGTTTCTGGCTTATTCGCATAAACCAGAGATTTCACAAACCCCAAAGAAAGAAATCGCACGGCGTTAAATCCCATAATTTTGGTGGCCAGTTGACATCAGAATTTCTTGAGATATTTTGTTCTGGAAATTGTTGCTCCAATAAATCGATTATTTCATGCGCGGTGTGGCAGGTGACGCCATCTGGCTGAGACCACATCCCGTCTAAATCCATGCCGCCTAGCTGAGGTATCAAGAACTCCGTTATTATGTTCCTGTAATGAATGCCGTTCACAGTCACTGTAATTTCGGTCTCATCTTCAAAAAAGCAGAGTCTAATAACCCCGCCTGACCAAAATCCGCATCAGCCAGTTGCTCGTTGTGGGTGCATTTTTTTTTCTCATTGATTGCATGACGATTTTCTGAGCCCCAAATACGAAAATTTTGTGTACTCACGAATTGGCTTCACTTTGCTGCATTATCAATTGAACCAATTGCCGCCGCCAGCAGGCCATGGCTGGTTTAAGATCCAGAGTAAGCGGAATTTTGTACAGATGAAGGTGGAGGTCTTATGTCTAAATTCGCCGCGTAGTAAATAAATAAATGGTTCCCATTACACCCCATGAAGGAACAGGGGAGAGTTCCTCACAATTACTGAGCTGTGCGCTTTCCAGTTTTTACTCACTGATTGCAGCGTGGTGCTTCGTGAAATTTGAACTGGTTGAGAGCGATGCCGATTTGATGTTTTCGGGTGTGTCGCACTCTCGTTTACAGCAGCAACGTTTTCAAGAGACCGACCGGTACGTTGACGCACAGGAGTCTTACTGCCCATAACCGACCCAGTTTCTTCAAATTTTTGGTCCACTCTCAGAATGGTTGATACATTAGTTACACTTGCTCGACTGAAAATTCTTTGAAGTTTATGAGTGGTCTCAGAATAACTTTCAAATTTAACATCTATAGCGGCGTATAGGGACTAAATCTATCAAAGTCAAAGATTTTATGCTGCTGCTAAAACCAGATTTTATGCTGCTGCTAAAACCAGATATTCTGCGACTGCGAAAGAGAAAAATGACGTGTTAAACAAAAATGAGCGAGCAAGAGAGCAATGAAAGAGTGGTGTGGCAGGGGTGAGGCAAACGAAAATGTGTATATAGCGTATGTATTAACATAATAATGTATGTATGTACATGTGTCTGTTGGTGTTGTTGAACGGAGATATAAAGCATAGCCATGCAAAATTTCATTTGCAAATTACAGGGCTTGCGCAGTCGACGTTATGGTGACACACTAATACGTCAGCTACTTCATACAAAGTATATGTGATGTGGTGTGTTTGGCTGGAATCTTGTCCTACTAACTACCATGTTTTCGGAACCAAGTTCCTCATAGCACGTTGCGGTATGGGATCTAAAAGAAAAAAAATTAAACAACTTTTCTTTCACACTATTATGCTACAACCTGGTACTTTTGATTTGGCTGGTGTCTAGACTAGCATATGTTGTGAAATATCTTTTTAATGGGAAGATTTCTAGGTGGAGCCTGTAATGAATATTTAGTATATTTTGTAGTTTTGAACCCAATAAAAAGTAAATTTAGAAAAGCAAATTTAGTAAAAGAGAAGCCATAGTGAAATTTGGAAAAGCCAAAGTTAAAAAAGACAATCACATATAAAGAATGTATAGTCAAAAACTATGTTTTTTACGGGTTGGTTTTTAATTATTGTTAAAGGTAAGTCAAATAAAATGTGGTTGCGGAGCACTCTCAGAGCAAAGAGAATAATGACGTGGTTATACGTACATATATAAAAATGAGATAGCAAGAGAGCAATGAAAATGTTGTGAACTAGTGTAGTGTATGTACAAATATAACAATGTATGTATGTATATACAAGTGTCTGTTGCTTTGCATTCTTTGGTTTTTGTGGCAATAACGTCATCATATGATTGAAAGCTGTTTTTTATTTTCCAATGTATCATTTACTAATGTGTTCGTTCATAGAAATCGAACAGGTACCGTGTAGCAAAAAGGTGTTAACACATCGCCCGTGAGTTCGAACACTCATTGGATTTTTCTTAATAAGTCTTCACAATTAGAACGGGTTTTTCTTACGTAAAGCGCTCCATTTTTAATAGTGAGAATAACCATATGTGACAGCTGCCAAATTTGAGAGTTGCCACATGCATAAAAAAATTAATGTGAGTCCGATCACAGGGGAGATGTGTAAACATCTAGTAATGAAAAATTTTTTTTAAGTTGGGAGTACTTATGCTTTTAGTATATGTATGTTTTTAATTAATCAATTAAAAGTATCAAAACTTTCAATATTGTAAATACACAGGAATTTTCTGGTATTACTGATTACTGAAAATTCAATGCACCTCATCATAATCATGTAGGCACTTTATAAAAATTGCTGAAAAAAATTTTAGTAATCAGTAAAAATTTACAAGTTAAAGAATTATTTTTACTGAAAGTTTAGTAGTACTACAAAGTGCCCATCTATGGTAATTGCCTTATGTACAAATAGTTAATATTGGCTTATGGTAACTAAAATAAGATACATATTTAAATTTTTGACTCGATTGTATTTAAAAATCTATGGAAAACTGCATCTATAGTAGTGGAATTGTTAGTTGTGGGGGTTTGTGGAGAATTGCTCATATGCAAGTGGAAAACGTCAAATAAAAATTTTGATAAAGCTTGCGACTGTGGGTTTGCAAAATTTGTATTAAAATCTGCATCCATAATAATTGGCATGAGATGGAGATTGTTACCCAATTGTCGTGCACCAGCTGCAGTGTAAGGCAACTGTACGTAATGAAGATATGTTATAATCTTAATCTATATTGGAATCTAATAGAAATTTTATTAGAATTAACTTTACCTCCATTCAGCTTTGATACACTTTGTGTTGTTTTATGTTCTGAGTTATAATTTTTTTGGTGTTTTGTAAAATATTTTATTATTTTGTATTTGTTGCGGTTGACAAGTTATTAATCAGCTGTTTACTGAAATGTAATGCATGTAGTTATTTTACAGCAATGGTTTTCGAAAATTAGTAGCTACTATTGCGCACTAGACGGTGCTTATATGCAGCTGTTAAGTATGAATGACAATCTCAAAGATGAAGAAAACTTTTAGTTTCTAGTTTTCCTTATATTTGACAAGTTTAGTTTTTAGTTTTCCTTATTTCGCTTTGTTTTAGTAAATTTTTTAATAAAAGTGCAAAAAATCTTTTTAAAAGTTATTAAAATTAAATGTTTTTGTATTCATTTTATTTATTTGTTTTCATTTGCCTACGATAACATAATGTACGACAATTAGTGAAAATTAGTAGCTACTATTGCACACTAGATGGTGTTGAGTATATTGTATGCAGCGTACGATTACACTAATACACTCATAAATAGCTCACACCGATTTGATAACGCTTTACGATTGGTTAACGATTACATCGCACATCTTACTCTAAATTTGTGATTGTATTGTGAAAAAGATTTTTACCCCCAGCGTATAGATGTTTACAAATCAAAAATTAAACTCAATTTAAAAAGTGCAATCTTACTTAGACACCCTTTATTTGTACCAATAAACAAAACGACTTAAGAGATCGTGAGACACAAAGATGAGATCTCCTAAATCAAAAATCCACCCGACAAATTTTGGTTTAAGTTGGCCGATATTTACGAAAGTTATGGCCCCAATAGTTTTGATTTATCTCAGTTATAGTCGAAATTTCATAAGGAATAACAATCTACCGACAAGTAAGATTTAATATTACGTAAAACCTCCTGTGAAACAAAATCTAAAGTCAACATAAGTCAATTTTCAGAACTATTTATGTAGACACAGCCGAATTAAAATATTTAGAAAAATTGTTTAGAAAAATGACTTAAATAAATAAATAAATGGTTTGCCATTACATCCCATGAAGGGACCGGGGAGAACTTCTCACAACCACTGAGCTGTGCGTTTTCACTCACTGATTGGGACCTACAGTTTTACACCGATTCCGAACGCTAGTTTGAGAAGCTTTTCATGACTATATACTCGATAGTGTCGCCGTCAATATGCGAGGAGACCGCCGCCGAAAGAAATTTTTTTGAAGGTGGTCAGTGCAGTGTTCTAACCCAGGATCTCATGTACAAGAGCCGCACACAGTAACCATTGCACCACCGACGGCCACAAAGAAAAATTACTTATTCGGTTATAAGTCGCCATTTGATTATATTTTTGTTATTGGGAAAACGCTTGCAAGGCGATAAGGCCTAAAATTTCACTTTTTATTTTAAAAAAGCGGTTATGTTCGGGTTTAGCTATATCTCCTGAGCTAAGTAATCGGTATATTTAATGATAAATCTATTCTTAACCTTTGTGAGTTCCAAGTAAACAGTTTTTTTGGCCCCTCTTCATATTTTTTCGAAAAGGAAAACTTAAGCCTGAAAAAGTATGAAAAATTCACATGAGTCAGTTTTGATTTTGCACAGATATATTGGTTGTTTGTTGACTGTTATGTCAACAGCGCTTTCCGTATTATATATTGTTTTGATTAAGTTAACATATCATTTATTACATTTGTATTAAAGAAATTTTAAATATCACTAATTTGAGATCAATACATTTTAGTTGTCCTAGATATGATTTTAGCATCCCCTGTTCTCTCTTTTCCTTTACCTTCTTTTGAGAACCCTTCTATTCCATAATATCTGAGTCCCACCAAACCATGTGGTCCTTGCAAAACGTCAAATCCGTGTTTTTTATACTCACCTTCCAATGCGGGATGTATAAGAGAACCACAAATTTGTGTTTGCACACAAAATATCACAACTTTACAAACACTGATACCCAATTCAGCACCGGAAATTAAATTCATCATCAAAGACTTTGTTATAAAAAGTTAATCGGAAACAACAAAATTCGTTTCACAACAAACTTCTATAACTGTGGGCAGTGACACACTATATATAACATCGATCAATTTTCCAGGAAAAGTGTGGCTATTTCAGCAACGTGTCGTTCCTTTCGCGTGGGTGTTCTACCCACTTGCTCATATAAACTAGCTCACAATGAAATGGGGAATGTAACAAAAAAGTAATAACTCCCCATACAATCAGCAATTTGTTTAGCCTTTGTTTTTTTGTCCTGCTTGCGTGTGCAATCATCCTACCATATCTAAATCGGAAACTAGACTAAGTTTATCTCTGTACAAATTATTTTATGTTTTTTGACATTTCATACATTTACATATCTTCGCGGTATTACAAGTCTGTATGGGCAGAAATTAATATTTAAATGAAACAAAACTTGTATCTTAGTGTATTTTATATGAACATGGTACTGGCATTTGATTCTGGCAGAGGGGGTAAAAAAATATGCCTGTGTGTATCGGTGTTTTGAAAGTATTGAATTTTTGTTTAAGCGGGGTGACATTTTCCACATTCTTATGATGAAGTGGCATAGGAATCCATGTTATCCTTACATTCTAGGTATAGGATTTGTTCAGCAAAATTTATGGAAAAAATTACGAGAAACATTTTTGTGGAATATAATTAATTTAACCCTCTACCGCCTCACTATATATACATATATGGGTGTTTTTTTTTACTTTTTATGGAAAGGGATAAAAACAATCCTAAACCAGGGTTGTAACGGATTGAAGTGTACCACAAAAATATTCCTCATAAAATTATTTTTTAACACCAAAGCTCAAAACTCAGCTTGAAAGCCAAAAAAAGTCAAAACTGAAAATCCATTTAAGGGTTAATTTGGTACTTAATCCGAGTTGGCGCTAAAATGTCCCAAAAATCTGCATTCTTGGGGTTGGTCTCCTGTGCTGAATGGCTAAATGCGACCGAGTCTGTCAACGTCACGTTTGCTATTGCCTAAAAGCCTCTTTGCCACTATGTTTGGAAATAGCGTTGCTGTGACGCCAAATAATGCTATGGAAATTGGCAAAGACGCTGAATGGTTATCGAAGCATGTAGTGTCAACGATAGCAATTGCATTTTTTTGATTTATTGGTAATTGTAGGTAAGTAGTGTGACTGTGATATAACTGGACAATAAATGTTGCCTGAGCGCTTCAAAGTTATACAAAATCACATTTGTACATCAATTATGCTAGGGATTGTAAATCCATTAGGTATATATGACACCAGTTATATTTATATAGAAATGTTGACTGATTTTCGAAAAGATCCTAATAATTATGTTGACGTTTTAGTACCAACATTATATACTTCCTATTCATTTGCAACTATTAAATTCTTTAAGAATACTTTCGAAGCTTTTAACACTATTTAAAAGTTGGCATAAACTTGAACACTTGATGTTCTTCTCCGCTCGAAAGTGTGTTAAGTAGGTTACAAGAGGCTATGAAGCTAAGAGGACTGGCTAAATATTAGTAAGAGTTACAAGAGCAAAAACGCGAACTTGACACGTGTTTATATACCTCTCCAGCGGTTAAGTATTTGTAAACCACTTACGTACGTGCAACAGAAAAAGTCCATGAAAATTAATGCGAAACCTTTATAATAGAAAATAATTGTATGGTACGATTGTGAGACGCATTTTGTACACTAACATTTAAAGGATAACTTGTATATTTTTCTTTCATTGTCACCCCAAGGTTAGCAATCTGTGCTAATATTTTATGGTGAAATAAACTGGTAGAACAATGGTGTTTGTTCTACTGATTTTAAATATAATTGTATCTAGCATTTCCTCTATTACTTTTTATATTAGATGTATTATAGGAAACTAGGTATATTTGTTATCCAATAATTGAAAAAAAATCCATTGCACATAATTTGAGGAAGTATGTCACCACGTGATCTATTGAAAATCCTTATAAAAACAATAATGCACAGGGCTTAACATTATCACAGCTATCAGCAGCAAAAACTAATGTTAATCGCTTTAGCAAATAAGATATTACTTTATTATTCTTATATTTCGTTGCAAGCATTATTTATTTAAATTAAATATAAATAAATCCGAAATATATTTATGCGGAAGACATAGATATCCGCCTTGAGTGGAAGCGTTTAAAAATTGTCTATACCAAAAAGCACTTCGAAGTAATTCAGAATCTAAAGCTTGTTGAGAAAGACCACAGAGAGCAAATAATTACCGAGTTTGGTCTTTTGAGGTATCCTCCCTTTGCCCTTCACTACCTCAATTTTCCTTCGCCAACACAATGCACTGCATTTATAGGGGGCATCCCCTGAGTGTTGGTTTGATAAAAAAAAATAAATAAAAAAATTACAATATTAACCAAATCAAGAACAATCATCACAAGTATACATCTACAACGTGGATATGTATACGGTATATGAACTTGGTATGAAAGACGATGTTCTCCAGGGGCTTTGAAGCGCACGTAGAATTCCGACCAACTAGACTGTGAGGTAAAACGTGAAGAATTATTGAAACGAAGTACCTCATCGCACGTCGCATTAAATCAAATGCGACAGGAAATGACTATAAATACAACTACAACTGAAATAAGAGACCGCTTATCTAAGTGCATAACGCAACAAGGCTCTCATTTTGAAAATTTTCGTTAATTGAAAACATTTTAAAAAAAATTCGTTTTCATTTCAAACGAAAAAATAAAGTATTTAAAATCAATTTTGAAGCAATTTTCAATGATATTTCTTTTTCATTTAAAAAGTAGATTATGCATTTATTGAAAATGCATTCAAAAATGCAATTATTTTAAACACGAATATCTCGAAAACGAAGCCACCTAGGCAATTGGGGTAAGAACAAACATTGTAGCTTTTGTTCTCAGCTATCACGTGTTTAAGTTTAGACAAAAGTTTAGGGGACACCCTGTATATGCTGGTTTGAAATTTGAAAATAATATTGTGTATTTAATAAGCATTGTGTGTATGACCGTTGGTGGTGGAATGTCTAGTGTGTGCGGCTGGTTGTGAGAAGCTCCCCCCAATCACTTCATGGGATGTAATGGCAAACGTTTTTTTTAGTTATAAACCAAATGCCCACAAGCATTCTTTTTATGGAAATTCCCCTGACTCCCGTTATCTAGTTAGATTCCATTTCTAAATATTAAATTCTGCTCGAATGTGATCTCGACAACAAATTCTACGTGTTGTAAGCCCACTTGGAACGTATAGCACGTCGGTGCTATAAATTTGTGTAATTGAAAGGGCAACATCTGGTGCCTTTGTTGGCGTCAAAGAGTAAAACCAATATAACCCATATGTCAAGTGTTAACATTTTCTCTTCAAGCTAATTCTAACGCTGGCAATAAATAGTAGACGCTTTTAATACTGATAACTATTGTCGCACGTATTCAGCTTTCATACTCACACTTATAAATTTGCATTCACGTGATGGCACGTGCTACTTATTATAGCGAGTGCTTATCAAACAGTACATCCTTCTCCTCTATCCGATTCCTTGTCTTAGGTTTGGCATCACCGTAATGTTACTTTTTGAAAGATTGCGACTGTGCGAGTGAGTTCCGATTATGATGGGCCAATTTTTTGCGGACAATTAGGAAAAATTAAATTTGGTTATAGGATAATTTGGTTATGGAATCGCAATTCTGGTCACAGCAAAAAAAAATTACAACCAGCTTTGTACGCTACTCATATTTTCATTGCAATTTTGAAGATTCTTGTAACTTAAAATGGCCTATCTTTTTAACGCGAGAAAATATCCTCTCAATACTGATATCATATGCAAAACCTCAGATACTGCTTATGTGTATATTGCACAAACTAAACAAAATATGAACCATTTCTTGGACGAAGGAACATCTTTCACAAACTAGATATGCCTGATATTAGTCTGTAAAATACAGTTCCATTTAGAACGAAGTTCCTTATCGTACGTTGCGAGATGGGGGCTAAATGAAAAAATTGTAAACCACTTTTTTAACTACTTTATTAGAACCCATTATTATCAATATATATGGGGTACGTTCTTAATAATTGTTCGATTCAAGATCAATAACTATTAAAAAGTACTTTTTCTATGAAAAAGTACATTTTAATAGAAATATTAAAAAAGAAAAATTGTGAAATTGATCATTATGGTGGATGGTTGGGAATATAGCTATTTCAATGCCCTCCCAAGCATACCATCAGCTCCCTTCTCCACAAGTAGTTAGGTATATCAGCACACATTATAGGGATAAACAAATCTCAAGTAAGCGAGAATCGTCTAAACTCCTACTTGTGAGAAAACATCCACAACAATACTTTGCCATAACCATCAATATTCATCGAAAGCCATTGCATAGATGTTGTTGTTTCAAAAAAGAATCAAAGATTGCCATGAGATTGGCGTCTTCAGATTTATCCGAGTTTATATTATTCGAACTTTTATTTGTTATGCTCTTAATAATTGTTCGGTTCAAGATCAATAACTATTAAAAAGTACTTTTTCTGTGAAAAAGTACATTTTAATAGAAATATTAAAAAAGAAAAATTGTGAAATTGATCATTATGGTGGATGGCTGCGAATACAGCTGGGTACTTTTGGTTTGGTTTGGTTTAAAGGGAAGTTTTGTAGGTGGAGCCTGTGTATTACATACTGTAGTTTTGAACCCAATACAAAGTAAACTTAGAAAAGCCAAAGTCCAAGACTGGCAAATCCATGAAATACAATACTGAGCATGGAATTACATTTGGCAGCACCCTTACTCTTATGGCCAGTTTCACAGTTGAAAATTCTCCATTCAAATGTAGTTCAAATGCCCGATGCTTGTCATTTAAATGTCATTTACTATGAGAAATGTCTGTGAGCTTTTAAATTGAGCTTTTAAATGCCGAGTGTAATACTCGCCCTAACACTCGTAGTTTGTGTTGGTTTGTGTCTAAACTAACATATCGGGCAATATTTTTTGTTTAATGGGAAATTTTCTACGTGGAGCCTATGAACCGAATAAAAAGTAAATTTAGAAAAGAAAAGTGAAAGAAGTTTAAAATATATCAGTTTCTTAAGTAAGCGCGTTTCCTATAAGAAATTTAATTTTGTCAATAAAAAATACATATTGATATTCTTAAACAATTTACCATTTCCTAAAAAAATACCTTATCTTAAAGAAAAAAGCAATCAAAAAAAGGTAATTTTCTTACAAAAAGTACCTTTTCTTAAAAAAGTATTTTTTTAAATAAGTACTTTTTCTTAAAAAAGTACATTGTCTTACAACATATTGCCTTTTCTTGAAAAATTACCTTTTCTTTAAAGAGTACCTTATTTTGTAAAACAAAATAACTTTTGTTGAGATAAGTACCTACTCCTAAAATTGTACATGTTCTATCGTAAAAAATGCTTTTCTTAAAAAAAATATACCTTCTGTTAAAAAAAAACCTTTTCTTACAAAAATGCCATTTCTTAATAGTACCTTTTCTTATAAATAAAATAATACCATTTCTTTCCTTTTCTTGAGATAAGTAGCCTTTTTGAAAATAAGTAAATTTTCTTAAAAAAATAACCTTTTCCTAAAACTAGTACCACTCCTTTAAAAAGTACCTCTTCTTAAAAAAGTACTTCTTTGTAAAAAAAATTAATACTCTTAGGCTTTTCTTACAAAAAGCACTTCTTTTCTTAAAAAAACCATTACCTTTAATAAAAGAAGTACATTTTATTAAATAAAGGACCTTTTAGGGAAAACATAATACGTATTCTTACAAAAGGGACATAAAAATATACTTTTTTTAAAACAATACATTCAGTAAATAAAAATTTCTGAAAAAATGTTTGTCATTTAAAAAAAAGTATCTTTTCTTAAAAATCCATTTAAATTACAGTATTTTTCAACAGGCGAACTAGGAGTGTTGGAACTAACTAGTACATAATATATAGCGAAAGGAACTTCGTCCCAACCGGGTGTCCCGCATGTATTTTTTTTATAAAATATGCTTACGAGTCAGTTTGACAAATCTGTGACTTTTTGAATAAAATATATTTTTACCTCAGTTTATCTCCTTTTAGTTCTGAACATAGTCTCCCCTTATTCCGAAAATATTTTCTCCACCTTTGTTCCGATTCTTGTAGGTTTTCTCACGGTCCTCAAAATGGGCGTTTGTTTCGGCGGTGACCTCATTATTGGACCTAACTCCATTCAAGTTTGGAAATAGCCAGTAATTAATGGGGGCTAAATATAAAGACAATTTTTCCCATGCCAACTTAACATATGTGCACTGGTGCGTTGGCATGGTAATGATCAAATTTTTCATCGATAAATGCGGGTACTTTTCCTTTGACTTAATGTTGAATCTGCCCAACAGTTGTGAATATTTTACGCCTGTGATCGTTTTGACGTTTTGAAGTTAATCGCTGCGAATGACACCACATGCGTCCAAAAAAAAAAACTGTAGCCATGACCTTATTGGCCGACAGACCCATCTTGGTCTTCGTTAGTACAAGTCTTCTCGGAAGAGTGCTCGGTCTGGTCGCTGATCTGCGGTGAATTTTGACGGGTCCATATTTCAACGACGGTTACGAAACGGCGCATTAAATCATTCGGATTCCGTGTAAGCATAGTCTAACACTAATTCGATGTGACTACGTTGTTGCGGACATAGTCGGTAGCCTTTTCATTGATAGCTTAGCATTCTCGCATTCAACTATTCATGCAAAACGTGATGTACCCGCTCAGATGAAATGCCTACAGCCTCAATGAACAAAAACAACTTGATTCTCCGATATGTTAGTT
Organism: Phaonia tiefii; assembly: GCA_963931995.1. Lineage (NCBI taxonomy): Eukaryota > Metazoa > Arthropoda > Insecta > Diptera > Muscidae > Phaonia > Phaonia tiefii. The sequence continues at coordinate 264,511,855 of OZ008370.1, forward strand.
GTAACGAGACGAAATATTTTCGCCCGTACATTGAATACAATACATAACGACGAATACGATAATATAATGGACCAGTATACACGACACCCACGAATAGTACATTTATACGTATACTTACCAGCCATATCCACAAATATTACACCCGTACACCATTTGCCATCTCTATTGAAAGACAGACGATGGTATACCGGTTTGTGCTAGAATATGAGTTCCGATGGGGATCACTTCTTACGCCACCCTTCTTAATCTCATTGAGGTTATAGTAGTCACTGGTTTGATGCAATGGTCGGCTATCACCCCAAGTCGGAGTTTATTGGCAAGTCGAGGACATTATACCCGATCCTAATACATAGTTCTTTTCAGAACTATTGTACTCTTCGTGAGCACAGTACCTTTGTTATTACCTCGGCTTTACCCTTCGTGGGTACTGCACCCTGGTTAACACCTCGGCATTACTCTTCGTGAGTGCTGCACCCTGGTTACTATCTAGGCTTTACCCCTCGTGAGCACTGCGCCCTGGTTATTACCACGGCTTTACTCTTAGTGAGTACTGCACCCTGGTTATTATTACGGCTTTACCCCTCGTGGGCACTGCGCCCTGGTTATTACCTCGTCTTTAGTCTTCGTGAGTACTGCACCCTGGTTATTATCTCGGCTTTACTCTTCGTGAGTACTGCACCCTGGTTATTATCTAGGCTTTACCCATCGTGGGCACTGCACCCTGGTTATTACAAAGACGTTGCTCCTCGTAGGCACTGCATCTTTGTTATTACGAAGGCTATACTCTTCGTGAGCACTGCATCTCTGTTATTACCTCGGATTTACCCTTCGTCGGTACTGCACCGTGGTTAATACCACGGCGTTACTCTTCGTGATTACTGCACCATGGCTTACCACAGCTTTACCCCTCGCGGGTACACTGAATATTACGAAAACGTTGCTGCTCTTGGCCACTGCTTCTTTCTTATTATGAAGACTTTACTCTTCGTGAGTACTGCACCTTTTTTCCCACTATTATTTTTTACTCTACTAACCCGGCTTCATAACCTCTGTCATTATTGGCTTTTACAGCGGAGCTAGCCGAACAGCGATAACGAAGCGGGAATACACCGCAATACATCAATGCACCAGTAGCGCTGTACCCGTTCCCGATCCCGTACAGCGACGACACTCACCAACTAATCGAATGCCAAGTTCTCGGTCATCGGCTCCGAATTAAATCTCACCCCGTAATTACCCTTCATCTACGATCAGCGCACCTGTAAAACTAATCTATCCATCAAAAGGAATTTGAAACGTTTTCGTTAAGATTGAATACACAACGACCTTATTATTGCCCTAGTCAACGAGAAATTCACTGTTTCATTTCGTAAGGTCTTGCGGGTCCTTACGACGACCCTGGAGATGAGTGAGGCTACTTCATCCAAAGGTAAAACCACGTTAGTGGTAGTCGCAGTCGACCCACTTATTAGTAAATTATGATACCACGTGCTAACGTAACGTAACTTTAACCCAAGAGGCTCAAACTCTTATCTCTTCCTATCTGAGATAATTCTCCCAGGTCCCTAAATAGGTAGACGCATATTAGAAAACGGCTGAAAAAATGTATATATAGATGATTGCAGGCTAAAAACACTATTGTATTAGTTAGCTCATAAATTGATATTTAATAATAAAAAGAAAACCGAATTCCCGCGTCACCCCAACATTTTATGTTTACTTTTTTTTTCAGAAAAGCTGCTGGAATATCGTACTAGGAGTTATTTCAGGAATGGTTTAAGTTCAAAAATTTACGTAGGGTTGAAATTGGTTCACCGCTGTTATTGAGCCAAATTTTTTTAGTACTCAGGTATAAAACATAATCACCCCTATTCTGCATTGCAATCCAAGCGTAATTTTCTCCGTTATTGCAACTTTGGTATTCTAAATTCCGTTTCGTTTCAATTTCTTACAATTGTGACTGAGTTTTTTACGATCGTGTGTATTCTGCATTACAATCGTAACTGAGTTTTTCTAAGTTGGTAATTACTCGACGGAGCGTCTTACAATTGTTGTGTTTGGTGAAAAGATAAGTGAAAAAATCAAGTTTAAGTTGAAAAAAAACACGGAATTGAGAAAAATGTAAGTAGAAAATACAATAAAACGTTTCATAAATTATATAAATACATATTTGTTTTAAATTGTTTTTTTTTTGTATTGGTTTGTAAGTTTTATTTAATTTATTGAAGGTCGAAAACAACAACACCGGAACAGTACGCGAAGCTGGCGACTTTAATGTCAGCAAAAAAGACATTGCCACTGGATACACCAAGCGTTCGAAGGAACAAGTGCAGGCATTTTGGGAAGATGTCACAGTGGCTCTAAATTCATTAGTGCCACCAACGAAAGATGCCATTGCGTGGAAGAAAGTATGTATGACAGAAAGTATGTATCTGTTGCATTTATGAAATATCTTTTTATAGGTTTGGATTGACTGGAAGTGCTACATCAAGCGAAAGCTAGGGGATAACAAAAAGGTAATGATGACCACCGGAGGAGGCTACTGTCGCTGCAGCCCATCAGACCCCTTGAAGAAAAAATCTGTAAAAGTAAACTGATTATTTCATACATCAACACTTTTAAAACATATACTTTACAATTGATCGCTCATCAGGAATGGATTGCAACTGTCTCTCAATTTTCGCTTTTCAAGTCTGGACTCTGTATTCTGGAGCACGTTGTTCTCCTGATCCAACAAAAACGCCGCTGCTATCAATTCCATTTCTTCTAACTTTAATTTGTGCTACAATGATGTTAAAATCATGAAAATATCACCTCCGGCACGACAGTCTGCTCCACACTGGTATAGTTGGGCCACAAATATCTTTTACTTATGTTCTGCCTTTTTTTTTTGTCTTTCGGTACTCACTGATGTGTTTAATTAGTTAAAGTATCAACAATATTTAATTATTATCTGTTTTATAACTGAATCAGTGTTTTATTTGCACTAAATTCAACTTTTTATTAAAATGTTTACACAATTGACAATTTTTTTGTTTCAATCTCATACGTTTCACAACAAAACAGCTGGTTGTGAATACACTTGTTGTCTTCCTCTTTTTCTTCCAATTACGTTTTTAGTTGGAATACCATTTTACGATCGTAACGTAACGTAATGCGGGAACGTAATTGCAATGCAGAATAGGGGTGAATAATATCAATGTTTGCCTTTTGTTGAATTACAGTACCACCCGAATGCAATTCAACGACAGTAATTCGATTTATATACTAAATGTTGTATTGTAAGGGATGTTTTTGGACATAACTCCGGCAAATGAATTCCGATTAGTGTTAAAACTACAAAAATGAGAAAGGGAATTTTATCACCATTTTAGCTGCGTACATTCTCTTTAAAAGGTGTTGAGGAAAAAATTTTTATTCACGTTTAGGCATCGAAAGCCATTGCATAAATGTTGTTGTTTCAAAACAGAAACAACGATTGCACATTAGGACAAATGAGCGTTTTTTCTGTGCAAAAGTGATAAGAATCAAAGTACCGTTTTACTATTGTTGTTGTTTTTTAATTGGAAATGCTTCAAAACAAAGACGTGTGATGTTTTTTTGCGTTCAAAAAGTACATGTTACATATCTGTACGTCAAAGTCAATCAATGCAATTTTTTCTACAAACATGCTAGAGTGCTCAATAGTGGAAGGTCAACTTTAAGTTTGTATTTCTCGATTTGTGTTTATTATAATTTATTTATTTAAATGGAAAATAAAGAGATATGTTTTTAATAATAACTGCTTTATATTTATGTCGATATACTTGAAAAGAACTCATTATACAACATTACCTTAAAAGGGTTCAGCTTTTTTTAACTTTTACATTCCGTAAGCGTTTAAAAAATTTGACCCCATCTGACCTCTTTCAAATTTAAAAAGTGGATTAAATATAATGTAATGAGTTATTTTGGTTTGTGACAAATTGCGATTATTTGCGCTTTATGAGTTATGCCTTTTCTTGTAGGTAACCTCTGTATCAAAAAAAACCTTCTGTTTGAAATATGGTGAAAAGAAGGGAATAAGAAAAACAAATTTGATGCAGTTTTCAAACACGTTGTTGACAAAATCAAACTTAATACTATTTCGGATGAAATGGATGAAAATATAAAGCAAACAATACGTTTTTTTTGCGTAAAATTGGCTCAAAAGTGGGAAAAATGCCAAAGAAAGATACATGTCTTTATGGATCAAAATTATACGTGGCTAAATTCTGAATTACAATTTGTGGTATTTCAAAAAAACCTACTTCTACCGGTGTTGGACGTCCAGCTATCCCATTCAGCGCAAAATCAGAATTTGTAAAAAGAAGAGAAGCGGCAAATCTTTCAACTGAGAAAGCTGATACTAAGCTTCTCGTTCGTGCAGCAGCAACATCGGCTCGTAAACAAGGTGATTCCGAATTGGCTGCAGTCCTGAAAGAAAGTATGAAAAGCCCGACAAGGCCATCAAAAATGCGGAAAATATGTAATTCCACTTTCTGCGGATGAGGCTTTAGCTTTTCTTCTTGAGTACATTTTTTCAAAAGAACAATATAATGCAATACGCCACGAAAGCAAATCAATAAACTGCGATATTTATCCCCACTATAATAAAATTGCAGCCGCAAAATTAAAATGCCCACCTCAGGGTATAACAGCAAATCAGACCCCTGCTAAAGTTTCGTTGTAATCTAGTTTACTTCATACGGCTGAAAGAATTATTGAAATGCAAAAAGAAGTAGTTCAGGCTGTAAGGGAAGCGGAGGAGACAGATTTTTTAAGCTCCGAATTAATATTAAGCTACGGGTTTGATAGTAGCACTGATCAAGCTCAATTCAAGCAAGCATTTAATGAGCCAAGTTCGTCAAAAAACCGCGATGCCTCCCATTTAGCTACTTCAGTTATTCCCTTACGTTTAATGTCCTTATCGGGAAAGCCAATTTGGAACAACAGCACATCGCAATCTGTACGATTTTGTCGTCCCATTAAACTGGAGTACGTAAAGAAGACCAAGGAAGTTGTTCTAAAAGACTTCGTATATCAATTGGTGAGGGAAAATTCGTAGAAGTTTCATTTAAATTATTTTTAACACTAACTGATGGAAAAGTTTTGAACATTAAAACTGGAACCAAATAAATCCAATCTTGTCCCATTTGTGCTGCTACACCTAAAGACTTCATGAACACAATTGATTATAAAAGTGAAGTATTCTGTGCCAAACGGGAAAATTTGGATAAGATTTTTGGAATTTGTATTACATTTAGGCAATAAATGCAAATTAAAAATGTGGCAGATACGAGGAGATGATAAAGATACTATCTTAAAAAGAAAAGAAAAAATACAAAACGATTTTTGGGGGAAGCTTGGATTTCGCGTGGACATGCCCAGAGTGGGTGGTTTTGGTTACAAAAGCGTAAACGTTCTTCACTTCCACCTGAAGGTATTGAGCTTACCAACCAAGATGAAGAAGTTGACGAAATTGATGAAAGTGAAGATGCCCTTTTTGATTTAAATTTACAAAATGAATTAGATTTAATGTTATAATATAATATCAAATATAATAACAATGTATTATATTTGTTTTAATGGTTGAAAAAGTGTTAATTATTGGTCGTTAATGGATTAAAATCGATTTTTTTTAAAATAGGATTAAATTTACTTATGGAATTCTTACAGGCTTTGGTTTGCATACCATATTTTTGTAGTAATTATTAATTTCGCACAGAAAAAGCTTTCATTTGACCTAACGTGGATTGCCATGAGATTGGCGATAGAGTATACCGTCTTTGAATTACATCCGTTTAAGTTTATATTATTCGATCTTTAAGTTCTTATGTTGTACACTCTAACGCCAATCTCATGGATGTTTTGCAATAACAACATCTACGCAATGGCTTTCGATGAAAGCATGCATAGGAAAGAAGTGTTGTGAATATTCATGGTTATGGCAAAGTATTGTTGTGCATGTTTTCGCACAAGTATGAGTTCAGATAATTCTCGATTACTTGAGATTTGTTTATCCATATAATGTGTGATGATATACCTAAATAGAGAGAAGGGAGCTAATGATATGCCTTGGTGGGCATTGAGATCGCTATATTCCCAACCATCCACCATAATAATCAATTTCACATATTTCTTTTTGAAAGTTTCTATTAAAATGTACTTTTTCGTAGAAAAAGTACTTTTTGATAGATATTGATCTTATTGTTTCACAGGTGTTAATGGGAAACTATTTATATATTATTTTTTAATATTATTTACATTAGGTTCGCAATTTTAAGGTAAAATAATCTTTAGAAATTTGTTACTTTCAAAGGAGTAATATTAGAGGTTTATTAACAATTTTAACCAAGAGGTTTATTAACAATTTTAACCAAGAAAGAAAATTATTTTGACGATTTCCTCCTGATACTTTAAGTTGACTACAGAGAAGCTCATCGCTGAATACATGTTTCAATGTGTACTACATTATCCATAATATTGTAATGATGGTAATAAGTTCCAATAATTGACAGGCAATTTAAAAACAAAATCCCTCTAAGTAACACATGCCCCTTTATAGCCAATCTCCAGCTACTTCAAAGACTTCCTGTGATTACCTTGATGGCAGGAAAGAGTGTGTGAAGTGTATTACGAATGAAATTCCCTCCCTTAAAGACAAATGATAAACCTGTAGAGTTTTGTCGCAGCTTCCGCTATAAGTAGGTGAAGTTCATTCGAATAGAATAAGGCTGCATAAATTGGCCAGTAATTGTAAAACGACCCTTATTTTGTATGTTGGCAGTGAAGGCTGACTTGTTGCTGATGCCGCCTTGAGAAATTCTTGCACAGACTGGAACAATTATTTTACAGACTGTGATGTGCTTCAGTGGAATCACAACAAGGGAGCATAGCAGTAACAATAATTACATATCATGGAATAAAGGTAGTGAACAAAACATTCCCTGGGAAATGTAATTGAATGAAAAATCATTGGCATTAATATAGGTGGAAGCAGCGACAAATACTGGCAAAAATAATCATAACTAGGTAGCAGTTACAAGTGGCAAGAGCTAATCCTGTACTTCGCCGTACACGATAAACATGACATTTAAAGAACATTTAGAGAAGTTAAGCAATTTTTTGAGGGTTTTGCAACAAACAAAATGGAAAGCCATGAGGCAGATTGAATACAGTTATAACGCAACTTATAATGTACTACTTCAAGTGTATGGTGGATGCATTGTTGTACAATTTATGTGTGCCAAATCATAATAATTGAACCTGAATACACTTTTCTGTTACAGGCAAGTAGTCTTATTATAATTTGCCAACATTTCATTGTCGTAATTACTTACGACTATTATAGAGAGTTTAATATTTTGTTAAACTCGACGCATTGCTTGCAGAGGTAATATCAATTTTATTAATGCATTGTTTTGCATTCCTTTTTTGATTTCTTTTCTGATTCATCTCAGGTCACAAGATCACTCTGTATGATGTTTATGAAGTATTTGAAGATGAAAAAGCTTATGATGGAGAGAAGTCTGGAAGCTACGTGCATGTGGACACCATAAGTCCTGAATTAGAGTCAGATTCGGACGATTCGGATGACGATTGGGATCCACAACTAAAGAGAGTGCGATTTGCAAGTCCTGGGCCATCAATATTATAAACATAATACGAATATTTTTTTTATTATTTTTGTAATAGATGGCACAGTATCTATAAGTTAAAAAAAAAACAAATGAAATTAAAAAATTTTCGCGAAATTGTTCACTTTTGAGGCTACCTAAACGTTATCGAAGCTCCACCTAAAAAGTGTTAAGAATCATTTCTAGGAAGTTCATATGTTCTTGAAAATTGTATGAACCGTTTGCTACCTATGGACATAGGAAAAATGGTAAAAAAAATCGAATTTTTTTAAGTTTTTTGTGATTCTGACCTTGAAGACGAAGTTTTTTTGATTTTATATGTTCAAAATTGTTGTTTGGTATGACAAGAGCTACAACGTTTCCTCAGGGAGTAAATCAAAATTCGGAACAGTTTGCAAGATATGAGCGTGACGAAATGATCACTTTTTTCCAAAAATGACACCGAGGCTCCAAATCGTTGGGGGCCCATAAAAAAAAATTAATGGCTTTGGGCAAAACTGGAAGACAAGGGCATTTTTTTTGTCTTTTATCACGTAGTGTAGTCCGTATGTGGTTATATTGTTTCGTGTTGCACTGTGTAATCGTTTACACTTCTTATAGCAGCCTTCGCAAAGCATTCGAACAAATCAATTAAAAATCTTAAGAATGAAATATTTCAGAGGCCAAACAAAATCCGTTTCCACACAAAACAAATGTAAACAATGTTGAAGCTAAAATAAACTAAAGCTGCCTTCGTATGGCGCCAACAATTTTCTAAAAGTATTTAAGGTCATGGCTGGACTTGAGTAAATTGTTACAGAAAATACAGGAAACTGACACTTCTTGTTAGATCATGTCTATATAATATTGAATTAAATTTAAATGCAATTGAGCTAAAATTAAGGACCAAATAAACTTCCCAGCAAAAAATTTTAGAATATATCCATGTGAATCAGTTTTGCACTATTTCCCGAAAAGAAGTAGGAGGAGTATCAGTAACTTCGTGACTATTTGAACTTCGCTCATATTTATATGAAATACAACAGTGCTCCCATCAAGTTACTGAGCAGTTAGTAGACTAGTGTCAAATTTTGAGCAGTTCCGTCATTTACTTTGCGTTTAACAGCTGTTCAAAACATACAACCGCGTGCATTTTTTTTAACAATGGAAAAAAAGGAATTTCTGGTGCTCATTAAGCAGTATATTTTGCGATCAAGGAAACCAAACCAAGGATAAATACTATGGGGACTCTGCATCATCGACTTCAATGGTAAAATAGTGGGTTACTAACTTGCGTTGTGGTCGCACAAGTACAAATAACGCTGAACGTTCTGGACGGCCAATTGAGGTCAATACACCCGAAAATGTCGAAAAAATCCACTATATGGTGTAGGCCGATCAAAGAGTAAAAGTTCGTGAGATTGTTGGTGCCATAGGCATTTCATATGGCAGTGTGGTTTCGATTTTAAATGATCAGTTGGGTTGAAGAAAGCTGTCTGTAAGATGGGTGCCGCGTTTGCTCTCAATTGACCATAAACGTAATCGTGTGCCAACTTCAAATGATTGTTTGGAATTGTTCAGCCGCAATTCGAAGGATGGATTTTTGGCGGCGTTTTGTAACTGTGGATGAAACATGGATCCCTTATAACACTCCGGAAACTAAGCTGCAGTGTACAAAATGGGATTCTCCGGGTGAACTGGCTCCGAAGAAGGCCAAGGTAAATTTGTGGGCAATCAGATGATGGCAACAGTTTTTTGGGATGGACGCGATATAATCCTCATCGACTACCTTCAAAAGGGAAAACCAATAAACGGCGAATGTTATGCCAACTTATGGGACCGATTTAACGAGGATTTAAAAAAACGTACCCCATATGGTCAACAAAAAAGTTTTCTTCCATCAAGATAATGCACGGGTGCACACGTGTGTAGTCTCAATGGCAAAATTCAATGAACTGGGGTACGAATTGGTGCCTCATCCGCCATATTCCCCGGGTTTAGCCCCCGGTGACTATTTTCTATTTCCAAAGCTAAAGAAATGACTCGGTGGAAACAGATTTAGCTCCAACGATGAAATTATTGATCCAACAAAAATGTCCATTTTATGGACCTCGAAAAATCCAATTTTTTGGAAGGGATACAAAAATTGGAGAAACTTTGGACTAAGTGCATTGAGCTAAAAAGAGATTATGTGGAAAAATAATTTTTTTTGAACCGCCTCGTACAGACTCTTTATCGAATTCCAAAGATTGCATCTTAAACTGTTTCCAAAAAGTTGTTTTGAAAATGTTGCGTCATCTTTGTGCTTGAATAGGATTTAATATTGAAAACTGCAATAAGTGACTCAAGTGAACAAGTCGGTCACTGGCCTAGGACGCTAAGGCGCTGATGAGAAGACTCACAATCTTCGAAACGATCGTCCGCCAATGTGAGTTCAAGTCCCAGTTCCGACTGTTTAGTGTTCTCACCAATTTTCGGTTAGAAAATGTTCTGTTCTGTTACAAAAATAACAAGTCTATGCTCAATGTGTTTCTGGAAGCTGTTTCATGTGATGAACAATATTTATGTTTTCTTTTCAAAAGGCTCATTAGGTTAAAGAAAACTATGTGAAAGCATTCCTGTACCATGAAAACCCAAACGTCCTTTAAAATAAAATTATATTGTTGTTTAAAACTCGAAGCAGATGAAAGTATTTCAAACAAGATTTAGTGGTGAAGATAACTTGCGATAACATGAATTGATAAATTTGAATAAAAATGTATCCTTACAAGTGTGTTTATCACTTATATGCCTTAAAGTCGATTTTCCTAGGCACACCAAATTGAGCATAAAGAAAAATAAATGGTTTCCCGTTACATTCCATGAAAGGATTAAGGAGAGCTTCTCACAAACCAGTGAGCTGTGCGCGTTGTAGTTTTAGGATTGGTACCTACAATTTAACACCGGTTCCGAACGGTATTTTGAGAAGCTTTTTCATCGTTAAGTACTCGCAGTCACTAAGCGAGGAAACCATTTTGTTTTTTCATATGTGCCATGAAAATGTGACCTATCGTCCGAATAGAAAAGCTAACACATAGTCTAAATTGGTTAAATAATACAGTAACAGTTTTCCTATGCGGCTGTTACTGTCCACATTTTCAGAGAAATGTTTCCCAAATATTCTGGTAATCAACTACAAACCATTGGCTACTATGTATATATTCCGTGGCCATTTTTTATTATCATGTTTTTTTTTTGGTTACGAGTTTTGCACAAACAGTTTCTATTCCAACTTAATATAAATTAGAATATATTTCTGGTAAAATTTGTTCTCTATACACGAACAATTTGCTTCAGCAAATAATGTCTGCTTGTCATTATATTTCAATAGCGGTTCCAATAAAGATATGCCTACCAAAACCGCTGAGGTTAAAAAATATTTATCTTTTAAAAAACAGAGCAAAAACTATATTTCATTTTCTGCTGCTTACCCAAAGAAGGAAGATAACATTAGCAGACCCCAGTGCAACGCAGAGCAAATAGCAGCAATCCCTGATTCAGATTCTCAGAAAACCAACAATATGCTCAGAATATGACAATGATTTGATAACAGGCTGCTTTGTTGTTGCCTGACTTTTGATAAATATGCATCTGAAAGCAAAAGAAAGCATGTTTATTTTGTTTACTTCCAGAATCTGTTGCGCTTCTACCACCTTAGGACATGATAAAATGAGGGAATTCACTGAATTTGCTTAGCTCTAGTACTTTAAACAAAGACTATTAAATATTCATGAAAATGTCACTTCCATGCAACGTAGTTGTCGGATGATGACACAACCAACACCTCCTCTAACCGCCACAGGAAGAAATACTGCCCTTAAACGTTTCACAGGAAATTCAAAGAAAAAAACTCAACTTATAAACGTAAATGAAACATTAGTTATGAATGCAACCAAGGAGAACAAGAGGCTAAGGGCTACTGGTTTATAAGAGGCTTCCTTTTTTTCATCCAAGTATTGTGCAGTGTTTTTCTAATAGTACGGCGGAAAGTTTTTATAAGAGCACTTAAACATTTAACTAGGTGGAACAAATTTTATCACGAAGCATAAAAATGGAGAACTGTTAGAGTTTCACAAAAGTATTATATTCATCTGGAAATACTAGATTTAAAAATTAGGGATTTCAAACTTGTCTATTTTTGATTTGCTGAATTTAAACTTGTCTATTTTGATTTGCTGAATTTAATATCTTAAAAAAATTTCATTCAAAAAATTATTAAAATTTTATCCAGCATCATAATACGATCAAGCAGAATATACGCACAAAATTTGAGAAAAGACAATCGACCTTTTACCTGCCGCAACGCACTTGAAGTAAAATCAAGGTGCAGTTTTACATTTTGGAAAATTTTAATATAATTGCAATGTCGCTTTAAATTTGGAAAAATAATGAAATATACCATAAGCGATGTTGTTATATGTTCATCAAAAGATTTTACAAAATGTTTAAAGTATGCAATAAATGTAGTTCAATTTCAATTTTAAAGTAGAAGACGTCCTAATAGACTCTGTGAATAATATGAATGTGCATATAAGAAAGATTGCTTTACCTTGCAGAGTAAATTGACATTTGAATTGACTTTGAAAAAAGACTAGTGTAAGTACTAGGGATGCTAAACGGGATTGATATTAAAAAATCCCGGGATTCGGGATTTTCCATTTCCCGATCCAGAAGTCCTGGTATTTTCGGGATTTCGGGATTTTCCGAGATTTCGGGATTTTTCGGGATTCTATTTTTAAATTTTTTTTTGGAACAGGTCTCTTTTACGTCTTACACTCCAACAAACAACCACAAGAGGGGTAGAATACGTTATTATAAGCAAAATAATAAAATAACAAAATCGGGACAAATGCATAGTTTCGGAGTTATGGACCCCGAAATTTTGGATATGTGAGAGGGTTGTGGCGTTAACGTACCGCGTAAAGCCATTGATATCAGTTTTTTATATAAAACATTTCAAAACAAACTTATAAAATTATGTAGCACTGTTTGATAAGTCGCTTAGTTATGGAGTTATCGGATTTTGACATTCAGAAAAATTATCTATTTTTTTTAATTTTCTAAAACATCGCGCAATTTTTCAAATGTTTTTTTTTCAATCAAACAAAAATTATTTAAAAAAAATTTTTAAATTTTTGTTTGAGAAACGTAAACTAAGCGACTTATTGAAAAATGCTACATTATTTTTTGAGTTTGTTATGACTTGTTTATACCAAAAAGTAATATCAATGGCTTTAGATGGGACGTTAGTGGAAAAAGAATCCGAAATGTCGGGGTCCATAACTCCGAAACAATGCATTTGCCCCGATTTTGATATTTTACTTTCTTGGCTTAAAATAACATGCAATAAATTTTGTAATTTTTCGAGAATAAGCCGTATAATAGACATTAACTTAGAAATTAACTTACGTTACGATGTGTTATTAAACTTTTTGTAGAGCCGCCATTGGTTTGTAACCGTTTTTGCACAATTTGAATTTAGCTTGAAGTGCACCTTTCGACTCTTCCAAAAAATAACACCACACTGAACTTTTGTCATTGTTTATAGTTTTATGTTTTTCACAATTAATGATAATCCCGAAAAATCCCGGGATTTCGGGATTCGGGATTTCCCGTTTGGCATCCCTAGTAAGTACTCGCAAATCGAGAGTTCAAATTCAAATTTGAATTGGAAATGAATTGCAATTCATTTTGCAAATTCATTGGAATAGAAATTGAATTCCAATTCACTGTTGCCTAATTCATTTGAACTGATTCAAATTCCATTCAATTGATTCGCTAACTTACACCTCTGATTTATAGGCACGGGTAGGGCAATCTATCAAAGTAAACACATGCAAACAACACACAACGTTAGCATCACATACCTGGTTGTTGTACAACAATAGTCTCTGCCTGAAAATAAGTATGATGGTATTGATGTAGCGGCAGCGAACAAACAAACAGGTCGTCGTCACCAAAGACTATTGAATAGTATAGAGAACTCATGGAACGAATTGTATGACTCAAAAGCACTGGCGACATCTGGCGAATAATTCAAAACCTATTACTCTCTTTTTGTCATAACTTGGTCCATTCAGAATTTTGATGTGAAACATTGATGTCTTTTGAAATATTTATGATTTTTGTATTGTTTTATGTAATAACATATTCCACAAAGAGAATAAGACTCGTTTATACTCTTTTACTCTCGCTATCTACATGAGAGTGGAAAAGAGTGCAATAAGTTGTCTATATTATTCAATACTTTTTGTCGTCGCTCTGTTTATGACAAAACAAAGACAAGTATTTCAGTGAGCTAAATATGGCTATATTTATTTTAACAATATTACATCTAATGTTAAAGCAGATGTAAGAAAAAAATGAAGTGTAATTGCAAGAAAGCCTGCAGCCCAAAAGTTATTAATTTATTTATTTTCCAATGAAAAATTTTCTAATGTGTTCATAGAAATCGAACGGGTACTATGTAACAAAAAGTTGTTAACACATCGCCAGTGAGGTCGAACACTCATTGATATTTTTTATGCCACCGTTTGCTATATCAATATTTTTATGAGGATGTTTAGACCATTATCGTCCCATTATTTAATATAGGACACTATGATGTTGGTAACAGTTGAGGCCTTTTCAGCCATCGCATTTATAATTATATTGAGATTTAGTAGAGATAAGTTTATAACCAATCGAATTTACTGAATTTCGTTAGCCATTGAAATTTACAGATGATACCAAGCAGGATCAGTTTCTCGTCCGAATATTTATCTGTATAAGAGATACCGAAGAAGTCACATTAAAGCGTTGGAAAATTCACTGGGAATTTTTGTGTGCTAGTGTCCTTTTCAACAAAACTGTCGTGGTTAAATCCTTACTGGATCCTAATTGCACAACCCATCTTAGTATGAAAAAACAGCTGGACCATGTTGGTCTGTATGTGTTTAGTAATCCGTTCATATCGATTTAAATTTCTATAAAACATTACCAGCAATGCTTAAATGACAGATCCGTGATAGATGCCGCTGAGTTTTGGATAAAACCCGGTAAAGACGTTGTATGGGCTCTGCCCTTCTGTCTGTAACAGCTTCAAATGTATTTACTTACTGCTTGCAGCAATATATCGATTAAAACATGGTATCCGATTACATTCCATGAAGGAATTGGAGAGTGAGCTGTGCGCTTACTCACTCAATGATTGCAACCTGAAATATTATACCGATTCTGCACAATATTTTCTTCATGGCTAAGTACTCGATAGTGTCGCCATCACTAAGCTAGGTGACCATAGTCGAAGGGAATGAAGGTGGGCAGAACACGGATGGAATCCACGTTCTCATGTACAAGAGCCGCACACACTAACCATTGCACCACCGGCGGCCACACTATTGTAATTTTGTTATAAAATTTTAGTATTTCTTGAAACCACAAGAAATTATTTCAAACCATTTGTAAAGTCATTTACTAAACTTTTCTATACAAGTTTTTGCTGTGATTATTAGAGCTTTAATGCACTTAAATGTTGTTTGTTATCTGTTCCAAGAAAACAGTGGACTCTAAAAGAGCAATACGGCGCTAGAACAAATCAGTCTCATATGAAGTTCAAATTTTTCCTTGTATTTTTCAATAATTTTTTTATTTGATTAATATTTTATTCGTAGGTTTGAGATTATTTTTGCTTAATGCAAATAACCTTTGGGTGATGGTAAATCTATAAACAAGCAAAATACATATTCGAATTTGCAAATGGATTCAATTTATGTAATATAGTTTTGTCTTTACTGCCTAATTGTAATACCTTGTATCCCGGCAATGTTAATTTAACGCATGAAATCAATTGTATTGATACAATTCTTGGTTTGTCTTTAGTCCAAATTAATTCATTTTTTAATTGTCTTGGTCGATTATTAGATCTTGTATTTATTTCCAATAATATTAAATTTTCTATTGAAAAATCTGATAAGCCCTTCAGTAGTCCAGACATGCATCACGTGCCATTAAATGTAAATATTGACTTTTATAAGTTTCCCTGCTCTAATATTGATTATTTACGTTACGATTTTAGTAGATGTAATTTTGAGGTTCTAAATCAGCATATTTTGAGTATTGTTTGGTTGGATGTTTTTAAAAACAAAAGCATCGATGATTGTTATTATGAATTTATTTGTAAGATTAATGAAATACTTTGTTCTATGGTGCCTAAGGTTAAGCCAGATTGTTACAAATTGCCTTGGTATACCCCTGGCTTAAAAAAAACTTAAAAATTTGAGAGATAAGTTTCACAACGTCTACAAATCCACAAATTGTGCTGAAAGTAAGAGGATGTTTGAGCATTATTCTAGGGAATTCGATTTTCTAAATAAATTTCTGTACAGCAATTACATTGTGCAATTTGAAAATAAAATAGTTACTAATCCACAGTCATTTTGGCTCTTCATAAAAGCTAAACGTAGAAGCAGTGATTTTCCGTCATCAATGTTCTGGGAAGATAAATTTGCAAATTCTCCAGTTGAACAAGCCAACTTATTTACCGATTTCTTCAAATCCAACTGTGAATTTGGGGTACCAAGTATTGCTTCAAGTTTTTTGGATGGTGTTAACGCAATCACAAATTTATCTTTCTTTCAGTTTGATGAATCTGATATACTCGCTGCCTTATCTGATCTCAAGGATTCACCTAAACCTGATATAGATGGGCTTCCTACGTTGTTTCTTAGGAAATGTAGTGTATCTATTTGCGGTCCGCTAAAATTGATTTTTAATAATTCCCTTAAAGCTGGTACGTTCTTAAACCAATGGAAAGTTTCCACTATAATGCCTATTCATAAATCAGGATCAAAAAATGACATTAGCAATTATAGACCGATATCTAAATTATCTAACGTATCGAAACTCTTGGAACATTCAGTTTATGGTAAAATTTATCATTCCATGTTCCAATTTTTATCTGACTCGCAGCACGGTTTCATAAAACATCGTCCAACAATTACTAACCTATTAGTCTTTACTAATTTCTGTATCAAGTCTTTTGAGTCAGGATTTCTAGTTGATGCACTCTATTTTGACTTTTGCAAAGCCTTTGATAAGGTATCGCACAGTTTACTTTTAATGAAATTGGCTAAAATTGGATTTCATTCGTGTCTTCTACAGTGGTTTGAATCGTATTTAAATAATAGAGTGTGTCGTGTGCGTGTTGATAATGTTTACTCTAATAGGTATTCAGCATCCTCTGGTATACCGCAAGGTAGTGTTTTAGGACCTCTTCTTTTTATATTATTTGTTAATGATATTGAATAAATACTGCTAAATGCTTCCATCTTCCTTTTGCAAGGCATATATATTTAGTTAACTCCATCTATTTCATTGGGACTTATTTCATACCTAAAGTTAGTAAAATGTTAGATTTGGGCATTGTTTTCGATCAAAACCAGGTATTTAACTTGCATGTGGATTATATAATGCCTAAAGCGTACTCCACCCTTGCTTTTGTGAAAAGAAATAGTAAAGACTTTCGGAACCCTTACACACGAAAATTACTATTCACCGCTTTTGTTAGATCTAAATTAGATTATGGTACCATTATTTGGAATCCCTACCATAACACAGTGCAACACGAAAAAAATAACCATATACGGACACCACTACGTGATAAAAGACTAAAAAAAAAGACCCGTGTCTCCCAATTTTTCCCAAACACATGCACTTTTTTTTTTATGGGCCGCCAAAGATTTGGGGCCTCGGTATCATTTTCGTAAAAATGTGATCATTTTCTCAGGCTCATATCTTGCAAACCGTTCAGAATTTCGATTTACTCTCTGAGGCAAAGTTGTAGCTCTTGTCTTGTCGCATAAAAAAAATTGCGAACATATAAAATCCAAAAAACTTCACCTTCCAGATCAAAATCGCAAAAAACTTAAAAAAATTCGATTTTTTTACCTTTTTTCCCGTGTTCAGGTCCATAGGTAGCAAACCGTTCAAAATTCAAGGAAACAATCAACTACAAAAATTTACCTAAGATCTCAATAAACAAATTTCTAGAACATATAAACTTCCTGGGAATTATTCTTAACACCGTTTTTTAATTTCATTTGTTTTTTATTTACTTCAACATTGAGATACTCTGCTATCTATTACAAAAATATTAAAAAAAAGTATTCGTATTATGTTTATAATGTTGATGGCCCTGGACCTGCAAATCGCGCTCTCATAAGTTGTGGATCCAAATCGTCGTCCGAATCTGATTCAGCAATTATGATGTCCACAGGCACGTTGCTTCCAGACTGCCCTCCATCATCAACGTAGCAAAATAAATCAATATTTTCACACTGCATATTGAAATTGTCAGTTGCCAGTGTTGTGTGCGAATTATACTGTAGCACTTTCACTTTTTTTACTTTCACTTTCACTTTATAACTTTCACCGCTGAGCTCTCGTTGACGTCGCGCTGTGTAATGCCTCGATGTTTTCAATTTCAATTCAATTTATTCCAGACTTCTTTTACAACAATATCAACTTAAGACATACTTATATTACTACATTTTTCCTCTGCATTCGAGAATTTTTTGAGGACTATACATATCGTATATTGGCTTTTAGTCATGAGCCCGGCGAAGCCGGTACTCCCAAAGTACATTCAATTTATCATTAACCAGGATGCCATAAAAAAGAATCACAAAAAAGGCAATATTCCGTCAGGGAAAAAACTTAAAACTTAAAATAATTTAATTCTAACCTACAACTAACTATACAAATATTTACATTGGGCCTAAGGCCGCCAAGAGTCCCATGATAGCCTGGGATTTCAGGTCATCGTCTTCCAATTTCGCATATTCTTGCAAGAATGGACCTAGCTTGGTACGGCAGGACTTAAAGTCCATGCCAAACATCCGACGGCAGTCGGCTTCAATGGTTCCGAAATGGGCCATTGCGCTCTGCAGCGTCACCCCTAAGGGTGCTGCTGCAGCGAAATTCGTGCCGTGCGCAGCATTCGCCGTAGGGCGAGAGGAACCGCGGGTAGCAGCAGCAGCGTAGGAAACGCCGCCCAGGAATCTGCCACTATCGCGAGAGAAACTGAACAGTCTTCTCGCGAAGTAGTTTCAAACGCAACGGACATTCCCTGGCGCTAGCCGTGTGCCCGTCGGTTAAACAATTAATACATTTGACCACGTGATCCGGTCGAAGAACTGGCGCACCAGTGACCGGATCAGGACCGTAGGTCATCCCGTCCGTTTTGGCAGGGATGGTGCATTTGCCCGGGCCGTGGGACCCGGCACATTTGCAGCAGCGGTGGGGCATACCGCAGTTTAGCGCTATGTGACCATAGCGCTGGCAATTTCTACATTGCGAAACCCCCGTCCTGATATCCTTACGGATTAGGACCTTGCAATGCAAGATGAACTTTACAGCATAAAATGCTGTAATGTCCGAATCTCTGGACAAGTGGAGAAGCCACTTGTCCCCACCAAGTTTGGTAATCCTCACTATTTGAAGATTAATTCTCATGCCTGCGAGGAACGTCCTCAAATCCTGCTCCTCATAGGAGTCAGACAATCCCACGACTACCACGGAAAATGGAGTCTGCGATTTTGGCGTGTAGGTGTAATACGCCATACCCCCTTCCTTAAACAAACTCTTGACGGACTCATAGTCCGAAAGACTCAACGTCTTAACGTTCATTAGTGAACGCCCAGTGATATGCCTCGATGTGAGCGTCGTGTCGCTTTTATATTGTGTGCTGCGTCCCTTGTTGCGTGTGCTGAGCTTACTGCATTACCTGTGCTGCTGCTGTCGGTGCATGATCGCGTGATACCTAAGCGCTACCTAAACGGTGTTAACCCTTGGACAAACACATGGTTCTGGCCAGGCATATTTCATTTTTTGCTACCTATGGACCTGAGCAGGAGAAAAAGGTAAAAAAAATTAAATTACAAAATTTCCGCTTTCGTTAGATCTAAATTAGATTATGGTACCATTATTTGGAATCCCTACCATGGATTTTCAACTTTAAATACTGATTTTGTCACTATTAGTTTGAAACTTAAATCGTTGGGGGATATGTTTGATACTTTTAAATGGCCTGAAGACATCTCGTCCTCTCCAAGATGGAAAAAAGCTTCTAGTGACGTAATTTAATAGTGCCAGTAACTCCTAACTTGTGTAATTTGGAGAGTCTTCTCTTATTTCCGAAACCGTCGTCGTCTGTTGTTCCTTCATCCACTGAAGTCAGGGACCGTAAGCATTATGAGTTTTATTATAAAAATGATATAATAATGATTATATTATGAGTTTTAAAGACTTTTTTTTAATGCTAACGATTAATTTAAGCAATATGTATTACAAAAATTAGATGTTGTTTTTGTTTTGTTTGTTTGCATAAACGGTTGGACTGATATTTTTGAAATTTTCACAGAATGTAGGTGTGTGGTCGGTGGTGAAAATAGGTCACTTAGTTTTTTGATATATCAAGTGGGCGTGACCCCGCCCATTGTACTCTATTTTTGAAAACACAATATCTGGAGGACTGTTTCAATTTGTGTGGATGCATTTGGCAGCAAAATTCGTGATCCAACAAAATGTGGTCTGGATCGAATCAGTGGGCGTGGCATACATCTTGAAACTTTGTACGACTGTACCTCATGAACTATCAGAGGTATGAATATGATATTTGGTATAGAAGTTTTTCGTACAGTACGATTTACAGTCAGAGT
Source organism: Phaonia tiefii (assembly GCA_963931995.1). Taxonomy (NCBI): domain Eukaryota; kingdom Metazoa; phylum Arthropoda; class Insecta; order Diptera; family Muscidae; genus Phaonia; species Phaonia tiefii. The sequence continues at coordinate 264,532,229 of OZ008370.1, forward strand.
GTAAGTGGGCGGTGCCACGCCCTCTTTTAAAAATCGCTCTGACGGCTTTTCTAATAGACCGATTGTTATGGAAATTTTACAATGTGGTACTGACAACCTACTGATGATAGTCCTTAGTTATACTGGATAAAGGGGGTGGCACCGCCATACAACTTGAAATTTAAAATGGCTATATTTCATGAGCTATCAGAGGTATGAAGATTCAATTTGGTATATATATATTGTTGTACAGCATGAATTTCTGCCAGGGTGGAAGTGGGATGTGCCACGTAGGAATGTGAGGTTCGGTACTTATACTATTGATATGATAAAATACTTTTTGGGGAAAACCAATGAAAATATGGCCCTTAAAAAGATCAGACTATGAAGGTGAAAAAGAGACCCCAGGCACGAATGAATATGAATATCATTGAGGTCAGTTTCGAGAACATCCTAAATATCTTTATTCCAATAATGCATTTTTTTAAAAAATTCAGAATAATCTTATAGGGGCTACTATAATCAATTTATAATTTCAAAAGATTTAAGATTCCGATTCAGTTACCATTTGCGATGACCATTAATAAAGCACAAGGGCAGTCGCTTGAAGTCTGTGGCTTAAATTCAACAACCCCGTATTTTCCCACGGACAATATATGTTGCATGTTGTCGAGTGAGTAAACCCTCAGACTTACATATATATATTTGCAACAGATGACAAAACTAGAGCACTTGAATAAATAGAAAAAAATAACAAAATTCTGTTTTATTAAAATTACAATTCAGGGGTAGCGACAAAGCGCAACGGGAACAGCTATTATGTATAACGAGAAGCTTTTTACACAAATGAGCACACGAACGAAATCTAATCAAATTCTTCTAACACACAGTTATTTTACATTCTTCTTCATAATATTCCACACAATTACAGGTTTATTTGCCCACTGTGTTCTTGTTCACACTTCGGCATTACAAGACCTTAGAATGCAAAACAAAGATTGCCGGGTCCAACTAATTTAATGTACATATGTATATTGTAGTTTTCAACCCAACAAAAAGTAAATTTTGAAAAACCAAAGTGAAAAAACTTTAAAAAAGGACCTTTAATTAAATAAGTTAATTTTCTCAAGAAAAATACAATGTAACATATCTTAAAGAATGTAATTCATTTCATTTATTGTAGCATAATTTCATTCTGCTTTGTACATAAAGTTTCCAGTTATGAATATGGCTTTGCCTTAAAACAATAGTAGTAATATGTATTTAGTGAGAGAAGAATTAAGTTAACTTAGCGCTAAAAATGATGCTGTAATATAGGAAAAGCTACCATAAAAACCTACATATGTATAGAAAGAAATACCTTACAGGTTTACACTCGTTAGGACTAGGAATTTTGCTTATACTAACTTATACTAACTTAACTATCTATAAATGGTGAACTCTATATAGTCTATTTATTGGACTGTTTGAAGATATTGAACAATTATTTTTAAATGTATCGTTAATTATATCAATGCGGTTCTTATCAAAAGAAATATTTGACTCAGTGTGAAGGATTACGGTGGAGTAGTGCCACTGGTGGTTGAGCATCATTTGAAGTACTTTGTTATGGGCGACTTGAAGTGTCTGTATATGCGTTTTTGCGCAAAAACCCCAAGCTGGGCATGCATACAAGATTAGAACTTGAAATACTACCTTCATTATTATTAATTTATTTTCCTTGCTTAATTCGGATTTTCTATTTATCAGCGGATATATTATTTTTGTTGCTGTTGATACTTTGTCCTTAATATGGTAGATGTGTTCTTTGAAGGTAAGTTTTGACGTAGAATACGTCTTACCTTACGGTATGAGGAGTCATGTCAGGTTTTTATTGTTGTAATCTTTATTTCATTGAATTGTTTTAAAATTTTTTTTGTAGGTAAATGAAGATGTTATCTTTCGTTTGATATACATTTCATATTGGTTGATATATTTCTAGTATTTTAATTTCTCAAATGAAAATTGTTTAAACACATACACTCAAACATATGTGTGGTGTTTGGTTGAGTGTTTTTGGTTGCTCAACATTGCTTAGGAACATGTATCTAGTAAAAAGTGAAACGAACAGAAAGCTAATGTTGCTTGGCAACATGTATCCAGTAAAAAGTGAAACAAACAGTAAGCTAACGTAATAAAGCTTTTTTGCGAAAGCTTCAATAAAGCTGTTGTAACATTAATTTTGAATTGTAAAGCGTAAAGCTTTCACACAACGCTCGAATTCTAATGCGAAGACTCGATAAGGTAAACTTTTTTTAATATTAGGGCGGCCCTCTCAACATTCGCAGAACTTATTTCAATAAAAATATTAATTAA